>OX336418.1:44310974-44923513 GCA_946903255.1 Schistosoma spindalis
GGTTGGACCAAGTGCTCAAGTGACATGGAACACTGTCAGAATATGCACACAGTCACGTGGTGGTTGTGGTGTGATCCGAGTGATTGTGAACAAGTATGATGTGTGTGGGACTCGATCCGACGCCCCTCTCACACTACAGCAGAGATCCAACGCCTTACAACACTCAACTAAACGAAAAATGACAGGAAATGCACAAAACTAATTCATCAACATCAACATCAACATCAACATCAACATTCATTTCACCTTCATCCAAATACAGTACACCATTACGGACAACACTACTCAATACTCACTACTCAGTACTCACTACTCACTACTCAGTACTCACTACTCACTACTCACTACACAATACACACTACACACCATACAAAACAATATCATACCATACAATACAATACAATATACAATCTACACAGGCACACACGCTTATGCATAAACATATCCACATGCCAATGCACTATCAACATGGAATCACACCACACGGCACTCACCAAATAGACTTAGGTAAAAGCTTTAGTGAATTATTACATGACGTCATACGAAGAAAGAATAACTACAGCAATAACAATAAGCTAAGCATCCAAATATACAATAGGAGGAATTAATAAATAACAACAAGAAATATATATGAGACTCACCGAATAACAAAACTGTCAATTTGGGTTTATATATGCAAATTTTGTAGACAAAAATGGTGCATCTTCTTAATGTGGATGCTGTTGCTGCTGCTGCACATCAAAAAACTTTGTTGAAGCTAATCATCTCCTTCATATCTGACTCAAATAAATAATAATAATAATCATAATAATATCCCGTTTAATGAGTATTTAATGCAGGCTAAAGATTCTAGTAGAATTATCAATTTACTCCAAATGATTATTCAAATGCCTGAACAACACCAGTTATAGACATAGTTTATTATTAAACATTAGCAATAAACAATCCACAATCGCCTCAACGAAGCGAGCACACGGCGAAACCAACTGAGTGTGAGTGGTAAAAATCCATATATATTATTGAGTGTTAATCGATTATGGATAAATTATTGATTACCTCTGTCCCACAACCAATGGGAGAACAGATTCAACATTGATGTGCAGACACGCGCACAATCAGACTCACACAGAAGTTTACATAGTGGATTACGTGTCTGTCTAAATTACACTGAATAGACATATAATACCATAGATGAATGGGCTTACTAAAACTATACACAATACATATAATACAATACAATACAATACAATACAATATGCAAATCACACAGACACACACGCTTATGCATATGCATAAGCATAAGCATAAGCATAAGCATCTCCTTCTCATTCACTCACATACACACACTCACTCATTCACCCACTCTCTCTGTCTCACTTAATCACTCATCACTCGACACTCACCAATCAATCACCACTCATCACCAGACATCACAGTAGTTGCATACAGTAAGACCATGTTGTCTGTGAGTGGGACCAGGAAGGGCACTGTCACTGGTCGATGTTGTGAATTGGACCAAGTGCTCAAGTGACATGGAACACTGTCAGAATATGCACACAGTCACGTGGTGGTTGTGGTGTGATCCGAGTGATTGTGAACAAGTATGATGTGTGTGGGACTCGATCCGACGCCCCTCTCACACTACAGCAGAGATCCAACGCCTTACAACACTCAACTAAACGAAAAATGACAGGAAATGCACAAAACTAATTCATCAACATCAACATCAACATCAACATCAACATCAACATTCATTTCACCTTCATCCAAATACAGTACACCATTACGGACAACACTACTCAATACTCACTACTCAGTACTCACTACTCACTACTCACTACACAATACACACTACACAATACACAATACACACCATACAAAACAATATCATACCATACAATACAATACAATATACAATCTACACAGGCACACACGCTTATGCATAAACATATCCACATGCCAATGCACTATCAACATGGAATCACACCACACGGCACTCACCAAATAGACTTAGGTAAAAGCTTTAGTGAATTATTACATGACGTCATACGAAGAAAGAATAACTACAGCAATAACAATAAGCTAAGCATTCAAATATACAATAGGAGGAATTAATAAATAACAACAAGAAATATATATGAGACTCACCGAATAACAAAACTGTCAATTTGGGTTTATATATGCAAATTTTGTAGACAAAAATGGTGCATCTTCTTAATGTGGATGCTGTTGCTGCTGCTGCTGCTGCTGCTGCTGCACATCAAAAAACTTTGTTGAAGCTAATCATCTCCTTCATATCTGACTCAAATAAATAATAATAATAATCATAATAATATCCCGTTTAATGAGTATTTAATGCAGGCTAAAGATTCTAGTAGAATTATCAATTTACTCCAAATGATTATTCAAATGCCTGAACAACACCAGTTATAGACATAGTTTATTATTAAACATTAGCAATAAACAATCCACAATCGCCTCAACGAAGCGAGCACACGGCGAAACCAACTGAGTGTGAGTGGTAAAAATCCATATATATTATTGAGTGTTAATCGATTATGGATAAATTATTGATTACCTCTGTCCCACAACCAATGGGAGAACAGATTCAACATTGATGTGCAGACACGCGCACAATCAGACTCACACAGAAGTTTACATAGTGGATTACGTGTCTGTCTAAATTACACTGAATAGACATATAATACCATAGATGAATGGGCTTACTAAAACTATACACAATACATATAATACAATACAATACAATACAATACAATATGCAAATCACACAGACACACACGCTTATGCATATGCATAAGCATAAGCATAAGCATAAGCATCTCCTTCTCATTCACTCACATACACACACTCACTCATTCACCCACTCTCTCTGTCTCACTTAATCACTCATCACTCGACACTCACCAATCAATCACCACTCATCACCAGACATCACAGTAGTTGCATACAGTAAGACCATGTTGTCTGTGAGTGGGACCAGGAAGGGCACTGTCACTGGTCGATGTTGTGAATTGGACCAAGTGCTCAAGTGACATGGAACACTGTCAGAATATGCACACAGTCACGTGGTGGTTGTGGTGTGATCCGAGTGATTGTGAACAAGTATGATGTGTGTGGGACTCGATCCGACGCCCCTCTCACACTACAGCAGAGATCCAACGCCTTACAACACTCAACTAAACGAAAAATGACAGGAAATGCACAAAACTAATTCATCAACATCAACATCAACATCAACATCAACATCAACATTCATTTCACCTTCATCCAAATACAGTACACCATTACGGACAACACTACTCAATACTCACTACTCAGTACTCACTACTCACTACTCACTACACAATACACACTACACAATACACAATACACACCATACAAAACAATATCATACCATACAATACAATACAATATACAATCTACACAGGCACACACGCTTATGCATAAACATATCCACATGCCAATGCACTATCAACATGGAATCACACCACACGGCACTCACCAAATAGACTTAGGTAAAAGCTTTAGTGAATTATTACATGACGTCATACGAAGAAAGAATAACTACAGCAATAACAATAAGCTAAGCATTCAAATATACAATAGGAGGAATTAATAAATAACAACAAGAAATATATATGAGACTCACCGAATAACAAAACTGTCAATTTGGGTTTATATATGCAAATTTTGTAGACAAAAATGGTGCATCTTCTTAATGTGGATGCTGTTGCTGCTGCTGCTGCTGCTGCTGCTGCACATCAAAAAACTTTGTTGAAGCTAATCATCTCCTTCATATCTGACTCAAATAAATAATAATAATAATCATAATAATATCCCGTTTAATGAGTATTTAATGCAGGCTAAAGATTCTAGTAGAATTATCAATTTACTCCAAATGATTATTCAAATGCCTGAACAACACCAGTTATAGACATAGTTTATTATTAAACATTAGCAATAAACAATCCACAATCGCCTCAACGAAGCGAGCACACGGCGAAACCAACTGAGTGTGAGTGGTAAAAATCCATATATATTATTGACTGTTAATCGATTATGGATAAATTATTGATTACCTCTGTCCCACAACCAATGGGAGAACAGATTCAACATTGATGTGCAGACACGCGCACAATCAGACTCACACAGAAGTTTACATAGTGGATTACGTGTCTGTCTAAATTACACTGAATAGACATATAATACCATAGATGAATGGGCTTACTAAAACTATACACAATACAATACAATACAATACAACATGCAATCCACACAGACACACACGCTTATGCGTAAGCATAAGCATAAGCATAAGCATAAGCATCTCCTTCTCATTCACTCACACACACACTCACTCATTCACCCACTCTCTCTGTCTCACTTAATCACTCATCACTCGACACTCACCAATCAATCACCACTCATCACCAGACATCACAGTAGTTCCATACAGTAAGACCATGTTGTCTGTGAGTGGGACCAGGAAGGGCACTGTCACTGGTCGATGTTGTCAATTGGACCAAGTGCTCAAGTGACATGGAACACTGTCAGAATATGCACACAGTCACGTGGTGGTTGTGGTGTGATCCGAGTGATTGTGAACAAGTATGATGTGTGTGGGACTCGATCCGACGCCCCTCTCACACTACAGCAGAGATCCAACGCCTTACAACACTCAACTAAACGAAAAATGACAGGAAATGCACAAAACTAATTCATCAACATCAACATTCATTTCACCTTCATCCAAATACAGTACACCATTACGGACAACACTACTCACTACTCACTACACACTACACACTACTCACTACTCACTACACACTACACACTACACACTACACACTACACACCATACAAAACAATATCATACCATACAATACAATACAATATACAATCTACACAGGCACACACGCTTATGCATAAACATATCCACATGCCAATGCACTATCAACATGGAATCACACCACACGGCACTCACCAAATAGACTTAGGTAAAAGCTTTAGTGAATTATTACATGACGTCATACGAAGAAAGAATAACTACAGCAATAACAATAAGCTAAGCATTCAAATATACAATAGGAGGAATTAATAAATAACAACAAGAAATATATATGAGACTCACCGAATAACAAAACTGTCAATTTGGGTTTATATATGCAAATTTTGTAGACAAAAATGGTGCATCTTCTTAATGTGGATGCTGTTGCTGCTGCTGCTGCTGCTGCACATCAAAAAACTTTGTTGAAGCTAATCATCTCCTTCATATCTGACTCAAATAAATAATAATAATAATCATAATAATATCCCGTTTAATGAGTATTTAATGCAGGCTAAAGATTCTAGTAGAATTATCAATTTACTCCAAATGATTATTCAAATGCCTGAACAACACCAGTTATAGACATAGTTTATTATTAAACATTAGCAATAAACAATCCACAATCGCCTCAACGAAGCGAGCACACGGCGAAACCAACTGAGTGTGAGTGGTAAAAATCCATATATATTATTGAGTGTTAATCGATTATGGATAAATTATTGATTACCTCTGTCCCACAACCAATGGGAGAACAGATTCAACATTGATGTGCAGACACGCGCACAATCAGACTCACACAGAAGTTTACATAGTGGATTACGTGTCTGTCTAAATTACACTGAATAGACATATAATACCATAGATGAATGGGCTTACTAAAACTATACACAATACATATAATACAATACAATACAATACAATACAATATGCAAATCACACAGACACACACGCTTATGCATATGCATATGCATAAGCATAAGCATAAGCATCTCCTTCTCATTCACTCACATACACACACTCACTCATTCACCCACTCTCTCTGTCTCACTTAATCACTCATCACTCGACACTCACCAATCAATCACCACTCATCACCAGACATCACAGTAGTTGCATACAGTAAGACCATGTTGTCTGTGAGTGGGACCAGGAAGGGCACTGTCACTGGTCGATGTTGTGAATTGGACCAAGTGCTCAAGTGACATGGAACACTGTCAGAATATGCACACAGTCACGTGGTGGTTGTGGTGTGATCCGAGTGATTGTGAACAAGTATGATGTGTGTGGGACTCGATCCGACGCCCCTCTCACACTACAGCAGAGATCCAACGCCTTACAACACTCAACTAAACGAAAAATGACAGGAAATGCACAAAACTAATTCATCAACATCAACATCAACATCAACATCAACATCAACATCAACATTCATTTCACCTTCATCCAAATACAGTACACCATTACGGACAACACTACTCAATACTCACTACTCAGTACTCACTACTCACTACTCACTACACAATACACACTACACAATACACACCATACAAAACAATATCATACCATACAATACAATACAATATACAATCTACACAGGCACACACGCTTATGCATAAACATATCCACATGCCAATGCACTATCAACATGGAATCACACCACACGGCACTCACCAAATAGACTTAGGTAAAAGCTTTAGTGAATTATTACATGACGTCATACGAAGAAAGAATAACTACAGCAATAACAATAAGCTAAGCATTCAAATATACAATAGGAGGAATTAATAAATAACAACAAGAAATATATATGAGACTCACCGAATAACAAAACTGTCAATTTGGGTTTATATATGCAAATTTTGTAGACAAAAATGGTGCATCTTCTTAATGTGGATGCTGTTGCTGCTGCTGCTGCTGCTGCTGCACATCAAAAAACTTTGTTGAAGCTAATCATCTCCTTCATATCTGACTCAAATAAATAATAATAATAATCATAATAATATCCCGTTTAATGAGTATTTAATGCAGGCTAAAGATTCTAGTAGAATTATCAATTTACTCCAAATGATTATTCAAATGCCTGAACAACACCAGTTATAGACATAGTTTATTATTAAACATTAGCAATAAACAATCCACAATCGCCTCAACGAAGCGAGCACACGGCGAAACCAACTGAGTGTGAGTGGTAAAAATCCATATATATTATTGAGTGTTAATCGATTATGGATAAATTATTGATTACCTCTGTCCCACAACCAATGGGAGAACAGATTCAACATTGATGTGCAGACACGCGCACAATCAGACTCACACAGAAGTTTACATAGTGGATTACGTGTCTGTCTAAATTACACTGAATAGACATATAATACCATAGATGAATGGGCTTACTAAAACTATACACAATACATATAATACAATACAATACAATACAATACAATACAATATGCAAATCACACAGACACACACGCTTATGCATATGCATATGCATAAGCATAAGCATAAGCATCTCCTTCTCATTCACTCACATACACACACTCACTCATTCACCCACTCTCTCTGTCTCACTTAATCACTCATCACTCGACACTCACCAATCAATCACCACTCATCACCAGACATCACAGTAGTTGCATACAGTAAGACCATGTTGTCTGTGAGTGGGACCAGGAAGGGCACTGTCACTGGTCGATGTTGTGAATTGGACCAAGTGCTCAAGTGACATGGAACACTGTCAGAATATGCACACAGTCACGTGGTGGTTGTGGTGTGATCCGAGTGATTGTGAACAAGTATGATGTGTGTGGGACTCGATCCGACGCCCCTCTCACACTACAGCAGAGATCCAACGCCTTACAACACTCAACTAAACGAAAAATGACAGGAAATGCACAAAACTAATTCATCAACATCAACATCAACATCAACATCAACATTCATTTCACCTTCATCCAAATACAGTACACCATTACGGACAACACTACTCAATACTCACTACTCAGTACTCACTACTCACTACTCACTACACACTACACAATACACAATACACAATACACACCATACAAAACAATATCATACCATACAATACAATACAATATACAATCTACACAGGCACACACGCTTATGCATAAACATATCCACATGCCAATGCACTATCAACATGGAATCACACCACACGGCACTCACCAAATAGACTTAGGTAAAAGCTTTAGTGAATTATTACATGACGTCATACGAAGAAAGAATAACTACAGCAATAACAATAAGCTAAGCATCCAAATATACAATAGGAGGAATTAATAAATAACAACAAGAAATATATATGAGACTCACCGAATAACAAAACTGTCAATTTGGGTTTATATATGCAAATTTTGTAGACAAAAATGGTGCATCTTCTTAATGTGGATGCTGTTGCTGCTGCTGCTGCTGCTGCTGCACATCAAAAAACTTTGTTGAAGCTAATCATCTCCTTCATATCTGACTCAAATAAATAATAATAATAATCATAATAATATCCCGTTTAATGAGTATTTAATGCAGGCTAAAGATTCTAGTAGAATTATCAATTTACTCCAAATGATTATTCAAATGCCTGAACAACACCAGTTATAGACATAGTTTATTATTAAACATTAGCAATAAACAATCCACAATCGCCTCAACGAAGCGAGCACACGGCGAAACCAACTGAGTGTGAGTGGTAAAAATCCATATATATTATTGAGTGTTAATCGATTATGGATAAATTATTGATTACCTCTGTCCCACAACCAATGGGAGAACAGATTCAACATTGATGTGCAGACACGCGCACAATCAGACTCACACAGAAGTTTACATAGTGGATTACGTGTCTGTCTAAATTACACTGAATAGACATATAATACCATAGATGAATGGGCTTACTAAAACTATACACAATACATATAATACAATACAATACAATACAATACAATATGCAAATCACACAGACACACACGCTTATGCATATGCATATGCATAAGCATAAGCATAAGCATCTCCTTCTCATTCACTCACATACACACACTCACTCATTCACCCACTCTCTCTGTCTCACTTAATCACTCATCACTCGACACTCACCAATCAATCACCACTCATCACCAGACATCACAGTAGTTCCATACAGTAAGACCATGTTGTCTGTGAGTGGGACCAGGAAGGGCACTGTCACTGGTCGATGTTGTCAATTGGACCAAGTGCTCAAGTGACATGGAACACTGTCAGAATATGCACACAGTCACGTGGTGGTTGTGGTGTGATCCGAGTGATTGTGAACAAGTATGATGTGTGTGGGACTCGATCCGACGCCCCTCTCACACTACAGCAGAGATCCAACGCCTTACAACACTCAACTAAACGAAAAATGACAGGAAATGCACAAAACTAATTCATCAACATCAACATCAACATCAACATCAACATTCATTTCACCTTCATCCAAATACAGTACACCATTACGGACAACACTACTCAATACTCACTACTCAGTACTCACTACTCACTACTCACTACTCACTACACAATACACACTACACAATACACAATACACACCATACAAAACAATATCATACCATACAATACAATACAATATACAATCTACACAGGCACACACGCTTATGCATAAACATATCCACATGCCAATGCACTATCAACATGGAATCACACCACACGGCACTCACCAAATAGACTTAGGTAAAAGCTTTAGTGAATTATTACATGACGTCATACGAAGAAAGAATAACTACAGCAATAACAATAAGCTAAGCATTCAAATATACAATAGGAGGAATTAATAAATAACAACAAGAAATATATATGAGACTCACCGAATAACAAAACTGTCAATTTGGGTTTATATATGCAAATTTTGTAGACAAAAATGGTGCATCTTCTTAATGTGGATGCTGTTGCTGCTGCTGCTGCTGCTGCTGCACATCAAAAAACTTTGTTGAAGCTAATCATCTCCTTCATATCTGACTCAAATAAATAATAATAATAATCATAATAATATCCCGTTTAATGAGTATTTAATGCAGGCTAAAGATTCTAGTAGAATTATCAATTTACTCCAAATGATTATTCAAATGCCTGAACAACACCAGTTATAGACATAGTTTATTATTAAACATTAGCAATAAACAATCCACAATCGCCTCAACGAAGCGAGCACACGGCGAAACCAACTGAGTGTGAGTGGTAAAAATCCATATATATTATTGAGTGTTAATCGATTATGGATAAATTATTGATTACCTCTGTCCCACAACCAATGGGAGAACAGATTCAACATTGATGTGCAGACACGCGCACAATCAGACTCACACAGAAGTTTACATAGTGGATTACGTGTCTGTCTAAATTACACTGAATAGACATATAATACCATAGATGAATGGGCTTACTAAAACTATACACAATACATATAATACAATACAATACAATACAATACAATATGCAAATCACACAGACACACACGCTTATGCATATGCATAAGCATAAGCATAAGCATAAGCATCTCCTTCTCATTCACTCACATACACACACTCACTCATTCACCCACTCTCTCTGTCTCACTTAATCACTCATCACTCGACACTCACCAATCAATCACCACTCATCACCAGACATCACAGTAGTTGCATACAGTAAGACCATGTTGTCTGTGAGTGGGACCAGGAAGGGCACTGTCACTGGTCGATGTTGTGAATTGGACCAAGTGCTCAAGTGACATGGAACACTGTCAGAATATGCACACAGTCACGTGGTGGTTGTGGTGTGATCCGAGTGATTGTGAACAAGTATGATGTGTGTGGGACTCGATCCGACGCCCCTCTCACACTACAGCAGAGATCCAACGCCTTACAACACTCAACTAAACGAAAAATGACAGGAAATGCACAAAACTAATTCATCAACATCAACATCAACATCAACATCAACATTCATTTCACCTTCATCCAAATACAGTACACCATTACGGACAACACTACTCAATACTCACTACTCAGTACTCACTACTCACTACTCACTACACAATACACACTACACAATACACACCATACAAAACAATATCATACCATACAATACAATACAATATACAATCTACACAGGCACACACGCTTATGCATAAACATATCCACATGCCAATGCACTATCAACATGGAATCACACCACACGGCACTCACCAAATAGACTTAGGTAAAAGCTTTAGTGAATTATTACATGACGTCATACGAAGAAAGAATAACTACAGCAATAACAATAAGCTAAGCATTCAAATATACAATAGGAGGAATTAATAAATAACAACAAGAAATATATATGAGACTCACCGAATAACAAAACTGTCAATTTGGGTTTATATATGCAAATTTTGTAGACAAAAATGGTGCATCTTCTTAATGTGGATGCTGTTGCTGCTGCTGCTGCTGCTGCTGCTGCACATCAAAAAACTTTGTTGAAGCTAATCATCTCCTTCATATCTGACTCAAATAAATAATAATAATAATCATAATAATATCCCGTTTAATGAGTATTTAATGCAGGCTAAAGATTCTAGTAGAATTATCAATTTACTCCAAATGATTATTCAAATGCCTGAACAACACCAGTTATAGACATAGTTTATTATTAAACATTAGCAATAAACAATCCACAATCGCCTCAACGAAGCGAGCACACGGCGAAACCAACTGAGTGTGAGTGGTAAAAATCCATATATATTATTGAGTGTTAATCGATTATGGATAAATTATTGATTACCTCTGTCCCACAACCAATGGGAGAACAGATTCAACATTGATGTGCAGACACGCGCACAATCAGACTCACACAGAAGTTTACATAGTGGATTACGTGTCTGTCTAAATTACACTGAATAGACATATAATACCATAGATGAATGGGCTTACTAAAACTATACACAATACATATAATACAATACAATACAATACAATACAATATGCAAATCACACAGACACACACGCTTATGCATATGCATAAGCATAAGCATAAGCATAAGCATCTCCTTCTCATTCACTCACATACACACACTCACTCATTCACCCACTCTCTCTGTCTCACTTAATCACTCATCACTCGACACTCACCAATCAATCACCACTCATCACCAGACATCACAGTAGTTGCATACAGTAAGACCATGTTGTCTGTGAGTGGGACCAGGAAGGGCACTGTCACTGGTCGATGTTGTGAATTGGACCAAGTGCTCAAGTGACATGGAACACTGTCAGAATATGCACACAGTCACGTGGTGGTTGTGGTGTGATCCGAGTGATTGTGAACAAGTATGATGTGTGTGGGACTCGATCCGACGCCCCTCTCACACTACAGCAGAGATCCAACGCCTTACAACACTCAACTAAACGAAAAATGACAGGAAATGCACAAAACTAATTCATCAACATCAACATCAACATCAACATTCATTTCACCTTCATCCAAATACAGTACACCATTACGGACAACACTACTCAATACTCACTACTCAGTACTCACTACTCACTACTCACTACACACTACACACTACACACTACACACCATACAAAACAATATCATACCATACAATACAATACAATATACAATCTACACAGGCACACACGCTTATGCATAAACATATCCACATGCCAATGCACTATCAACATGGAATCACACCACACGGCACTCACCAAATAGACTTAGGTAAAAGCTTTAGTGAATTATTACATGACGTCATACGAAGAAAGAATAACTACAGCAATAACAATAAGCTAAGCATTCAAATATACAATAGGAGGAATTAATAAATAACAACAAGAAATATATATGAGACTCACCGAATAACAAAACTGTCAATTTGGGTTTATATATGCAAATTTTGTAGACAAAAATGGTGCATCTTCTTAATGTGGATGCTGCTGCTGCTGCTGCTGCTGCTGCTGCACATCAAACAACTTTGTTGAAGCTAATCATCTCCTTCATATCTGACTCCAATAAATAATAATAATAATAATAATAATAATATCCCGTTTAATGAGTATTTAATGCAGGCTAAAGATTCTAGTAGAATTATCAATTTACTCCAAATGATTATTCAAATGCCTGAACAACACCAGTTATAGACATAGTTTATTATTAAACATTAGCAATAAACAATCCACAATCGCCTCAACGAAGCGAGCACACGGCGAAACCAACTGAGTGTGAGTGGTAAAAATCCATATATATTATTGACTGTTAATCGATTATGGATAAATTATTGATTACCTCTGTCCCACAACCAATGGGAGAACAGATTCAACATTGATGTGCAGACACGCGCACAATCAGACTCACACAGAAGTTTACATAGTGGATTACGTGTCTGTCTAAATTACACTGAATAGACATATAATACCATAGATGAATGGGCTTACTAAAACTATACACAATACATATAATACAATACAATACAATACAATATGCAAATCACACAGACACACACGCTTATGCATATGCATATGCATAAGCATAAGCATAAGCATCTCCTTCTCATTCACTCACATACACACACTCACTCATTCACCCACTCTCTCTGTCTCACTTAATCACTCATCACTCGACACTCACCAATCAATCACCACTCATCACCAGACATCACAGTAGTTGCATACAGTAAGACCATGTTGTCTGTGAGTGGGACCAGGAAGGGCACTGTCACTGGTCGATGTTGTGAATTGGACCAAGTGCTCAAGTGACATGGAACACTGTCAGAATATGCACACAGTCACGTGGTGGTTGTGGTGTGATCCGATACAATACAATACAACATGCAATCCACACAGACACACACGCTTATGCGTAAGCATAAGCATAAGCATAAGCATAAGCATAAGCATCTCCTTCTCATTCACTCACACACACACTCACTCATTCACCCACTCTCTCTGTCTCACTTAATCACTCATCACTCGACACTCACCAATCAATCACCACTCATCACCAGACATCACAGTAGTTCCATACAGTAAGACCATGTTGTCTGTGAGTGGGACCAGGAAGGGCACTGTCACTGGTCGATGTTGTGAATTGAACCTAGTTGTCTGGTCTTAATAGACTCATGATCTTTACTTTAAATTTTATTATTTTTTCCACAAAAACTCTTTCTGGTATAAGGGAGTTTTCAGGGGATGTAATGATTTATCATTTTATTCTTTCTTTTCACCAAAATAATTTCTCATTTGAACATTGAAGTGTTCAATATCAATTACTGCCGGTCAAGTTTATAGTTTCAATGAGTAATTTCTGGCAAATCTATGAAAATGGAAATATTGATCTCATTGAATAATTGCAATTACAAAGAATTAGATAGAATAACATTTTCTATAATTAAATTCAATTGGTGTTCTTTTACTTGTATATTCTCATTGTTATTTAGAATTATAATTGATTACTCTCATGTTGGCATTTGTGCATACCGTGCGCACTGTCTCGATATAGCCTTAAGCCGAAAATTTTTTCAGCAAAAATGGATAGTGGTTAACAGTGAAATTGAAAACTTGCGTTTCGTCCTATTTTGGACTCGTCAGCTGAATGTACCTCCATCCCATATTTGGTGTTCACTCCGGGAATTGAACCCAGTACCGTTCATCTCGAACGCCATCGCATTATTTACTTAGCTACTGAGTCTTAATAGAGACTGGTCAATTGCAGTCTTAAGTAACGATGGGAAGATAGTAGTAAAAACAACAACACCAAGTGAATTTCAATTTCACCCTATCACACAATCAGCTGTCTATCAGGACTCAGTAGATAAGTGGATAACGCGATAGCGTTTGAAGCAAACGTTACTGTGTTCGAGCCCCAGAGTGAACATCAACTGTGAGATGAAAGTACATCCAGCTGACGAGTCCAAAATAGGATGAAACGCGTGTCTTGAATTCCACTGCTAACCACTGTCCATAATTGCCTAAAACGTTTCTGTAATTATTTAGATATTTTGTTAAACGAAACAATATTTATCCCATTGTTCATACAATATATAAGAAGTAATCAGAATTGGCTGTCGGTAAGGTAGTTGTCTTTTTTAGTTTACATTCCACAGCTCTAATGAGAAGCAATCAATAGATGAGTTCAATTATATAAAGTGTGAATAATTTATCTATCAAAGAGATTATGCAATATTACAAATTTCTTGACGTAAATCACTGTATGTTAATTCAATCGTTTAAATGTTAAGCAACTATTGTAAAACTTGAAGTCCACGGCTTTGATCTCCAATAAGATCGTGTTTTTACACTGTTAGGAAGTTTTATAATAGAAAGTTATTTAAAATATCCTGGTTTTCAACGGTAATTTAATTACATTCAACCCATTATGTAAACAATGAATGAAGTCAGTGGGAAGAAGCTGAAACAAACGTTCCGCACTCGGGATTCAAACCCAGGATTTTAGTTCTCGCAAGTGAATGTTTAACCTCTTGACTACTGAGTCAACATTGAACGATGTTAATGTTTGACTTCAATCCACGAAATTGCGCGACTATGTTTCAGAGCTACAAGGTTTTCAATGGTGGTCTAACATCGATCGATTCATGATATGAATAAAAAAATTATATACCCAATAGTGTCTGGCATTGAGTTGTATTCCCGAAAGTCATTTCAAGTATAAAGTAGCTAACTGTTAATGCCATCCAACTTGTATTTCAAAACGATAATCGTTAATGATATGAACTTTTAGTTTGATGTAAGGATTCATAACTCCTTCACTGTGTCTTCTAGATTCATTTTATAGGAGTTCTAAACCAGGATGAAATAACTATGATCTATTCACTTGACATTAATCTGTATTGGTACTTTTTTCATTATAATTTAGAAGCAAACTAAAGTGATATTTAACTGAAGACTATATTGAATAATATTAATAGTGATTCGATCCTCTGTGTAACATACCATTATGATCAATGTGTGTGTATCATTATGATGTATTAAAGTAGAGCCTATTTTCCAGATAATTGCAGTTATTTAAGTGTTCCTATGGAACGTATTATGGTTTTATTACTAGAGATAACTAACAACAATCAGAAAGCACTGGACAACTATTTCTTCACAGTGTAAGACCCAGCAGAAATGCACATTCACATCATCACCAATGACTGAACTAATAAACATCAAGTCTTATAATGAATTCTCAACTTTAAGATCACTCAATCATTATCCAGTCGTTGAGATTTTTAATTTTAATCGATTCATCATATTTATCAATTATCTTTTGATACCATCAAGTGTTAAATTCCTCATATTTCACACATGGATGATTGTCACTAGTCAAACTTATCGCTAGAACCTATCGAACTTAGAAAGCATCTGAATGAAAGCCATTCACAATCTCTTTAGCTAAACTACCACAACCATCATTAAAAATGTACAAGTATTTATATATAGTTGTCAACACAAGATACTGAATTTCCATTGTTAACCGGATACCATCAGAAACAGCCTGCTGTGGGGAGAGAACAAACCAACTTCTAGCCGAAGAGGAAATTAGGAAAAGACGGTGGCGGTGGTTAGGACATACAATACGGAAATTCTTAAACTGCATTACGAGTCAAGTGTTAACTTGGAATCTTGAAGGGAGACAGAATAAAGGGTAACCTATGAACACTGCGTTGAAAATTGTAATCAGATATCAAAAGAATGAATGGCAACTGAAAAGGATTACCCAAGACAAAGTTGAATAGAGAATTCTGGTCGGGGAGAGGGCTATTTTCTTTAATAAATAAAAAGAAACTATTATTCATCACTTTAAAACAATTACTCCCTTTGATAAATTTCGATAATGCAGTGAGAAGATGAAGATTATCAGAACTATGTGATAATAAACTTGCGTAATACATTTCGAACAATCTGATCATACATATACTTGTTAAGAGCATTTATATATATGAAAATTAAAATATCAGCTAGACAGGTTAAAGGTAAGACCTGGAGTGCCGTTTCGTCCTAGTATGGGGCTCCTCAGCAGTGCGCATCTATGGGGTCTAGCTGTAATTGACTCATGATTTCAACTATTGAAATTACTAAAATCTCCAAAAAACCCCTTCTATTAAGCCATAACAAAGAAAAAAATAATATTAAAGTACAGGGTAGGTTACGTGTAAGGACAAATTGTTTTTGACCCATTAAGTGGGTTTCAGTTTCCGTATAGAAAAGGCTTCAATAAATCTTATTATACGTCCTTGAAAGCTTTTGTATAACACCACAAATGCTGACTTAATATCAACCTGATGATTAGTCTCAATCAAATGTTTCGCGATGGAGGATGATGTCTGTTTATCTTGTGATCTTATTTGACCATTGGAATCTATTTGTTTCTGAAACCATTTTAGTATGTGTTCACACACCCTTAGTTGTAAATCACGATTTCTCCTCTCTATGTACGTGTTTTCTCACATACATGTAAACTGATAGATACAATGGTAGGTTACACAATCGCTTTCGTGCTGTTTTGGCTTTTGGTGAAACATAGACCTTGTCTTATCGATAATGACATGTTGAGCTGCATAAAATATTCTATTGATGGCTAATTTAAGTCGCCGTTTCAACGTGAGACTAGTTGTGCCACCTCTGGATGGTAATGTAATTTAAACTCGCTTTTTTAGGTTCCAGAAGCGTCATAGGTCTAGTCGTATTGTAATCCTTCCAGCGGTTTATGAACTTCAACGTATAACCATTATTCATTAACGTATCATCATCAACTTAATCATCATTATGTGCAGAAATTATTTCATGTGACTTATTCTAATAGAATTTCGATTGTTTACTACCATACTATTTAGCCTAAAGGGGTTCTCTTTAAAATAATATGCTTCATAATATCTGGTTATATCTCTCAATTGAAATACAAAATAATTTTATTTACAAAATGAGTGTGTGTGGAGGGGGATGGGGGGGGGAAATCGGAAATATATTGATTGATATCATGTATGAAATTACAATCCATAGTAACAAATATCTGAATGATTTTCTCTTTTTTTTTTGTATTTTCAAAGAAAATTATTTGACAATAAATATAAAAATAAATTTTTATTTCAACAAACTATTTAATTGATCTAAAGTTATCAGTATTGGGTTGTGAAAATTATTAAATTTTTGATTGAGATCATGAATTGATTGATGTTAGATCATCATTGAAAACCTAGAAGTACTGAACGTCCGTTTTGTCCTATTGTGAGACTCCTTAGCAGTACGCATCCACAGGATTCAAACCTAGGGCCTTTAGTCTTGCACGCGAATGCTTAAAATTCCTTTAGATGATTTTTATTAAAACTTATTCTTGGTAAACATAGTCAAGAGAATATGAATAAGTTGATAATAGGAGATATGATAATGAGCAATAAGCAATTCTTTGACACAAAACAACAAGATTAAGAAGATGAAAATGTCATTAGTGTATATCAGCCTTAATTTGGATTTTTGGTCCTATACTAAGGGAACAGTTATTAAGGGAGTTCAAATGTAATGAGTGAATAAATTTTCTACTATTAGTAATAAGAGACATTCATATGATATCATGAACTCATGATGGCTAAAAACATTGATTATAAGATTTTAATGAATCAATCTAAATTTAATTTCAACATTAGCGAGTTTTTTTTAGCAAAGTTGTTTTCTACAGGTTGAGAGATACTAACTCCACACCGAAACCTACTTCTTTACCCAGGCCTGAGATCGACAGTAATCCTAGATGATCTACAGGTACTGACTTAGAATCCTAAAGAAAAATGGTAAAGAGAAAGACCAAAGTATACACTGTAGTCGAAATTGGAAACAGTCTTGAAAAAAATGAATAAAAACTGGAAACAACTAGGAATGATTGTTCAAAACAGAGATGAATGGATGATACTGATGATCAACCTATACTCTAACATTGTTCTTTATATGTTTCTCATCGACAAATATTATTCTTTACAATCATACCTTATGCGAATTAGTTGAAACCATGAGTCAATTGAAGCAAGATTACTATGGAAAACATGGAAGAACTGGTCGGCCGTTTCGTCCTAGTATGGGACTCCTCAGCAAAAAGCATCCAAGATCCCGACCTCCTCTCGCAGGACTTGAACTGAGGACCTATCAGACTCGCGCGCAAGCACTTAACCATTAGACCATTGAGCTGGTCGGCATCCAACGGTGTTATTGTCCAACTTGAACTAATCCATGAAATCGCGCCACCGTTCACCACTGTCTTCAATGAGTTGATATCTCACATTAGACCTGGTTGAACTCCACTGTATCTTGAAGTCGGTCCCTAGTGAACATATGATGATTATTATCAGAAGGGATTTTGTGGAGATTTTAGAAATTTCAATAATTCTATTTCGTTTTGTTGACTTTCTTTTCTATCCTTGACTATGAATATATTGTACATTTTATTTGTACATCGCTTATTACTTACAGTTGAACAAGGAACCATTACCGTCCAGTGTTTCCAGGTTTTCCATCGTGATCGTCTAGCTTCAATTGACTCATGATTTCAACTATTGAAATTTCTAAAAACATCTTCACAAAACCCCTTTTGATTATATAATATATATCAATTTCAATAGTTGAAATAATGATTCAATTGAAGCTAGACCATCATGGAGTTCTAGTGATAAGCCATGACCAATGGAGTTCAACGAGGTCTGCTGTGAAATATCAGCTCACTGAAGACAATGATGACAGTTAAATGCTGGCTCAATAGTCTAATAATTAAGGTTGTGGGTTCGAATATCGCGGGGGCGGAATCGTGGATGCGCATTGTTGAGAAGACCCATACTAGGATGAAACGGTCATTCAGTGCTTCCAGGTTTTCCATGGTGATGGTCTAGCTTCAATTAACTCATGATTTCAACTATTCAAAATCTCTTAAAAATCTCCACAAAATCCCTTCTGATTATATGAATTACTTCCGGTAGGATTCCTTCTAATTATTTTCAAAATCTTTTATTTTTTGTTTTTTTGTTTTTTTGTTTTATAGAACTGATTACATGTATTGCTTGAAAGCACCTCTTTACTTTAATGACGTAATATCTGGGTATTTTTTTTGTTTGTTTGTTTTAATTTACGTAAATCACGAAAATCATTTTACATTTTACTGAACTACATTACTCTATTCTTGAGGATTTCCTCACAAAAATGAGAATTTCTGGGAATTTACAGTTTGAATATGAATTATTATTATTATTATTATAACTACTTAGTGAATTTCCGGTTTCATACACCTAGTTCCCTTTATGATTTTGAAAAGAGCAAGAACAAAAAGACTCTAACAGAATAGTATCAATTCATTTTATTACATTTGGGTCTCGTCAACTGTTTACAATCTGTCTTACTGGATTCCCTGTTCAAAATGTTTTAAATACAGTCAAATTAATTGTAATTTGGGTATATGAGGACCCAACATTATTTCGTGGGGGGAGGATGGACCCGGATATCAGGTCCGGATCTTCAAAAAAGGGGAGATGTTGGGGTATTCAGAAAATACCCCAGAAATAATCTAGTGCTATTCCTGAATGAGAAATAGTGTCATTGCCCCATTGGTCAACATTCTTCCAACGTGTCATTTCCCTATTGGTCAATATTTATTTGTGTCATTTCCTGAAGGTTAATCTTGTACAAATGTTACTTTCTATTTTATGGTACGATGTAGTCTGTTTGATTGCTATATAAACAGGGTATTTTTAAAATATAATGATTCATATCTCCGAGGCTGAGACTTGTGTTCTGAACTCAATTAACTGGGCTAGACAGGAAAGCAGGGCCAATCAGGACTCTAGGCTGCTCGCTCGTGTTTTATGCGTCACTGTTTTGATCGATAATAGGCTGCTCTTTAATAGGCGGATCACACATTATAACAATATTTAAAAATCATAATTACATAATGAGTTTAAAATTGATGGCGTAGCAATGAGAAGTTCACTAGATCTGATAAGTCTTGTAATTTGAACGCTATACTCGATTCCTAAGCTATTCTTATAACCCCCAAGGTAGAACTATACGGCAACCTAAACACGAGAGAAAAGGTGCAGAGTTTACGAAAGTACGTTACTTCAAGGTTCATTCTAATACAGAAAAGATAGGGTTTTTATAATATTTCATTGTCCTTGGGTTACTCGAAGATTCTGGAATGCTACTAAACATAGTAGCAGTACAACAACCAGCTAATCAGAACCTCTAGATGTGACGTCTTACATCTTAGATGTTTCTGACTAAAACTTCAAATGAACGTTGATTGGATGAAATACTTCTTAATGTTTCCTGATCCTTGCGTATCGTTTGGAAGAAATTTTCTGGATCATCCCAACAAGATTCAATTATGGCAGATATTTTTATGGGATATCTTGAAAACATGGTGTTTAAATGGGTGATTAGCGAAACGACAGAATACTCCAGATATGTGAACGATACATTTATTGTTTGTAATTATAAACAGCATGCAATCTGCCTGCTAAAACTTTTCAATAATGCTGATCCTAACATACATTTTACTATGGAACTCGAACAGGATGACATGTACCATTTTCTTGATGTTTCCATAAAACGTATAAGATACGGGACATTTCAACGTTCGGTTTATAATAAAAGTACTTGTAATCACCTTATAGCAACTCACATTCAATTGAGTTTGCTCTCACCTAATTCGGTTAAGCCCTTTTATTAACTTATTAAACGGACAAAGTCACCTGCACTATAATAACTTATTGTATCCTTATTACTGTTGCGAATGTATGTACCTTTATTATTGTTATCCTTGTATGAGTATGTATGCTCGGCAAGCCTTACTGCCTACGCATTTATTCACGCTACTAGCTTTACTATTAACCGCTTAATTGACTCGAGATTCATTCATTTCACTATGTATATATATGTCCATGTTATTCATATTCATGACTCGCTCGCTCGTTCATTCACTCGCTCGATCGCTCGCTCTTGCCCTTGCTCTCTCTCATCCGCTCGCTTGCCTGTTTGCCTTTCGGCATAACTATTTCATGCTTGCTTAACGCATCTGTAATTTTGGATATCTGTGTGTGGTCCCTTAATAAACGTAATTAACGCTTCGTATTCGCCTTCTGATTAATATACCGTTGGAGCAGTATTTGGTGACGGTTACCGAGACGAACTGTATACGGAATTTAAGGAATATATCGAACACCGACCACCACAACCTTTACTTGAACTTAAATAGTTTTTGTCCAATCAGCTATAAGAAACCATTGGTAAACATAAAAACACTATTTTAAAAGGGTATAGCTTAAATTTATTTGAAAATGTTCAAAAACGTTTCAGAACAAGAGGAAGAAAAACTCTCTAAATAGTGTAACCATCAAACATTTCCTTCATATAGGACATCAGGTCGATACCCTGCAATCCTTTAAGGTGAATAGTAAGCAGTTAAACTCTAGTTGTTTTGAAGTTTGCTGAAGCCATTGCCATCAGGTGTCAAAAACCTGACTTATGTGTTCAAAAGAAGAGGATTATTAATCTTTCCTTGCTTTGATGACAAATATGCCTTCGCAGCATCGTAAAAAAAATTCTTTTTTTTCTTTTTCTATGAATTCTTTCTTGTCTTTATTTCAATTATCTTTCATCAAATGAATAATCATATTTTATCAACTGAACTCTACTCACTATATTCCTATGCATGTTTACTTATTATGTAATCACTTGTTTCTAACCCCCTTTTTGAACTGTTGTCACAATTAATGATGTAGAATATTCTTTCACATTATGTATATATTTACAATATTCAGTCTATTAATTTCATTTACACCCTGGCTATACTATACGACTATGTCTTCAATATAACTTCTAACCAAACCTTCTCATATAAGTCATTTAAACCCATTATGTAATTATGATTTATAAATATCACAGGTTGTAAGCAGCTGACGAGACCTAGACGAAATAAAGAGTGAATTCATGCTATTCTGCTAGAATCTTTGTTCTTGCTCTTTTCAAAATTTCCAGTTTGTTATTTTAATATAGAGGAGGGGGGTGAGGAGAAGTTCCTGACGATTTAAAGCCCGGATAAAGGAAAAGTGTTGAGCATGAGGTGGAAATTTAACTCTCTAAAAAAAAAAGAAACGCAAAGCAAAACTTGAATAAGGAAATAACTAATAATGATAAAACATAATAGATACTCCTGGAGTTCTAGTGAGAAGCCGTGACCAGTGGAGTTCAACCAGGTCTGTTGTGAGATATCAGCTCACTGAAGACAATGGTGACGGTGGCGCAACTTCGTGGATTAGTTGAAGTTAGACATTAACACCGTTGGATGCCGGCTCAGTGGTCTAGTTGGTCAAGCGCCTGGCGCGAGACTGATAGGTCCTGGGTTCGAATCCCGCGGGGTGCGGGATCGTGGATGCGCACTGCTGAGGAGTCCCATACTAGGACGAAACGGCCGTCCAGTGCTTCCAGGTTTTCCATGGTGGTCTAGCTTCAATTGATTCATGATTTCAACTACTGAAATTACCAATTCTCCACAAAACCCATTCTAGTAATAATAGAATTTATACATTTTATTGTATGAAACAATTACCTATTGTGAAATGGTTTATGTTTTGGATATTGATTTGATCTATTGTAGAATATTCTATCATTAAACAATTTAATGATAACTCTTTCTGTGACAATAAAGTTTATGGTTGAAAATCTTTACACGGATTTAGAAAATTCGTGTGACTATTACCAAGTTATATCACTTATGGAGAAGGTAAAATATCCCCTCTATTCATTAATGAACGAGTATATTGTGCAGTAGTTTGTTCTGTTCTACTTGATGGCTGCGAAAAATGATCTTTAAGACGAGAAGATACTCGTAAGCTATTAGTATTTGATCACATATGTCTTAGAAATATAGCTCGCATCTTCTGGGTTCACTGGATAAGCAATAGTGAGGTTAGATGTAAGTTATTAGGAAATAATCGAATTGATTACAATGGTTTCGGTATATACACTCTTTGTCTTCTCTTAAACCATGAGATTAAAATTACTTTATATCATTCTTTCTAATTCTTTCTTCCTGTACTATATCCTTATATGCTATCCTTCTTTTATATATTACTACCATTGAAGTAACTACTTCTATGAATTCGGTGTTTATCTTGTTGTACTAATGATGTGTGGCAATTTGGACCGATGCATATATGTGCCTGGTTCTACATTGTAGCTGATTGACTGTTCGAATATAAACGAGAAGAATTTGTCTCCACAAGATGACCAGCGTGTTTTATTATCTAAACTAATATGAATTATATCCGTAGAAGACCATTTCAATTGATTCTAACTAGATTTTATTTAAAATATCTTCTTTTATTCATGCTGTTCCTCGACATTTCATAAGATGAGATAGCATTTAACCTTTAGCTTTCGTGACTGGAGTTTCATATAATACTTTTTCACATTTGAGTAACTTGAGGATATTGTCAGCTTTTTCACTTGGATTGTCACATGATATGTAGCGACGAAGATATGCAACTCTGACAGATATTTCTAGTGTTATTGTGTCCTCTGACATAGATGTCTAGTGACCCGATATCTGGCTCTAGTTAGGCCGTATGAACGTTATTGAAGTACACATGCCGTCTATCCTCGTATATAATCATTGACTTAACTCCCATTTGTGAATAATGGAATTAAATAAGTCAAATACAAAAATAGATGTTTGAATACGTATATTTTGTATAATTGTTGATCGGAACAGACAATCAGAGTGACGTAGTGAAGGAAGCGAAGAAGAGAGAGAGAGAGACGAAACGGCGCGCAGTGTAGAAGGCATGTGAACTACCTCGATTTAATGAAGCGTTAATCAATATTTTTAGTTATACAAAAATAAGCTACGAACATGTGATACGTATGTAGTGCACATACATACGCTCATATAAAAAAAGTTTAATACATCAATAATTAAGATCAAAACGTGACTCAAAACGAATGGATACATTGACCTGTCCAGAGGCTACAATAAGTTATGTGAGCTTAACATAGTAACCGACACTACAAATGATTTTATTGAGGAGTTTTTGTTGACATTCCCGGTAATGGCAGTGAAAACTTCATCGTTTCTAACAAAATCACTGAAATTCATCATCTTTCTAAATTATATGCTTTTACCAAAAAGAAAAACTGCTGTAAAGAAGAATTAGCAGTACGATTGAAAGTTTATGTTTCGTCATATTTGGTGTGAAAATTGAGACTCGAACTCAATATCTTCTGTTTCAAACTTCAAAGTCATTTTCACCAATGTACCAAGTTCAAATTAAAAAAAACTTATCTAACATCTATAATACTTATTTGCTTCCTAATAAAAGATGGGAATTAACTTGTTTATTTATATTCTTGACAGAATTTCGGTTGGTCTTATTCGGTATATGTATATCCCATTCCAACTCCTCCTGGAGCTCCTCTGGGGTTACTGCCGATCCCAAGCCCGAATAAAGTAGGAAGGTTGGGCATAGTGTTAACGACCCCATCTCATAGAAAACTAACTCGCTAACAAAACGCTAACCAGAAATATCCTATCCTGGTTGACTCGATATTGCTGTTACGTCATAAGTTAATTCAAATAGATAGACTTCATCGTTAATCATAATTCATAGATATCAAACCACATGTAATAAAATGACTATCATATGACAATCAGCCCAGAAATTCTAGAAACTAATAATATGATCGATAAAAATTCACTTCTGAATATCGTCGACGAGGATAATTTCATTCATTACTAATAGTTATTTAATTCCATAATATTTCTGATCATTACTTACTTACTTATTTCCCTTGTTACTCCCAATGGAACATAGGCCTCCGATCAACATTATCCAACTCACTCTGTCCTTCACCTTCCTTTCTAGTTCTATTGAATTTTCGCTCATTTTTCTCATGTCTGTCTCGATTTCTTTGCCTAATGAAAACCTTCGAACTCCTAGGTCACAGTTTAAATAGTTTGAATGATTTTTTTTAGTGAATCAGTTTCCGACTGGATAAGGTCGTTAACAACATGCCCGACCCTCCTCTTTTATCCAGGATTGGAACTAAAAAGTACCCCAGAAAGAAGGCCTCCAGGCAGAGTTATTCCTGAAAATTACAAAAAGAAAAAAAATAAAAGAAGAAAAATCAATGTTAATATCCAATTTATTGATTATGCAAGAAAATAATTCAATTCAAATTTATTTAATTAAATTAAAGTTAAAATAATTTTTAATTGGATTAGTTAAGAGAAATTATAATTTTTCATTAACAAAAAGATTGTTTGTTTGTTTTTTTTCTCATTAGAATAGAAGAAGATTACTTAATGTTACTTACGTACTTACTTACTTACTTACTTACTTATGCTTGTTACCACACTTGAAGAAGTATACGTTCACCATCAGCATTCTTTATTCAATCTTATCCTGGACAATTCTTTCCAGTTGATAATCATCCTTTTCATATTTGATTCTATTTCACTTTATTTATTTATTTTAACACATAAGTATAGGTACAGGGAGGCACCAAATACATATGCGACACACAAATCTCAATTGATTTGTGTGAGGGCTGTGATACTGCACGGGTGCCCAAACCGAAGCAGGTGGTTTTCTTAGGGGGCAACACCCCGAGCCTTCCACCTGAACGTCTGACCCACAAGGCAGTGGAGCATCGTGAGGAGATGCAGTCCCATGGTAGCCGGTGACCAACGATTGGTTCATACGTCATTTGTTCCTTCAGGATACTGGAGCCCATATGCACCATTGGTTTGGGGTCCGGTTAAAGCGCCGGACATTCGCTTTTCGTCCTCTCATTTTTGTAAACAACACCCCCGCCACGAGAAGGCAGTGAGTAGGACTTCCCTGGCAGGAGCTATATACGCATGGCCATGTGAGAGCATTTCGAGAGGGAGAGCGAACTCTCCCCACCTTCGGCCGTACCAGGGCATTTGGGGGCATTCTATTTCACAACGTAATATATTCAGTGGAATTCTTTTTTTCCCGCTTCCTTTCAGGATTTCATATTAGAGCTTAGCCTTGTGATATAGTTTGATGATTTTCGTTATGTATATTTTATCCATTTCTATTGTCTTTGACTAATTTCTTCTTCATTTGGAAGTTGATTTATTCTCTCCTCATAGTAGGCTGTTACTGATAATATCCAATTAATAGATGTTGAGTACAAGAAGGCATTGAATTGATTTATTTGTATGTTTGTTTGTTTGTTTTTTTTCAGGCTAATGAAATAAAAACCTATAAGTAAATGAAAAGATTTTTGTTTCTTTTTATTCTCAATAAACTAAAATGTTTATTATTTCTTTCTATAACAGTAAACAATAAAAAAGGAATACCAAAAAAAAAGAAAAAAAGAAAAAGAAAAACAAAGACAATAATAAATAGTGAATAGTTGATTGAATAATATACATCAATTGGTTAAAATGAAGTTCGGTTGATTTCTCTCAGTTACAAACCATTTCATATGAAGAAAAACAACAAAATAAAGTAAACAGTTTGTATGAAATAAACATTTGTACTAATAAAATATCAATTTCAATAGTCGAATTCATTAGTTAATGGAAGCTAGATCATCATAGATAAATTGAAAGTATTGGATGGTTGTTTCGTTCTATAATCAGACGACTCAACATGGCGCATCCACGATCCCGCATCGTGAGATTCGAATCGAGGACCTATCAGTCTCGCAAACGAACGCTTAACCTCTAGATTATTGAGTTGCCATGCAACAGTATTAATGTTTAGTGCTTTCAGGTTTTCCATAGTGATCTAGCTTCAATTGATTCATGATGTCAACTATCTAAATTACTTCAATCTCCGCATATAAGTTCACTAGTGACTGATTTCAAGAGATATTTCCTGGAGTTTTAATCAAAAGCAGTGACCACTGGAATTCAAATGGGTCTGTTGTAAGATATCAGCTGACTGAAGAAAATGGTGGATTTGTCACTCAGTGTCGTCGATTAGTTGGAGTTACATATTAACACTGTTGGATGCCGGCTCAGTGTTCTATTGGTTAAGAGCCTAGTGATAGACTGATAGGTTCCGGGTTTGAATCTGGTGAGGCGCGGTCGTGGATACGCACTGCTGAAGAGTCCCATAATAGAACGTAACGGCCGTCCAGTGCTTCCAGGTTTTCCACGGTGGTCTAGCTTCAATTAACTCATAATTTCAACTATTGAAATTCCTAAAAATCTCCACAAAACCCCTTCTGATATGAATTAACATATACTCACTAGTGAACATATTTCCTGAAGTTTTAGTGAGAAGCAGTTACCACTTGAATTCAAACGGGTTTGTTGTAAGATATCAGCTCATTAAAGACAATGATGAATGTGTTAATTGACTCATTTATTAAATCATTTCATATTGATAATCAATACATAGAAGAACAAATCTAAATCAGTTTTTATTTATTTATTATTTCCCCATTTGAATATTTCTTAGTCTCTGTCATATTATCAATATAGATGATTAGCTTAGTAACAATTATCAGTATGAAGTTGTGAAGATTATTAAGTTTTTAATTGATTGATCGATTAATTGTTTATGATGTTGATGAATTGATCAATGTTAAACTCCGCCTGGAGTCCCTTTCCGGGGGCTACTGCCGGTCCCAAGCCTTGATAAAGGAGGAGGGTTGGGCATGGGGTTAGCGACCCCATCCCGTAGAAAACTAACTCGCTAAAAAAACGCTGAAAACGCTAAACTGCCATTGTTTACGGACTGACTGTAACATACTGATTGATTAGATGAAATTACAGATAATATAAAAGTAATAGAATCATATATCTAACTCAATAGATTGATTAATATTGTTTTTAGTTTAGTGTTTGTATTAGAGCCATAAAATTATTTAGGTTTATAATCAATATCATAGAAAACAGTTCATTTATTACTATAATAATATTATGATATGTGTTACTGATATTGACCAGTATAAGTAATATGAAGATTTTAGAAATTTCACTAGTTGAAATCATGAGTCAATTGAAGCTAAACCACCACGAAACTGATAGGTCCTGGGTTTGAATCTCGCGGGGGGTGGGGTCGTGGATGTTCACTACTGGGGAGTCCCATACTAGGACGAAACGGTTGTCCGATGCTTTCAGGTTTTCTATGGTGGTTTATTTTCAACGGACTCATGATTTCAGCTAGTGAAATTTGTAAAAATCTCCACAAAACCTCCTCTGATAATAAGTATTATGTATCATCAATTGAAAGTGAAATGTCTGGAAGTAGACTGTTAAGATAATTAAAGAGCAAAGAAGGAGAACAAAGAATGATTGGTATGGAAACGATGGAATAATGAAGTCTGAAACAATTCGTGAAATTTCGCAAATAAACTATTTACTATATAGTTGTCGGATTTTATCAAGAGATTCTGTAATGTTGCAATAAAGCACATTCGGTTGTACCCGTCTATATTCTTATTCATCACAATATCATCAGCTGCTAACAAAATTCAATATTATACAGGCATATACCAGAATTACAAATGACGTGTTTATTGTCAATTAAGAGGTGGCTTAGAATGTTAAGGAACTTGGCACTCAACTACGTTAGAACGCAAGCCCTTATATGGAATCTTCAAGGCCAAGTGAGTAGTGGAAGACCAAAGATTACAATACGCTGAGGAATGGAGACAGATATGAGAAGAATGAGCAACAACTGAATAGAACTAGGAAAGAAGACCCAGGATGAACTGGGTTGTAGAATGCTGGTCGGTGGCCTATACTCCATTGGGGATCACAAGCATAATTAAGTAAAATGTTAAGTGAAAGTTTTTCTATACATTAACGGGATTTATGTCATTATTATATTATTACTATCGATTACTTAGTATAAACCGTTCTTTGAATCACATGGTGATTGAAGATATTTGACAGGATCTAAACTCTATTTCACGAATCTCGTAACCATTACTGATTAATTAAATATATTCATTTTACAATTTGAATATTGAAAATTGCATAATACTTAATAGAATAAAGTTTTTTTTTCCTTTATCCTATCAAGTATATTATTGTTAGGTGAGAAAAACACCCAACTGCGTCACAAGACAAGCCCTCATATGGAATCCTCAAGGTCGAAGGAGGAGAGGAAGACCAAAGAATACATTACGCCGGGAAATGGAGATAGATATGAGAAAAATGAACAAGAATTGGATGGAACTAGAAAAGAAGGTCCAGGACAGAGTGGATTGGAGAATGCTGGTCGGCGGCCTATGCTCCATTGGGAGTAACAGGCGTAAGTAAGTAAGTAATATTATTGTAAAATTTCAGGATAGAAATCACATTACATTATCATTTACTGATCACCAAGTGAAAAGTATTGTATCCTGATGAGAAGATTAAATGGTAACTGTTACGATCTATTTATGCATCAATACTAAACGTATATTTCTTTCGTATAATTGGTAAATAACTAACCTGCTTATATTCGTCTTCCTCTTATTTGTTTTAACCCATGAATTATTATTATACGATTTATCATTATTGAATTATGCCCTGTCTATTAATTACTACCTCTCACATTCCTAGCTACTTTTGACTAGATCTTGTATAAATGTTGTTTCTTATTTTATTGGTACGATATGGTCTGTTTGATTGGTATATAAACTCTAATATGTTTGAAATAAATGATTTATATCACAGAGGCTGAGATTTGTGTTCTAGACTTAATAGACAGGGCTAGACAGGATCGATAAAGACTCTAAGACTACTCGTACGGGTTTTGTACGTTATTGGTTCGATTGATAATTCACTGTTCTCTAATTAACGGTATCATTACGTTATACATTGATAGGGGCGAAAGCCCACAAGTTATAATAGAAATATAAAGTTCATACTAGAAGTATGGTACATGAGAACACAGACAACATTCATTACTTCATTTATAAATCTTCCATCAACTATCCTTTACATTCAGTTTGATTCTTTCAATTCATAATTTTTTTTCTATTTTCTTTAATTCCATCTTCTTAATCATCTGCTGTTAGCCATTTAACATTAAATTAGTGTTATATACTACTTATATCGACAGACATAAGTATCACACACCATAGGAGAACCAGACTGTAAACTAAATCCATATATTTGTAGATATCCTAATGAGTAGAAAAATTAAATTTTCTGACATTTCGTGACTTAATGTAAGCCACTTCTTCAAAGAATAAATAACTAAATAACCAACCAGACTATTAACTATTTGATAGGTTCGAACACCATTCTGTCTATTTTTTTGTTCGACATTCGAATAACATTGACGGTTTTTGCACGATATATCTGTAGTGAAGCAGCGTCGCCAGCACCACCAACTTTGCCTTCAGCTTCTCCACACCCAACAGCTCCGCCGCGGCCTCAAACTCCTTCGGCTATGGGATATATATATATATATATATATATATATATATATATATATATATATATATATATATATATATATACAGTAGCAAAAAGAAAAGCAAGATTCTCCGATACAACACAGCATGCATCAATCTAATCACACTTGACGGAGAAGATTTGGAAGATGTAAAATCCTTTACATATCTGGGCAGCATCATTGATGAATACGATGGATCTTATGTAGATGTAAAGGCACGAATCGGCAAAGCAAGAGCAGAATATTTATAACGGAAGAACATCTGGAACTCAAAACAATTGTCAACCAACACCAAGGTCAGAATTTCCAATACAAATGTCAAGACAGTTCTACTGTATGGAGCGGAAACTTGAAGAACTACAAAAGCCATCATCCAGAAGATACAAGTATTCAATAACATTTCAGATCTGTTGGTCAGGCACTATATATGTAACGACCTACTGTGGGAGAGAAAGAACCGGGTTCCATGGGAGAAAAAAATCAGGAAGATTCTTTGGAAGTGAATAGGACACGCAGTGAGGAAACCACATAACTGCGTCACCAGGCAAACCACAATATGTATTCCTCAAGGCCGAAGGAGAAACGAAATGTCAAAGAACATAATACGCCGAGGAATAGAGACATACATGGGAAGAATGAACAACAACTGGATAGAACTAGAAAAGAAGCCACAGGACAGAGTGAATTGAAGAATACTGATCAACGGCCTATTCTCCATTAGGAGTAACAGGAGCACATACGTAAGTATATATATAGATATATATAGATATATATATTGAGATTTCTTTTGGCCTAAATAATAGACACTATTATTTCAATGTAATAAACATATTCTTACCATTAAATCGTTGAATCATGAAATTATAATTTTAAAGATACGGTCAATTTGATTTTGATCAGGTTTGTTTGGATTATCTGAATTATGAAATAAACAATTAAGAAATAATTCACTATCTTTTTATTGAACATTGAACAACTGTTGTATGCTTTTTTATATAACCCTTAAATCATTCATCCATATATTTGAATGAATTCAATGTAGATACAGATAGGAAAGATATATATATATATGTTTTGATAAAGATTAATAAAAGCAAGTTTATGAAGTGGTTTCTTCATATATAGAGTTATTTACTTACTTACTTACGCCTGTTACGCCTAATGGAGAATAGGCCGCCGACTAGCATTGTCCAACACACTCTGTCCTGTGGCTTCTTTTCTAGTTCTATCTAATTGTTGTTCATTCTTCTGATGTCTATCTCCATTTCCTGGAGTAATGTGTTCTTTGATCTTCCTCTTCACCCTCTTTGGCCTTGAGAATTCTAAGTGAGGGGCTTGTCTTGTGACGCATTTGGGTGGTTTCCTCAATGTGTGTCCTATCCACTTCCAGCTCTTCTTCCTCAATTCTTCCTCCTCTGAAACTTGATTTGTTCTCTCCCACGGTTGGTTATTGATGATAGTGTCTGGCCAACGAATCCGAAGTGTTTTGCGTCAATAACTGTTAATAAAAACCTGTATCTTCTGGATGATGCGTTTTCATATATTTAGTACTTGAACTGATTAGATATAAAGATAAAATTGTATATTTGACTCAATGTAACTTTCGCTCAACATCACTTCTGTATTTCATTCCATATAATGATTACTATTTGTTTTATCACATTTATATGAACAAATACAGATGAAAATGACTAGTGTAGCAGCAGTCTCTGCATCAACATCCTCAAAAACAGCATGGAGAACACCAAAACATTCACACTTGATGGAGAAACTCTGAAAAAGGTGGAAACTTTCACGTTGCTTGGAAGGATCATCGATGAACAAGAATGATCTGATGTAGACATAAAGTCAAGGATTGGAAAAGCAAGGACAGCATTTCTACAAATGAAAAACATATGGAACTCAAAACAACTGTCAGTCAACATTAAAATCATAGTCTTCAATGTAAATGTAAAGACAATTCCACTCTATTGAGCTCTATACGTTCAAAACTACTACAACGATCATCAAAAATTTACAACTATTTATAAACATTTTTCTACGCAAGGTACTTATTATCCGTTGATCGAATGGTATCAGCAACAGCCTACTGTGAGAGAGAACAAACTAGTTTCCAACTAAAAAAGAAATTAGCAAAAGATGATGGAAATGGATAGGATATACATTACAGAAATCATCAAATTGCATCGCGAGACAAACCGTAACATGAAATCCTGAAGGGAAACGGAAGAGAGGAAAACCAATGAACACTCTGTGTTAGGGATTGGAAACAAACATGAAAAGGATTAATAGCACAGTTTGCCTCCTAATTACAAAACAAAAAAAAATGATAAACACATTGAATTAATAAGTAAATAGGTTGTTTTAATAGTGATGCATATTAAACGTCGAATAAGTTGATTTGATTTTTTCTTAAGAAAAGAAGAATTAAGTTTAATTTATAATCCTTCCCAGTAACAAACACGAACTGAAGGTGAAACGGACATTTTTTTTCTTTGCTTAAAACATTAAAGGATTTGAAACCGAAGCTACAAAGCCCAAGCAACTACTAATTTGTATCAGATGGGGTTTTGTGAAGATTGTAGTCATTTCAATAGTTGAAATCATGAGTCAATTGAAGTTAGACTATCATGAAAAACCTGAAAGCACTGAACAGCCATTTCCTCCTATTGTAAGATTCCTTGAAGTTATGTGTCAAAATTGTAATCAATCAGTCTCTATTTGATTATGTACATCCTAAAAGAACTACTTCAGTTGATCCTTGATGTCAACAATGTATTATGAAGATATATATTCTGAAAATCACTGGAAAATGTTCTTATATTGAAATTTATTAGTCAAAATCGCTTAATTTGTCTTATACTTACTTACTTGTTGGGATATTCAGAAAAATATTCCCAAAAATTATCCTGTTAAGTCTAATACTATCCTTGAATGTGAAATGATGTCATTTTCCTATTGGTCAATATTCACGGTAGTCCTAACTGTATAAATATGTATTTGTCTGTAAATTATCATTCTCATTATTATTATTCCCCCTGACCTTATAAACAATTTTCATCTAACGGTTCGTGTTCTGTTATATTAGAGATTGGGGAACAGTATTGGGGTCGTACTGGGATATTTGCAGTTGGTCAATCGGTAGAATTTAGAGTAGCCACCATGCGGTTCACAATATTACTTACATCTGTTACTCCTCAAGGAGAAGCATAGGTCGTTCACCAGCATTCTCCATCCAACCCTGTCCCGGGTAATCCTTTCCAGCTCTTTCCAGTTATTGATTTGTTCTATAGAATTACCATTAATTAATTAAAGATTATCTTTACTCAGAAATAAAAAAACAATATCTACTTTACTTCAATGAAAATAATATGAAATTCTATAATATTCAACATTATAATTTCATAATTATAACAGTTTTGTCTTGGCTACGCTTTGTTATATTACCGATGTGTATGAGTTAATATTATGGTGGGTACTACTGATATCGATCAGTATAAGTAGTATGTCATATTCATCAAAACTGAAATGCTTAGCAGTAGAAGATTAAAATGATCGAAGACAACGAGAACAGAGAATGGTTGATATGAAAACGAATGAACAATCAAGTTTAACTGGTTGAAATCATGAATCCATTGAAGCTAGACCACCATGGAAAACCTGGAAGCACTGGACGGCCGTTTCGTCCTAGTATGGGACTCCTCAGCTTCGTGGATTGGTTGAAGTTAGACATTAACACCGTTGGATGCCGGCTCAATGGTATAGTTGGTTAAGCGCCTGGCGCGAGACTGATAGGTCCTAGGTTCGAATCTCGCAAGGAGCGGGATCGTGGATGCGCACTGCTGAGGAGTCCCACACTAGGACGAAACGGCCGTCCACTGCTTCCAGGTTTTCCGTGGTGGTCTAGCTTCAATGGATTCATGATTTCAACTAGTGAAATTTCTAAAATCTCCACACAATCCCTTCTGATAATAATCAAGTTTAAGACAATTAAATTACATTTTGCAAATGAACTACTTACTATATGATTCTCAAATTTTATTAAGTGATTTTGTAGTTTTGTATTCAAATATGTTTGATTGTTTCCTCCTGTGTTCTTGTTCACTATCATACAATACTATTAGTCTAATCGTCATCTCATACATTACATTCATTATTAATTAAAGATGATGATTTGTAAGTAGAGGCAAGGATAATATATAAAACAAAGTGAAAACAATGGGAATCCTTATCACTCTGGATAATAAGCTAATATGACTAAGGTAGATTCAAGGTGAGAATAAAGTGTTATTGAATACACAAAGGGGGATCTGAATTTTCGTATATTTAAGGCTTTAAGAAACCTTAATCTGACTGATTTCAATCCATATCTTTGTTTATAACTGTTATAACTTGTAGTCTGTGTGCCCTGTTAATGTATAATGTAATGATAACCCCAATTAGAGAGGAGTGAATTATCGACGAGACCAATAACGCCTAAAACGCATACGAGCGATCTAGAGTCCTTATCGATCATGCTTCCTACCTAGTCCAGCCAGTCACGTTCAGAACACTAATCTCAGCCTCCGCGATATGAATCATTTATTTCAAACATACTGGGTTTATATACAAACCAAACCGACAACATTTGTACAAGATTTGGCTGTGAATGAGCGAGGTAGTAATTGATAGACAAGCCATAATTTAAGAATGATTAGTCATATAATAATACTTCAAAGGCCAAAATAAAGCTCATATTAAGAGGGATATGACTGTGAATAGTTTAGTTATTTAACAATTATACGATAAAAATATACTCATAGTAATGGTCCACAAATGGATCCCAAAAGTTACCATTCATTATTCTCATTGGGATATAGCAATCACCATTATTCTATTTTCAGTTGTTGCATTACATAATCATCTAATGTTTGTTTACTCCATGTATTCTAATCACTATTTCAATGTTCTGGAACCCTCCCTCTCGAAGGAAATTTTATGACCTCATTAACTCTAATGGAATCTTTGCTACATCATAATACACACATATTATTATTACTATTATTATTATGATTATTATTTGAACACATAAATATTAGTACAAGCAGGCACCAAATACATATGTGCCACACAAAACTCATTTGATTTGTGTGAGGGCTGTGATACTGCCCGGGTGCCCAAACCGATGTAGGTGGTTTCCTTAGAGGGCCACACCCCAAACCTTCAACCTGAAGGTCTGATCCACAAGGCAGTGAAGCATCGTAAGGCGATGCAGTCCCATGGTAGCCGGTGACCAACAATGGGTTCATACGCCATTTAGTTCCCTCAGGATCTTGGAGCCCATATGCACCACTGGTTTGGAATCAGGATTCACCAACTCCCCTAGGTGGATTCTCTGTGTCCACCAACCTAGTTAAAGCGCTGGATATTCGCTTTTCATCCTCTCAATGTCTTCAAGAGAAGGCAATGAGTAGGACTTCCCTGGTTGTGGTTATATGCACATGGCCATGTGAGAGTATTTCGAGATGAAGAGTTGACTTTCCCGACTCTCGGTCGTACCAAGGCATTTGGGGGCATACACACATATATTCATCTATTCATCACTCTCTTGTGTATAAGTATGTCAATATTCTGTAATAACTCTGATTTTCAAATATTTTAGGTTGTAAGCAGCTGACGATGACCTAGCAACATAAAATGAATCCATTTTATTATTCTATATGAATCTTTGTTCTTACTCTCTTTAAGATACTAAAAAGGAAACTATATGTAAGTAAATGAATATTCGAATTTCTTTATTGCTTTCAATAATTGAATATTAAATTAAAAGATTCAAAAAATACTAAATCATTTAGATCAATAATCATACATTAAAAATCAATATCCAAAACGTTATTGATTATTCACCTATGAAAGAACATCTATTAATAATCACTGTGATCAATATGATTAAAGTAACTATATAGAGTGTATATAGAGTAATTAGGTAAAAAGTATATTCAATGGAATAGGATGTTTTGTTTTTTCTTTAAAAATAAAGAATTTTGTAATTAACGACTGAAATTCAATTATCATAATGAAAATTTTAAAAAAAAAAGTAATAAATTCTTAAATATTTTGAAGGGATTTCTATCTAACTCATCAGTTGAAGGTTCTTGTTATATTCCCCAATGAGAAGATTGAATGATAACTGTAGGAATTCATTTATAGACTAATACTATACATATATTCCTTTATTGTATAATTGTTAGGTCACTAAACTATTCATTCTAAACAAAGATGGTTAGTGGTTAGCAGTGAAATCCAGGATGCGCGTTTCATTCTATTTGGGACACATCAGCTGGATGTACCTGCTTATAATGCTTGTAAATGAAGGCAATATCGAGACAATACGCACAGTATGCACATATGCCAATAACAGACTGAACAATTTCAGTCTTAAACATCAATGGCAAGATTCAAATAAAATAATGTCAAGTGAATTAAGCTATTCATATTTATATCCCTCTTATTATGAGCTTTATTTTGATCTATGAACTATTATTATACGATTTACCATTCTTGAGTTATGCCAAGTCTATCTATCACTATCTCCCACAGTCACAGCCACATTTTACTAATTCTTGTACAAATGTGTGTTTTCTATTTTATGGTACGATGTGGTCTGTTTGATTGGTATATAAACCGAGTATGTTTGAAATGTATAATTTATGTCGCTGAGGCTGAGATTGGTGTTTTGGACTTAAAACGTAGAGCTAGAAATGAAGAATCAATAATGACTCTAGGCTGCACGTATGGGTTTATGCGTCATTGATCCGATCGATAATTCACTTATATCTAATTGGCGGTATCATTAATAGGGGCACATGGTCACAAGTTATAACAGTTCGAATGCTACATTGAACTACTTCCATGCTCTAAAGAAACAAGAACTAAAGATTATTTCATATGAAGATCATTATTGACGATATCAATTACTGTTGTACTTTCTTCCTTTACAACAATAAGCATTAACATTCATTCATAATAAGATTGTTTGATTGATAAATGAAATACATAAACGTGTATACACTGATTATGTGATTCACTGGATTCAGATATTCATACCAAATACTCATTATTATATCATGTATTCAATCATAAGATGGTTTCACGTATCATTTCGTTGAATAGGTGAGATCTCCTAGTGAAGATCCAATTACAGATAACTTCTAAGAACAATTAATGGAATAATATTATCCAGATATATATTCTTATGGTATAACTATTCAGTAACTACATTGTATATATGCATATCCGCCTTATTATAAGGTTCATTTTGACTTATAGATTAATTATGATACCATTTACTGTTCCTAATTTATATCTGGTTTATTGATTACAGTCTCCCACAATCACAACCACTTTGTGACTTGATCTTGTATAAATGTTATTTCCTATTTTATGGTGTGATGGAATCTGTTTGGCTGGTATATAAACCAAGTATGTTTGAAATAAATGATTCGTACAGTGGAAGATGGTGTTGGTGTTCTGAACTTCACTGGATGAGCTAGGCAAAAAGAAACGATCAATAAGGAAGCTTGGTTGCTCATACCAACCGAACGTCATTGCTTTCACATAGTATTTTGATTGACGAATAAATCACGTGGTAACAAGTCGAACTTAAAGTCACAATAATTCTTACTTAACACTTCATTTACATTTAATGGAACATCCGATAAATACACTTGAAAGAATCAAGCTCAAAGAAGTGATTAGTGAGAATGATGTATCATTCGAAATATTTTGATCATACCTTTATCATACGATCAAAGTATAATAACATGCCAGAAATCTTCTGAAACATTTCAACGAAGTCCATTAAAAAAATATTCAGTTTTCAATATGGGATATGGAAATCAAATCAACTTCCATTTTGTCGATATAACAATAAAACAAAAGAAGATTGTCATGGTTCAATGTTCAGTTTATAAGAAAAAGGAAGTGAATTTATATCAATTTCAATAATGTTTGTTCACTTAGTTACAAAAAAAAGAGCAATAATTCAAATACGATTTAACAGAATAGACAGAATATGTACTGACGACATATTAAAAGAGGAACTAATGAATGTGAAAAGGACAAGGGAATCCTACAAACCTACAGCGAGAAACATGAAAAATGGGGAAGATAAAATAAAACAGAAAGAAACGATAGTAACCAAGAGACGTATTTTTATTCAATTGAAGTTTAAAGGTGATGGATGTAACAGGGTCAATCAATATAAGACTAAAATCTTCATTGACAAGAACCTATCCTACAGTTAAACTGATTATCTTGTCCAAAACAACATCTACTTAAACGTAATCAAACAACGATAAATATCCTTTTTATGTTACCATTAACTCGATATATACAAATATACATATATATCTGCCAAAACAGTTACATTGATAGAACCGAAAGGAAAACCTACATCTGATTCAAAGAACATATACCTTAATGTGCTAGGTGAACATAGAAATAGTAAGGACGCTCAGCTGCTCAAACCGATCAAACGTCATTGGTTTGACATAATACTATGTTTGTATAACTCGTATTTCGATTGGAGAATAAATCACGTGGTAACTAGCCGGCCTTAAAGCCACAACAATAGTGATCGATTTCTTCTTTTCTTTTTAAATCTAATTAGATAACCTATTCTGTTTTCATGCTGAATAATCATTGTTTCTCCACAAAAAAAAACTGAATAGACGTTTCAACAGTGAATGAATTGCATGTTATTAAAAATATAATGTTTACTATAGAAAATCAATGAATCAATCAAGGATAACTGAGTATCATATGATGTATTCATTAGAGTTGACAAAATAGAAAAACCATAGTTCAAATGAAATCATTTAAAGCGTTCGCGTGCGAGACTGAAAGGCCCTAGGTTTGAGTCTTGCGGGTGGAATCGTGAATGCGCATCGCTGAGGAATCTCACAATAGGACGAAACGGTCATCCAGTGCTTTTCGGGTTTTCAGTGGTGGTCTAACATCAATCGGTTCATGATCTCAATTAAAGAACGTTTATTTAACATTACATCATCACTTTCTGAATGATCATTGAAAGTGATATATAGCTAAAAATCAGCTTGTTATTAGACCAAAATTATATTTGATTGAAATGAAAGATATTTTCTTAGTTATTAATGAATCGATGTATGCCTTAACTAACTGTAAATCATTTTCATCCAGATCATGAATCGATTGATGTTAGATCACCATTGAAAACATGGAAGTACTGGACGACTGTTTTGTCCTATTGTAAGACTAGCATCATTCTGAATGCTCATTTCATATAGTTCTACTGATAAGACAAAAATATTGAAACTTGATCACTGAAGTTTAACAAGCTTATTGATTACCCCTCGAATCAACTCTTGTTAAGATTCATCAGTTTGTGGAATATTTACCATACTGACGTGTATCAACTTCTATCACATTAAAACTAAGTAGTGTTTATGATGGAGTTTTTTTCTCTGAGCTGAATGGTCGATCAAACCATCCAGCATCAAAATCATCCACCTAAGCTTCCATGAAGTCACTGACAAGTGGACTGAGCCATGTTGGTAGATGTAGACTACCTGGTTGGGGACCGCGAGATGATAGCAAGCGATGGTTAGAGACCTTGAATGACATGGCTAAAAATCGTTTGCAACGACGCAGGTGCATCTACTCTCTGTGTTCTCCCAAACTCTAATCTTCTGAATTCTCCATGTCCTTTATTTTCTTTCCAAATCTATTCCACTGAACTATACTCCTTAAATAACATCGTCAAACCTTAACGTTTCCTGTCACTACTTATACTTTCACTACTCTACCACTACGGGATTTCAGACGATAACTGAATCTCTGTGCTAAAGTGTTATGGCAACCCGAACTGATGTACGTACGTACGAAGTTCCACGTTGTTTCTGACTGACTGACTCCACCTAAGCTACAAATCTTCTCCACTATCTCATAAGTAGAGTTTCCTACATATCTACCTTTAACTGACTAACATATTTATCCTGAGTTTGTACTATTTCAAATATCAAACATTTTCCATACAAATAGTTGTAGTTAATTCAGGTTTGTTTAAAAAATATCTAATTCATTAAACCAGAATTTTATTCAATTGACCTTTAATAAACGGTAACTAACTATATGGAAACGATATTGATCTTACATAATCAACTTGATGAATAGATCGAAATTATATAGTACATAAATTATATTGTATTTATTTCATCTCATACAGACATGAATAGTATAAATAACAACTGGAACCCATTGGAAAGGATTATTCAGGACAGAATTGAATAGAGAGTGCTGGTGAGCGACTTATGCTCCCCCCCACGAGGGGTAAGAGGCGTAAGTAAGTAAGTAAGTAAGTTATCTGCCACAAATCTGAACATCAATATACTTTTCAACTGTTTTAAAGTAGAATTGACACCTTAAGCTGATCATGATAGAAGTCTATGAGAATCCCATGCTTCACGGATATTACATAATTTAAAGGTATAATTAATTGTATAACATTAGAATGTTGTAAATATTTCTGATTGGGTCCACGTTTCAAATCACGTTTCTTGATTCTTCAGTTGGCAGGCAATGCTACTCATGACAACAAATCATTGTAATTTGTACAGAATAAGTTTTAAGAGTGTACAAGTACAATGAAACTATATATGTATTGTGGGAGAGAACAAACCAAATCCCAGTGGAGGAAGAAATCAGGAAGAAGCACAGCAAGTGGATAGGACACACATTGAGGAAAGCACCGAACTGCGTCACAAGATAATCCCTCACATGGAATCCTCAAGACCAAAGAGGATGAAGAGGAAGACCAAAGAACACATTACACCGAGAAATGGAGATAGACATGAGAAAAATGAACAAAAATTGGATGGAACTAGAACAGAACGCCCAGGACAGAATGTGTTGTAGAATGCTGATTGGTGACCTATGCTCGACTGGGAGTGACAGGCGTAAGTAAGTAAGTAATATATACATATTTGTATAACGATAGTTAACTCAAGACATATTTCAAATATGGAAACAATTGATTTAGAATTTGTTTTCAATTAAAATGACTATCATAAAATAATGAATAAAATAGTAAATGACACAATGATAGCCATTCACTTTTGTTATGTCCTATAGTCTATAAATTATCACATGACTAAACAACCAATCAGAACACCGACGTTTATGATTTTGGCCCTCTGCCAAACCAATGACAAGTTAACGAGTATGAGCAGCTTAAAATCAACTCGGAAACATGATTGATTTTTCATACTTTACCCTTCTAGTTGAATTCAGAATACACTGTTAGACTCCATTAAATGAATCGTCTATTACAGATATACATAGTTTATATACAAACAAACCAGACCAGTTCATATTATAAAATGAAAACTAATAATTATACAAGATCAAGCTAAAAGCACCTATGAATGTGAGTGACTGTAGCTAATAAGTCGAGAATAAGTTAAGAATGGTAAATTGTATAATAGTACCCAGTAGGTTAAATGAAAAGAATACGAATCTATGTATATAGTCTTATAACTTAATAATTATTCAATCAGAATATATGTAATAATAGTTCATAAATCATTTCTACCAATTACCATTCATTTATTCTTCATTAAGATATTACAACTTGTATCTTAAAACTTAACTTTTACCATTGATTTGCATAATATTCGAGCTGACATGCAATGACTTGTAAGGGATAGGGGGAATGATAAATACTAACCATAAACATAGAGCATGTAATACTTCAGACAGGTTGTAGGAAACAATTTCCTACAGGTGTAACTCTAAGCTATTCTGTAGATTGTCGAACATAGAGTCTTGGTTTAGCCAAAGGTCAGAACAAGTAAGCTATTTGGCTTGATAAACTTTATCTGTTTCTAAAACATAAATTACACACCGTTAGTATACAAAATAAACAGTACAGTCTATTAACACAGGGAAAAACAGCGACATAATTAACATACCGAACAGTAATTTCAACTTTTGAAATCATGAGTTAATTGAAGCTAGACCACCATGGAAAACCTGGCAGCACTGGACGGCCGTTTCGTCCTATTATGGGACGCCTCAAAAGTGCGCATCCACGAACCCAGGACCTACTGGTTTTGCGTGCGAGCACTTAACCACTAGACCAGTGAGCCGGTATCCAAAGGTCATCATCCAACAGTAACCAGAGGATAGGAAAAATGAGTCAGCAAAGGAAATATTGTTTTATAATGAACATAAAATTATGATTGGTGAATTAACACGATATAGTCATACAACGTCAAGGAAAGTTAATGTGTTGGTGGGCGTTTCAGCTTATCATTGGTGTGCTCTTTTATCGATCACACTTTACACAGGAGTTGAAACACTAAACCATCTCAAAGAAGTTTAAACACTTAAATGAGTTCTAGGATCTTTGGAGGTGACTAATCTGATATGAATTCGATCCATCGACCAAGATTAAATCGGCGAGACGAATTACTAGTACTCAAAGAAAGAATGTCTTGCCAAAGGTTGAGTACATGAATCTGCACAGAGTAATGATTTGTTATGTTAACTAGATAACATATTTCAATCTTCTCAATTCTAAGTTTTTAAAAAAGTGTTATAGTTGCTTGGCTGTTTCATAAAGCATTTTTATTTACATATCAAATGTTACGTAATCTGTTGACAGCTTGCAAATAAACTCAAGAACTTTTATTATATTTGAACAAATAAATATTAGAACAAAGGAGCACCGAATACATATGCTCCACACAAGTCATTGGATTTGTGTGTGAAATATGGTACTGCCCGGGTGCCATAACGAAAGCAGGTGGTTTTCTTAGGAGGCCACACACGGAGCCTTTGACCTAAAGGACCAATCCACAAGGCAGTGAGGCATCGTAAAGAAATGCAGTCCCATGGTAGCCGGTGACCAACGATTCGTTCATACGCCATTTGTTCCTTTAGGATCCTGGAGTCCATGTGCATCATTGGTTTGGAATCAGGGTTTTCCAACTCCTCTAGATGAACTTCCTATATCTACTAACCTAGTTAAAGCTCTGGACATTCGCTTTTCGTCCTCTACATTTCAAAAACAACACCCTTGCCGCTAGTAGGCATTGAGTAGGACTTCCCTGGAAGTGGTTGTATGCACGTGGCCATGTAAGAGTATTTCGAGAAGGAGAACTTACTCTTTCCACCTTCGGTCATACCTGTACCATAATTCACCTGTTGAAAACGTAATCATCAGCATTTAAGTTTTGTGAAGAAATGATTTTATCGAATCATTTTATATCGAATAATTTGAATGTTTTAAATAACAAAGTAACTGTTTACCATCAAATAATTGAGAAGTGTCGTTAATTTACTAATAGGAAAAATATAATTCAAATTGGATGTCATTTTGAATGACTCAAATACAACTACTACACTAAATTATTCAACTTATTATTTGGGAAATAATTTCAAATCGGTTCATTATTAAAGGAAGTGAAAAGGGAGAACACATAATTACTTACTTATTCACTTACGCCTGTCACTCTCAGTCGAGCATAGGTCACCAATCAGCATTCTACAACACATTCTGTCCTGAGCCTTCTGTTCTAGTTCCATCCAATTTTTGTTCATTTTTCTCATATCTATTTCCATTTCCTGGAGTAATGTGTTCTTTGGTCTTCCTCTTCACCTCCTTTGACTTTGAGGATTTCATGTGAGGGCTTGTCTTGTGACGCAGTTCGGTGGTTTCCTCGATGTGTGTCCTATCCACTTGCAGTGCTTCTTTTTGATTTATTCCTCCACTGGTATCCGGTTCGTTCTCTCCCACGGTAGGTTGTTCCTGATATTGTCTGACCAATTAATAAACTCTATAATCAATGTAAAAATGAATGAAACGTTCATTCCGTTTTCGTGTAAAACGTTATCACGTGTACTGGTAAGAAACATGTGAACTTTGAAATTTCTAAACATCCAATAGTACCACTATTCATTATCCGATTTTTCACTTAGAAATTCACGCATAAAATATGAAAATACAAGTGTGCAAATTGAGTTTATGCTTTTCAAAAATAAGACTAATCACGTTATATGTAAGTTACATTTGAGTAATCCCCATCTTTGTTCTTTTCTCTAAATAGTGACATGAGCAGACAACAACTAATGGAAATGTAACACTGAGCTCAGCCGTCTAGTGATTAAGCGCTCGCTCGCTAGACTCATATGTCCTGTGTCCGAATCCAGTGAGGCGGGGTCGTGGATGCGCACTGCCGAAGGGGCCCAAAATAGGACGAAACGGCCGTCTAGTGATTCCGCGTTTTCCATGGTGGTCTAACTTTAGTTAACTCAAGATCTCAACTATTGAAATGTATTCTGTTGCCAAAAAATGGTGCTTTGCAGAAATGCTTTTGAACAGAAGAAATTTTGTTTGTAGAATTATTTTTAGATTCTTTGTTGTTATTTCAATAGTGATGTCGTTCGAGAAGCAAAGTTTTAAAAATAATTAGTTTTAAGACGAATTATTATCTTCTACGTAGTTTATACTTCAGTTCCTTGAGCTAGTACATCCATTTTTTTCATCCACTTGTACGCTTGTGCAATTCTTGAATGTACAGAAACTTTGTGAGAAATCCGCCCCCAAATGCCCTGGTATGGCCGAGAGTGGGGAGAATCCGCTCTCCCTCTCGAAATGCTCTCACATGGCCACGCGTATACAGCCCCTGCCAGGGAAGTCCTACTCACTGCCTTCTCGTGGCGGGGGTGTTGTTTACAAAAATGAGAGGACGAAAAGCGAATGTCCGGCGCTATAACCGGATCCCAAACCAATGGTGCACATGGGCTCCAGTATCCTGCGGGAACAAATGGCGTATGAACCAATTTCTTCGTCACCGGCTTCCATGGGACTGCGTCTCTTCACGATGCTCCACTGCCTTGTGGACTAGACCTCTAGGTCAAAGGCTCGGGGTGTGGCCCCCTAAGAAAACCATGTGGTTCGGTTTGGGCAGCCGTGTAGTGTGGCGTATATGTATTTGGTGCCTTTTTGTACCGATATCTATGTGTTAAAATAAATAATATAATAATAATAATAGTAATTATGAGAAATCCAATAAATCTCATGGTAAATCAGAGCTATAGTGCCAGCTGTATTTTAACTTCATATCAATAAATCCATTTTCGTAAAATGCAGTTAAATGTAACAAATAATTTTATTTAATAGTTGAAATCATAAGTCAATTAAAGCTAGACCACCATGGAAAACCTGGAAGTACTGGACGGCAATTTCGTCCTCGAATGGGACTCTTTAGCAATGAGCAGCTACGTTCCCGTTCGTGCGATTCGGACCCAAGACCAATCGTTATAGCTTCCGAACCCCTAATATGTAGAAGACTGAGCCAGAACTCAACGATGATAATGTCTAACTTCAACCAAGCCAATCTGTTGAAGAGCTGTGACCAGTAAAGTTCAACTAGGTCTGTTGTAGGATAGTAACTAACTGAAGACAATGGTGGACGGTGGCGTCATTTTGTGGATTAGGTTGCATAAATGATTCATTTAGAACAATAGTCTCCAAAATACATTTAAATATAACCGATCACTGCCTTTTAAACGAATAGTTTCACTTCGAATTTGCATAAACATCAACTTGATATTTTAAGACATTTGATAAGATTACTAAACGGTTTAGAAGAAATTGTATAAGAATACTGGTAATTAACATTTACTCACTAGTGACTAGCTTTGTGAGAAAATTCTCCGAGTTCTGGTGAGAAAGTGTAATCAGTGGAGCTAATCCGTGTCAAGTAAAGACAGGTATTTGCCTCGTGACACTGGAAGATGGTCGCGCAATTTCGTGGATTGGTTGGTGAGATGGTGGAGAAGATTTGTAGCTCAGGTGGATGATTTTGATGGAGTTTTGTTCTCTGAGCTGGATGGTTTGGTTGTGGAGCTTTCATCGTTCTTCTTCAGATAGAAGTTGGTGATAGACACTAACACCATTGGATGTCGGCTCAGTGGTCCAGTAGGTTAAACGTTCTTGAGCGAAACTGAATGTCCTGAGTTGGAATCCCGCAAGCGGGATCGTGTATGCGCAGTTTCGAGGATTCCCCCAATAAGACGAAACGGCCGTCCAGTTCTTCCAGGTTTTCAACGGCAGTTTAACATTAATCGGTTCATGATCTCAATCAAATATGTAAGAATATTTGTAAAGTTTGGTATGTAGTCCTTAAAATGACAAAATGATTTCAAATGATCATATGTATAAATGACTATTAGTTCTATATCCAACTGAAATACATATCGTTACATAACGTTGAGTAATTGCTGTGAAATTTTGTAAACCAAATGAATTCAAATAAATGTATACAACTTCATTGCAGATAAACAAGATGACGGTTTACTTCAGTGTGACAAACTGTTACAAACAAAAACTGACCAGTGTTTCAAAGCTTCAGACAGCATTTTTTTTTGAAATATTTAATCATAGCCGATGTAGATCTTGGCAACGAAATGTATTAGCCCAAGATGACATATCACATTAGATCGATGATAAGATGACAAACAGCAAAAGAATCCAAACAATCGTTGTGAGAATGGAAGTGAAAGAGAAAAGATAAACATATTAGGCGCCCAGTTCAATAAGAGTAAACGAAAGTGTATATATTATAAAATCATGGAAATTGTTATGTTGAGTACCAAAAGGAATTATTATTTGATCCATTTCATTCAACTCCACCTGTAGCTGTTCTAGAATTACTGCCGGTCCCGAGCCCGAATATAGGAGGAGTGTTGGGCATGCGGTTAGCGTCCCCATCCGTAGAAAACTAACTCACCAAAAAAACGCTAACCAGAAAAAGTAAAAGTAAAAGTAAAGTCCATTTCATTCAACAGCAACAAGAATAACAACCATTAATCATGATTATCTTCCTAACTCCATCCATGTTTTCTTCATTTTCTGATGGTATTGAAAAAACGATAACACTATAGTAACTATACTACAACCCCAATTTCGATTATGGTTCATTTGGGTTAAGTCCTTTTTCTTAACTTACTTAACAAACAATCTTATTTGAACAGTAACAATTTGTATATATGTTAGGACCACTAGATCACATGACACAGACTCGAACTAAATTGTTGATTGCTTAAATGTCACTCGATGATTCATCTTCCTCCCCATGTATCTATATGTAATCAAATCTTATTATTAGTCCTTCTTTTGCCTTGCTGTACCCTTATACGATTTGACTATAAATTTGCGTAGGTATTTACTCGCACACATACCTATTCACCTCTCTCCTTTAAATCCATTTAATGTGTTTATAACTTTATGATCTGTGCTATCTGCTAATAATCTGTCATTGATAGCTCAGTTGGTAGAGTATGAAACTCTTAATCTCAAGGTCGTGAGTTCGAGTTCCACGTCGGATGTTGTCCGTTGACATCATGCACACATTTCCTGTAATAAAACAGAAAAAAATTATATCAATAATTTGTGTTTCCCATTTTTTACGGTTAGTCAGTCAGCTACAACGTAGGACCAGGCACATATGTGCATCGATCCAAGTTGCCATACGCATTAGTACAACATGATGAATACCCTTTTTACAATTACCAGTGGTTTAAAATAATCAATAAAAAGCAATAATAATAATAATCCATTAATGAAATATTTTGGAAATTCCAATTCATGGTTACAAAATTCACAAAGAATACTTCTTATTATGAATGAATGAATTAGTTGAAATTAGGAAAAACCTAATCCATTAGATTTTATCAATGTTATATCCCAATGAGAATTAGGAATGGTAACTGTTGGAATCTATTTCTGGACTAATATGATACATATATTCTTTTATTGTATGATTGGTAAATACCTAAACTATGCATATTCATGTTCCTCCTATGATAAGCTTTCATTTGACCCATAGACTACCATTACATGATTTACTGTTTTTGAGTTATGCCCTGTCTATCAATTTTACTTACTTACTTACTTACGCCTGTTACTCCCAATGGAGCATAGGCCGCCGACCAGCTGATCTTGTTTTGCCAATTTACGCCTTCACATCTGCATCAGATCCACCGTGTTTATCAATGATGCCGCCCAGATATGTAAACGTTTTTGCATCTTGCAAATCTTCTCCGTCAATTATGATTTGATTGTTGCATACTGTGTTGTATCGGAGAATCTTATTTTTCCCTCTTATGTATATTGAGACCTATTGCTACTGAGTCTGCTGCTACACTGATCATTTTCCCCTGCATTTTTTCTTACATGTGCGATAGAAGAGCCAGATCGTCTGTGAATTCTAGATCGTCCAGCTGCATTCTAGCTGTCCACTGTATCCCATGCTTCTCTCCAGATGCTGACGTCTTCATAATCCAGTCGATCACCAGGAGAAAGAGAAAGGGTGAGAGTAAGCAACCTTGCCTGACACCGGTCTTTACTTCGAACGACTTTGTCAACTGTCCTCCATGCACGATTTTGCAGTTTAATCCATCATAGGAATTCTGTATGATATTGACTATCTTCTGAGGCACGCCGTAGTGTCGAAGAAGCTTCCATAGGGTTGTTCTGTCCACGCTATCGAATGCTTTTTCGTAGTCAATGAAGTTGATATAGAGTGTTGAATTCCATTCAATTGATTGTTTCACAATGATCCGTAGAGTTGCGATTTGGTCTGTGCACGATCTATCCTTACGGAATCCTGCCTGTTGGTCTCGAAGTTGTGCGTCTACGGAGTCCTTCATCCTGTTTAACAATACCCTGTTAAAGACTTTTCCTGGTATTGAAAGAAGAGTGATTCCCCTGTAGTTGTCACAGTTGCTGAGATCGCCTTTCTTTGGTATTTTGACTAGAAGTCCTTCTTTCCAGTCTTTTGGTACCTGTTCCTCATCCCAGATCTTTCTGAAGAGAGTTTGGAGTATCCTTGCAGTTGCCGCTACGTCTGCTTTCAGTGCCTCTGCTGGAATGCTGTCTAGTCCTGCTGCTTTGCCACACTTAATTTGTCTGATAGCCATGCTGATTTCTTCAATTGTCGGTGCGCCAACATCAATTGGGAGGTCCGTGAGTGCTGCTTCGATGTTGGGTGGGTTCAGTGGGGCTGGTCGATTCAAGAGTTCTTTGAAGTGTTCTACCCACCTGTTTCGTTGTTCTTCAATGTTGGTGATTATCTTGCCTTCCTTGCTTTTCACTGGTCGTTCTGGTTTACGGTGATTTCCAGAGAGTTTCTTTGTTGTGTCATACAGTTGTCTCATGTTTCTTTCTCTTGCAGCCTTTTCCGCCATCACTGCTAAATCTTCCACATATTTACGTTTGTTGGTCCTGATGCTCCTCTTCACTTGCTTGTTTACTTCTGTGTATTCAGTCTGTGCCTTGACTTTTTCTGCTCTTGTTCGACTGGTATTGATTGCTGCTTTCTTGTTCCTCCTTTCTTGAATCATATCCAGTGTATCGACCGTGATCCAATCCTTGTGATGGTGCTTCTTTTGGCCCAGAACCTCATGACATGTTGAAGTGATTACCTCTTTTATCTCTTTCCAGTTGCTCTCCATAGTAGTTCCTTCTCCATTGAGTAGATCATGAAAGGCTTGGAACTTATTGCTGAGGGTTATCTTGAATTTATTGAGTTTGTCAGTATCCCGAAGAAGAGCCGTATTAAACTTTTGGGATATTGTCCTCCCCGTTGTCCAGTGCCTCTTGAGTTTCAATTTCATCTTGGCGACCAGCAAGTGATGATCTGATGCTATATCAGCTCCTCTCTTTGTTCTCACGTCCTCCATCGTCCTCCTGAACTTTTTGTTGATGCAGATATGGTCGATTTGGTTCTGTGTGCTGTGATCCGGTGAAGTCCATGTGGTTTTGTGTATGCGTTTATGTGGGAATATAGTCCCGCCTATGACCAGTTTATTGAAGGCACATAGATTTGCAAATCTCTCACCATTTTCGTTCCTTTCTCCGAGTCCGTGTCGTCCCATGATCTCTTCATATCCGGTGTTGTCAATTCCAACCTTGGCATTTAGGTCTCCCATCAGAATAGTCAGGTCTTTAGTTGGGCACTTCTCGACGATTGACTGCAGCCTATCGTAGAATTGATCTTTAGCGTCTTCATTGTAGTCGTTGGTAGGCGCGTAGCATTGGATGACGATCATTGTAATCCCCGTTTTCTGTGTTTTGAAGGAGGCTTTGATGATCCTTGGTCCATGAGATTCCCATCCTATAAGTGCATTTTGTGCTTGTTTGGACAGCATCAATGCAACTCCTTGTGTATGTGGAGCATTTTCTTGTTCATATCCGGAGTATAACAGCAGCTCCCCTGAAGCTAGTCGTTGTTGTCCAACTTGCGTCCAATGTGTTTCACTGATCCCAAGCACCTCCAAATTGTATCTCCTCATTTCTGCAGCAATTTGGAAAACTCTCCCAGTCTCCCACATTGTGCGAGCATTCCATGTACCTAAATAAGTGGTTGCTCTGGTTGTCAGAAGGGGCATCGGCCTCGTGACTTCCGAAGAAACTCGGCTTTCATCATGAAGCGTCATAATTCTTCTAAACGAAGACCTCCTGACTCCCAGGGCAGAGTTTAAATGGTTTGAATAATTTTTTCTGGTTAGCGTTTTTTTAGCGAGTTAGTTTTCTACGGGATGGGGTCGCTAACCCCATGCCCAACCCTCCTCCTTTATCCGGGCTTGGGACCGGCAGTAGCCCCCGGAAAGGGGCTCCAGGCGGAGTTGTCTATCAATTTTAGTCTCCTATATTCACAGCCAATTTTGGCTTGATCATATACAACTGTTGTTTCTTATTTTATGATGCGATGTGGTCTGTTTGATCGGTATATGGTATGTCGAATGAGCTAGTCGGTAAGTTAAGCGTAGACAGTAAGCAATGCTCAAGCATACATATTCATACAAGTGTAACAATAATAAAGGTACAATGATATAGATAAGGTGTTATTGTACGAATGACTCTATCTGTTAAATAAAATAACAATAAGACTTAAACAAATCAAATATCAACAAACTCAATTGCACGTAGGCGCTGTTATAAACTAATAAGTAACCATGATATTGTTATAACTTGTGACCTGTATACCCTGTTCATGTATAACGTGATGATACCGCCAATTACAGAACAGTGAATTATCAACGAGACCAATAACGCATAAAACCCGTAAGAGCAATCTAGGATCCTTATTCGTCCTTCTTCCAGGATAGCTTTACCTGTGAGGTTTAGAACACAAATTTCAGCCTCTGTGATATGAATCATTTATTTCAAACATACTCGGTTTATATACCCATCAAACAGACCACATCGTACTATAAAATAGGAAACAATATTTATACAAGATTTGGCCAAATGTAGCTGTGAATATAGGAGGTAGTAATTAATAGACAGGGTATAACTTAAGAATGGTATATCAAATAATGATGGCTCATAAGTCAAAATAAAACTTATAATAAGAGGGACATGAATATGAACAGTTTACTTACTTAACAATGATACGATAAAAATATACGCATAGTATTGATCCACAAATGGATCCCAGAAGTCATTATTCATTATTCTCATTGGGATATAACATTGTTTAAGCAAATTGTCGTTAGATGAAGTTCTATTCATAACATTTCATCTTAGCTACTAAAGAATAGACGGTTAAATTTATAAACCGAATGATCAATTCAACTTAACAAATGTTGTAGATCTGTTTATAATTCAAAGAATATGTTGAAAGCTAGTAGATATTCGATTTCAGAACAAACTAAGATGTTAAGTCAATCGGATCAGTTTACAATTTAAGAATATTATATTATAGAATACACGTAATGTTATTGTATTTACAAGGCTATAGGTTAATATAGTGTTATTTGTAGTTTGTTGAGTGTAAACTAATAGCTGATTACTGAGTATTTTAAAGAATACTTACTTTGTAATTAGTTCCTTTTTGACAGAATTCTTTACTGTGGAATGGGTTTACTAACCTTACTCCCTTATCGGAGTTTGAACGCGGTCTCAATCGTAGGACCACTTCAAGAAGATTTTGTTTCCAAGGTGTAGTGTTAAATATATTTTTTATGATATATGTAAGATTTAAGATGTCATACTACCTGATGTTATTATTAAATCGGCTAAAAATACTGGTACTGTAAATAACTGTGGACGGTCTGGTGTGGATAACTATCTCACACCCGGAACAGATTAGACTCTACTGATCACAGCTTCTCACTAGAACCTCAGGAACTACATTTTGATTCTAGTCACCAGTGGGCATATGGAGTTGTGAAGGATAATGGATACGTACTGCTGACGAGTCTTATACCAGGATGGTCTAGCTTAGACCAACTTGTGAATTCAATGGTAAACTTTATTTGGAAACTGTTAATTTCCGTGTTATTATCCATTGGTTAAGATAGTAAAGAATAATTTTAAATATGTCACTATTCAACTGAATGATGCATAACACTTTAAAACTATTAAAAAAGCATATGACAACTAATTGAACTAGTTAATCTGTTCACGTTTATTACAATTAGGTAGAAATAAACGTTCAGTCAAATTAAACATTAAGTTATTAACGTCTAATAATTGAATTCATGAGTCATTTGAAGCTAGACCACTATGAAAAACCTAAAAACACCGAATGGCCGTTTCACTTTTTGTGGGACTTCCCGGCAGTGTTCATCCACGATCCCGCACCGAGAGATTCGAACCCAGGACCTGTCAGTCTCACGCGTGAATGCCTAACTTTTAGACCACAGATCCAGTAACTGACGGTGTTAATGTCTAACTTGGATGCGCATTGCTGAGGAGTCTTATACCAGGATGAAACGGCCGTCCAGTGCTTTCAGGTTTTCCATGGTAGTCTAGCTTGAATCGACTGATGAATTCAATAATTAAAGTTATTACAATTTCCACAAACTCCCTCTCTGATTATTAACGTTTATTCAATTGAACTATTTCATTGAATGTTTATTAAGTGAACGAATACCAAATAAATAGATTCATTGAGTATGAAATAAATGAAACCGTCGAATTAGAGCATCATGCACAGATAAATATATATATATATATATATATATATATATATATATATATAGACAAAGTGACACTTATTATTATTCAAATGTGATTCCTTGTCAAAACTGAAGTTATAAATAATTGAAGAACTATGAAAGCTCCACGACCAAACCATCCATCTCAGAGGACAAAACTCCATGAAGATCATCCACTTGAGCTACAAATCTTCTTCACCATCTCAAAATCATATGTGCTTAATACGCTACTCGTTGTTTGAAAATGAGAGAATTTCGCCAAAAAGCAGGCTTCCACTCGAAAACCACTGTATTTTCGCCACGAGTATCTTCGTCAGCATGTTCTACCAACAAGTGTAAGTTACAGACCTCCAATAAATTGATCATGGAGAAAGAGAATAGCTGAGCAAAGTTAAAGAAAAATGATATACCTAATGATTACAGATGTATATTACAGAATCCACAATTAACAACACGTCATAGAGGATCAAAAGATGAAGCTACAATGGACACTCACGTAAAAACATCGAGAAATCTTGACAACAGTCATCGAGACATCATGCAAACGACACGGAGAACAAAAAGAAACAATTTAATGAAGAAACCAATCAATAACTCAAAACTATCCATGGAAGAAAACACAAATAACTAAGTGACCAACCTGTCTAAAAAACAACCATTAACAAACACAGAAGAACACCTAATCCGAAATGAATTAAACTACAATACAAGAAACGCCCTAGAACTGGAATTCTTCGCAATACTAGAGTCATCCATCAAAACTTCCGGAATAATTGATAAATATAAAAATATATAAGTAAAAAGGAATGAATTAATTATAATGGTATCTTACATATGTATGTGTTAGATAAATATATCAGAAGGGGTTTTGTGAAGATTTTATTAATTTCAATAGTTGAAATCATGAGTCAATTGAAGCTAGACCATCACCATGGAAAACCTGAAATCACTGGACGGCCGTTTCATCCTAGTATGGGACTTCTCGACAATGCGCATCCACGATTCCGCCCCCGCAATATTCAAACCCACAACCTTAACCATTAGACTCTTAAGCCGGCATCCAACTGTCACCATTGTCTTCAGTGAGCTGATATCTCACAACAGACCTGGTTGAACTCCATTAGTCACGGCTTATCACTAGAACTCCATGATGGTCTAGCTTCAATTGAATCATTATTTCAACTATTGAAATTGATATATGTTATATAACACTGGCCATATTTTTTTCTTTTTTAGCAATGATATGATTGGTTAATTTTAATAACCAATCAGAATGTCCGTTAAATTAATATTTAATTCTTTCGTTACAGCTGATTGAAATAGTTTAAATATACATAGATATATATATACATATAACAAGCCTTTAATGGTATGAATTGTTGAGTATCTATCCTAGTAACTAATCTCATTTAAATAACATCATGTTATTTTACATTGTACATATATGGGGTTATCTATGAAAAATTTATTAAAGGATATATATTCATTTCAATATTTCATAATGTGATAATGTAAATAGATTAAGTAAGCATTACTTATATATTAACATTTATTTGTTACATTTTACTGGTAATTTTGAATATCAAACATTAAAATGGCAAGATATAAGAGAACAAGTTTCAGATTTTGGCGTGAAATTCACTCATTCATTTGGATAAGTATAGTTTTGGCATTATAACTGATGTTTGTTTGTGATGAAAACTCTTTAAATTTAATTCCTAATCTTAAACGTTAACCGTAAATTACAATTCGATATTCTCACTCAGATTTATAACCCTCATTTGATTCTAGTTATTAGGTGGACATTCTCATGGTCACTTTAACGTCGCCCAAAGATTATGCAATAAATTATAGTCTCACCGTTGGAATTAGCTGTGAATTATCAATGCATTAAAGCATCTGGCAAGTTGTTTTCACTACCTATTTCCTAACTGTTCAACTATTGAGATGTTCATAAATTTTCAATATTGTCTAAATAAATATATTTTCATAAGCGGTTTTGTAGATATTATAGTGATTTCAATAGTTCAAATCATTAGTCAGTTGAAGCTAAACCACTATAAAAAATCTGGAAGCACTGGGAGGCCGTTTCATGAACATCCATGATTCCGCCCCCCACCTCGCGAGATTCGAACCCAATACCTATCGGTCTCATGCTTCCAGGTTTTCCATGGTGATCTAGCTTCAATTGACTCATGATCTCAACTATGAAAATTATATTTTCATCAAATGGATTATTTACGAATTTGGTTTCCTGAAAATATTTACTAACATGGTTATGACAAATATGATAAATATAAGCGGATTTCCGCACATATTTGAGCCTGACCATTCTTATACACAAAGACAGGAAGAACCTATAGTGGCTGGTCCTATGTCGAGCCCACATAGCTTATTCCAGCTTCTGTAGAAGACAGTTTATCGATTTTTCTCAAGCTACATTTTGACCTTGTTAATTATTCACTTATCAACCTGGACTGTTTTTATATGAGCATATGTGTGCGCACTTCTTATCTCATTCATCACATGTCAGTAACTCATTTTTGTGTGACTGTAAATATCGATTGAATCAAGTTGGCTCACATACTTTTTCCATCATGCGACATTTCGCTTCACTCTTTTCTAATCACTTTATCCCTCTCATTTCTTATCCAAATCAATAAATGTACAAAATATATATACAGCATTCGAAAACCCATTCTCGTATTCGACTTATTTAATTCCATTGTTCACTAAAGCAAATTATGTTGATCATTATATATATATATATATAAGGATTTACAATATGCATATCTGAATAGCAAACATTCATACAATCTAATTGAAGTCCGATATAAGGTCATTAGAAATCTCCTGATTGCCGATATTCATCATGATATCAGAAATTATTTCAATTTGTTTGTTAAAGTGTTTCTAATTAATAACTTGTATAAATTATTATTCAGAGTGATAATCATTTGTATACATGATAAGTCATGCAATTTGAACGCTATACTCGGTGCCTAAGCTATTCTTAAAACCCACAAGCTAGAACTGTACAGCGACCTGAACACGAAAGAAAAGGCCCAAACTATGCGTGAAGTACTTTATTCCAAAGTTAATTCTAATACAGAAAATATAGGGTTTTTATAATGTTTTAAATGTCCTTGGGTTGCTCAAAGATTCTGGAATGCTACTAAACATAGGAGCAGTATAGCAATCAGCCAATCAGAACCTCTAGATGTGACGTCTCACATCTTTGATGTTTCTGGCTAAACTCCAAGTGAACGCTGATTGGATGAGAATGCTTCTTGATGTTTCCTGATCCTTGCGTATCGTTTGGAAGAAATTTTCTGGATCACCCCAACAATAAATAATGATATAACATTACAATGACAGATAATTTATTAAGAAACCTAGTCTATGTCACAATGAATAATACAGATTAGAAACATTATTCTATAAATGAACCTTGTTTAATATTCAAATATGGAAATGTTTGTTGGTAAATAAAAGATTGACCTGAAATAAAACAAAACTGAGCATTATATATGTTAACATTTTTAAACTGTGAAAAGTATTGTTGTATTAGTTATTTGATATATTAATGTTATACATTATCTTATCTGACATACTTATTTACATTTGTTACTCCTCGTGAAGGAGCATAGGCCGCACACCAGCATTCTCAATCCAACCCTGTCCTGGGCAATCCTTTCCAGATCTTTCCGGTTCTTATTCATCGCTTTCATATCCTCTTCTATTTCCCGACGTAATGTGTTCTTTGGCTTTCCTTTTTTCCGCTTTTCTTCAAGATTCCAAGTTGGGGCTTGCCTCGTAATGCAGTTTGATGATTTGTGTAATGTATGCCCTATCCATTTCCAACGTCTTTATCTAATTTCCTCTTCAGTTGGAAGTTGGTTTGTTCTCTCCCTACAGAAAGCTATTGCTGATGGTATTCAATTTTGTTTATTATTCCCATGTCTGTCTCTATTTCTTGGTGTAATGTATTCTTTCGTGTTCACCTGCCGTTCCGAAGCCCGAATAATGGAGTAGGGTTGAACATGAAGTTAGAGACCCAATCCTGTAGATAACTACCTCACTAAAAACACGCTAACCAGAAAAAATAATTCAATCCATAGTTTTCATACTTTATCTGATGTCAATTCATGATGAAAGCCCTGAATCTAATTCCTAACCTTAACCTCCAACTGTAAATCATAATTCTAATTCTTCACACAGTTTTACAATCTTTATTTGGTTTTAGTTAATAAGTGGACACTCTCATGGTCACTTTAGCGTCATTCAAAGGACGTCCGTAAATTAAAGTCTCACCAAAGATGTTTAATTTTGTTTAAGTTTATATTAAAAAACCAACTTCTAGAGGAACAGTTTCCCACTTTAACATTCAATTTACATTATTTTCCAAAGATCTGTTCAATTGACTGTCATAAATATTTTCAACAGTTGAAATCATGAGTCAATTAAAACTAGACCACCATGGGAAACCTGGAAGCACTGGACAGCCGTTTTGTCCTACTGCGGGATTCCTCAGCAGCGCAGATTAGTGTAGAATTTATTTTCAAGCACCGGCGTTAACTCCCAATTGATTAAACTGTTCTAATATTGAAGAATTAACATGATCTTAATATGAAATGACTATTTTATGATGAAATGAAATGAGTTAAATAATATTACATAGCTAGTTCTCTAGTTATCTTGACCTTGTAGGAGAACAAATTCTTCAATTCAAAGAAAAAAACAATTTATTCATGGTAACAGAAACAATAAACGTCGTCAGTTCAGTGATTTTATAGTTTAAAACGACAATAATTCAGTGTATCTAATGATATATTTATCTAATTTCTATTTTTCCCAGAACTATACTACTCACCAACCTTCATTAGAATAGAGTTATTAAGTAGTATAAAACTGATTAGTAAAAATCTACATTACTTACCTACAATAGAGATATACTTTATATTCTTATTCAATATAGTTAACTCTTATTTGTCAAGTTATCAAGATTAATATGTTTGTTTGAACGTATCTCAAAATGCTTGACTATTTAGATACCTTAGAATAATCCAGTATTCGGCTATTCGCTGTTTGTTTGTTTTTTATTCAAGCAATTTCGATCTTGATTCCAGTAACTTGTGTCATGTAAGCAACAAGAGTTTAATACGTTAGTGTAATACAATAAAGACGTGACTTATCTCCTATTTACAATACCATGAAAACACGTATTATCTTTTAATTATCAATGGTAACAGTCTTCAGATAACTAAGTGGATTCATCATTTTCATTAAAAGTTTTATCATTAACATTGAAACTTAATAAGCAAAGATGAATGGTGACTAGTAGTGGGATTCAAGATGTGCATTTCGTCCTATTTGGGACTCGTCAACTGGATGTACTATAAGCAAAGATGAATGGTAACTAACAGTAGAGTTCATCTTTGCTTATAATACTTGTGATCTAAGATAATATCGAGGTAATCTATACAGGATGCAAATATACCCATAAAAGACTGATCAATAATAATAACAATATTGTTTTATTCAACTGTAATTTATATTTTCCATTGAGATTATTACTCGATTGATATTAGACCACGATTGAAAACCTCGAAAGCACTGGACGGTCATTTTGTTCAGTGAAGCTAATCCGTATCAGGTAGAGACAGGTATCTACTTCTGACAATGAAAGATGGTCGTTCAATATCGTGGATTAGTTGAAGTTAGACATTAACACCATTGGATCCCGGCTCTGTGATCCAAAGGTTCAACGTTCTCGTGTGAGATCGAAGCCTCTGGGTTCGAGTTTCAAGTACGGGATCGGTGTTACATATTACTGAGGAGTCCCATACTAGGAAGAGATAGCCGTTCAATGCTTCCAGGTTTTCTGTAGTGATCTCACATTAAACGATTCATGATCTCAATCAATAACGTAATAATCTTCATAACCTCATACTGTAATTTATAAAACAACTATGCCTTAGATTGACCATGATGTTACCGTAAAGATAGATTTATAACTATAAAGCATAAAATTCATGTCATTAAGCATTACTACCCATTCTGATATTTTCAGTTATTGTATTTATTATATTTATCTTCGTATCCTATTAAAGATTAGATATTTATTATTTGTATACCTTTAGTATTTGAATTATGTATTTGGAGAAATAGTTGGTGAGACTATAAGTTCTGAACGACCTTTGAGCGACGCTAAAGTGACCATGACAGTGTTCACTTATTAACTAAGACCAAATAAAGATTGTAAAACTGTGTGAAGAATTAGAATTATGATTTACAGTTGGAGGTTAAGGTTAGGAATTAGATTCAGGGCTTTCATCATGAATTGACATCAGATAAAGTATAAAAATTATGGATTGAATTATTTTTTTCTGGTTAGCGTGTTTTTAGTAAGGTAGTTATCTACAGGATTGGGTCTCTAACTTCATGTTCAACCCTACTCCATTATTCGGACTTTGTAGCGGCAGGTGAACACGAAAGAATACATTACACCAAGAAATAGAGACAGACATGGGAATAATAAACAACAATTGAATAGATCTTGGATGGAATGTTCATGATAGAGTAAGTTATAAAATGCTGATCAGCGGCCTATGCTCCATCGGGAGTAACATCTGAACGTAAGTAAGTAATTAAGGTATAAATACACCACGATATAGTATGACTTGATGATTTCAAATAAGTTGAATTTGATAATACTACTAATAATAATAGTGATGATATGTATTTGATAGATTAATGAATAAAGATTTGAACTTCCAGAGCTTCGTGATTAACCACTTCCAAGGAATAAATTTGGAATAACAATTAGACGTAGCATAAACTAATCGAGAAAATGTCAGAAACTCGAAATTGTATTACAGATATTACAAAAGTGTATTATTATATCATTATTCAAATAATATTTTATCTTAATAGTTGAATGTATGAGTTTACTAAAGTTAGATCATCTTGGATGGCCATTTCATGCTAATATAGTACTTATCACTAATGCGCATCTACTACTCCACACATGAAACACAATCTAAGAAATTCCATACTAGAACAATTAGATCGTCCAGTTTTGATGAGATTTTTCATGACGATGTAGCTTTAATCGACTGATGAATTCAACTATCAGAAGAGATTCGCTACACACTCTACAAAACCCCTCATTCTGATAATCTATTATTGTTTAGAAAATAAGCATAAAACACATGATGTATGTTCACAGAAGTTTGTTTAGATTATCATTTGATCCGTGAAGTGGAACGTAAAACTATAGATGATGATAATCTTATAGGAACCTTCCTACAATTGATTTTGCTTACGATTAATTTTTGTCAAGTCTTTCAGTTAAATTAAATGACAGACAGTGTTATTAATTGTCTTCATTTTGATTTGCTTCGATTTGTCTATAAATTAACCTGTGTAATCGTTCGTTCACGTACATTAAACCCTGTGCTTCAATTCGCACGATATGGTGTGTTATTCAATAATAAACTGTAGTCATCACTTTTGCTTGCCTTCTGAATTTGTATACCATTCGAATTTATTTAATGACAGTTACCAGTGTGATTGACAGACGAAGACAATTTACTACAATTTTCTAAATGTTTGTCAACTGCTTAAATATGCCTGTTACTTCTCGTGGAGGAGCATAATTCGCCAACGAGCACATTCCTATTCAATGCTGTCCTTAGCAATTCTTTCAAGTTGTTATTCATCCTTAGAGTAGAACTGTCTTGACATTCGTATTGCAGATCGTGACTTTGATATTGGTTGACAGACTGTTGTTTTGAGTTCTATGTGTTGTTCAAGTGTATAAATGTGGCCTTCCCCTTCAATTTTTTTATGAGATCCTCCTAGTTTATCGATGATGTTTCTCATCTACTTGAAGAATTCTACATCTTCCAGAGTTTCACTATCAAGTGTGATTGAATTGTTATTCTCTCTGTTGTATTTCACTCAAGTCACTTCAATCTTTTCAAATGTTTGTTAAGATTTAGAATAATTTTGTTTGTCATTTAGACGTTTAAAACGATAATAATATTTGTGTCTATCTAATTGATTGATAATGTAGAATTCCAATTTATCTATCCTAAATGATATCAATCAATAATTTACATTACTAACTAATGTTATACAGAATATTAATGAAAACTGGTACATATTGGATAGTTGTATTGTCTTAGTATAAGACTCGTTGATAGTGAACATCAATAAACTTAAAACAGATACTATGGAGTTCTATACTAAGACAAAGCGATCATCCAGTGCATCCAAATTTTTCATGGTGATCTAATTTTCATCCACTCATGAATTCAACTATCAATAAAGAAATTTACTACACTCTTCACAAAACCCTCCTTTGTAATAGATTGAACATTAGTTCTTTGTATGAATGTAAATGTTTATTCAAGAATATGTAATACTTTTCCATATAACATAAACTAATCCAACATCTTTAATTGAGGTCATGAACCGATTGATGTTAGAACACCATTGAAAATCTGGAAGTACTAGACAGCCATTTCGTTCTATTTTGGAACTTCTTAGCAGTGCGCATCCACGATCCCGCTCGCAGAATCCGATCTAATTCGTGTCGGATAGAAACATGTATCTAACTCAGTACAATGGAAAATGATCACAGAATTTTATGGATTGGTTGATATTAAACACTAAAACCATTGGATGTCGGCTAAGTGATTCAGTAAGTTAAGCGTTGATGTGCAAGACTGAAGGCCCTGAAATCGAATTTCGTGAAGGGGCGGGGGGGGGCGGTATAGTGTATGAGCACTGCTGAGTAATCCCAGAATAAAACGAAACGGCTATCTAGTACTTTCAGGTTTCCAACAGTGATCTAACATCAATCAGTTCATGAACTCAATCAAAAAAACTTAACAATTTTCACAACCTCTTAACTAATAATCATCGATTTTTATAGACATGAATGATTGAATAGTAAAAGTTCTATTTGATTAAGTACACTATTGAATGATAGAAACTTGAATGAAATGTATTATCTCAATTATCCTATCTTCTAATGTCCATTTATTATTTGATACAGTTTCAGTGGTGTGTGTGTGTGTTTTTTTTTTGTTTTTTTTTTCAATGATTGTTAATATAAACAATGAAGCATAATAATAATAACAATATTGAATAATGATCATTTATGGTTAGTGATAATCATTGATCAACTATGAATAGTTTTATAATTTGATTGAAAATGTTTCTATTTAGTTCATAGATCAAATGAAAAAGAAAATTAATCAATAACATGAAAGTAAAATTTGATTTTAGTTCATCTTACTGACTTACGATGGTTATTCTTTGTGAAGGAAAATAAGCCACCAATCAGTAGTCTCTCATTTAATCCTGTCCTGGGCAATTATTTCTATCTCTTATTCCATTTGTTATTTATCCTTTACATATTTGATTCTATTTCTTGACATTATGTGTTGTTTGGTCTTCCACTCTTCCGTCTCCTTTCAAAATTCCAAGTTAAAGCTTGTTTTGTAATACAGTTTGGTGATTTGTGTAATGTATGTCCTATCCATTTCCAATATATTTACCTAATTTCCTCTTCATTTGGAAGTTAGTTTGTTCTCTCCCCATAGTAGGCTATTGCTGATGGTATCCGGCCAATGGATGTTAAATATCTTGTGTAAACAACTATTTATAAATACTTGTACCTTCTTGATGATAGTGGTTGTAGTAGTTTTTCGAAGTTTCACCTTGTTATGACCTTGATTTGTCTACCCACTTTTCGGTGCCGAGGATACTTGTCTAATCTAGATTTGGACCTTGATGCGATAGGCTGATCAGCTTAACCTTGAGACTAGTATGCGTCAGTTGGAGATGAGGTAGAGAGAAGTAAACTATTCTGTCACCTGATTGATGGGCAAGCACACGAATGATAGAAGACAAGACAATTGGAACACTACTCGATCTATTCCTGACTTCAACTGACTTCACTGAATTCAGATTAGCGTAAAAAGGTACATGAATAAATAAGTGAATAACCCGACCGCAACGTACAATAATTAGGAAAAATACAATTATGTCCAAAGCTGGGAATTAGAGTAGAAAATAGGGTGCAAAATAATATGTTTAAATGACAATAGCTTCGGAACAGAAAAAGGTATGGCAGTGAATGATACATCGAACGAAAGCTTATGTTCTGTAGAATAGATTAGGGACAAAAATAAATGTCAGTATTTTACAAGCTTTGAATAAAATGAAATAACGTTCCGAAAAAATAGCCTTCGTAGTTTGTCAGGGCTTCTTGTTTCCCGATTCACATCACACCTCTATACAGTAGAACTGTCTTGACATACGTATTGAATATTGTGACTTCGATATTAGTTGGCAAACAATTGTTTTGAATTTTATATGTTCTTTAATTGTAGGAATATTGTCTTTGCTTTGATAATTTTAATGGTTGAATACAAACAATGAAGCATGAAATAACAATGATATATTCATCATACTTTATCGTTATTGATAATGATTCATTAATTGTGGATTGTTTCATAGTTTGATTGATAATGATATTGAATTGAATGTTTGTATTTAGTGCATAGATATATAAAGATACTAATCAATGTTAATTGTCAAATGAAAATGGTAATCAATAAATGAACCTTCATCATAATTAGTCAATTTTGTTTCAGTTTATCTAGGTTGACTTGAATCAGATTATCATAAATGATTGTTAAATTTACACTCTATACATATGTGAATCACACAATAACAATGAGGACAGTAGTAATTATTATTGATTTTTTTAAGTGCTATGAAACTGCCTGAATGCTAAAACTGAAACAAGTGGATTTTTAAAAAGCCACACCTGGGGCCTTCAAACTAGAGATATAATCCATAAGGCAGTCGAGTAAAGTTAGAAGATGCAGTCCTATGGTAGCCGGCGAACAACAATAGGTTCATAAGCCATTTGAATCAGGGTTCTCCAACTCCCCTAAGTGAACCCTCCATATACACAAACCCGGCTAAAGTGCCGGACATTCGTTGTTTATCCTGTTAATTTGGTAAACAACATCTCCACTACGAGAAGGTAGTAAGTAGAACTTCCTTGACAGTGGCTGTACATGCGTAGTCATGTGAGTGTATTTCCAGTGGGAGAATGACCTCTTCCCACCCTAAACCATACCACGGCACATTTCAAATATCTACAATTTATATTTCTTAATCTGTATTTGATTTCTACTGTTTTCACAACACTACACTTTTACATAGAAGCGTTATATAGAGAAATAGTTAATGTATTGATATGAATTTGTTGTATCAGTTAGTGATCACCATGGTATGGTTTTCATTATCCTAATGATTTGATTAGCTCAAACAAATTTTCTAAATAACTAAATTACTATAATGAAACAGGCATTTAATATTAACTGGTCTGTTTAACAGTTACTTAATTTTTTGATTGAGATGATGAACCGATTGATGTTAGATCACCATTGAAAACCTGGAAGCACTGGACGGCCGTTTCGTCCTATTTTGGGGCTCCCCACCAGTGCGCATCCATGATACCGCTCGAGAGATTCAAGCCCAGTGCCTTCAGTCTTGCGCACGAACGCTTAACCTACTGTACCACTGAGCCGGCATCCAATGATGTTAGTGCTTAACATCAACCAAACCACGAAATTGCGCTACCATCTTACATTGTACTGAGGTAAATACCTGTTTCTGCCCGACACGGATTAGCTCCACTGGTCACGGCTTATCTAATTATAATCATTTGTGCCCCTTGCAGTTATGATGAAAAAGCAATACTTAATTATTGATTAGTTTGATCTTTCAGTTGGTCGATGCTTTACAGTGTAATCCATTAAGGAAATGTTTAATATTAGAATTCTTTTAAATAAACCTTTCTCATATTAACGATACTTGACGCTCAGTGCTGACTAGTGTTGGAAATGGTTGGAAGAAAGTTAGGGTGTCTAAACCAAAACGTGGTATTAGTCTTTGAAATCACTAATTTATTGTCTAAGTCACGTTGGTTGGGGTCCGCGTGACTATTATAACCAATGGTTAGAGACTCTTGGTGACATGGCTCAGAATCGACCACATGGGCGTTGGTGCATACACTCTTTATCTTCCCTTCAACTATGAGATTAAAATTGCTTCATATCTTTCTTCCTGTACTATATCCTTATATGCAATCTTTCTTTTATATATTACCACCATTGAATTAACTACTTCTGGGAATCTGGTGTTCATCTTGCCGTGCTAATGAGGTGTGGCCACTTGGACCGATGCATATATGTGTCTGATCCTACGTTGTAACTGACTGACTGACTGAGATTGTAATTATATGTAAATGTCATCAGTGGACACCCAACTCTTTTGGTGTGCATGAAACAAATTAGCAACCGACTCTGTATCCAGTAATCAACAGTCAGTTAGAACGTTTGTTTGATTATAACTCACTATCAACAATGGAACAAGACTGTGCCTTGTAATCTTTAAATTTAGGATTTAGCCATTGAGATCATTCTGATGATGAAAATTTTAATTTTCGAATAGATATCAAGTGATTTTATGAGAGTATACTGGTATTTACATTCTCCTTTAATGTTAACTAACACTCAAATTATAAGGTTATATTTCAAGAGTAGTAGTACCATCAAACTATTGATTTGAAATTTATCAGAACATATTTCTTACTTTTACCAAGTGGATATCATAAGTAACTGTCATCTATTTAGAATGTGATAAGTCTATCAGATTGGTATATCTCTTCATGTGTTATGTTAGACTTTATAAATAACTGACAAATGACAATCATTAATAGTATACAATATGAAATGAAGTATTTGTTAGTGAATTATGTTTTCATTCCTAACTTTGTTAACTATAAAACTCATGTTGTTTGATTAGAACATTTGAAGTTAGAAAGTAGTACCTAAATAATGTTTACTGATATTTATTGATTAATATGTAATTATCAGGAGGGGTTTTGTGGAGATTTTAGTGATTTCACTAGGTGAAATCATCAGCCAATTGACGCTAGACCATCATGGAAAACCTGGGAGTACTGGACGATGGTTTCATTCTATTGTGGGACTCCTCAGCAGTGCGCATCCACAACCCCGCCTCGCGGGATTCGAACCCAGGACTTACTAGTCTCGCGCACGAGCACTTAACCACTAGACCACTAGGCTGGTCGGCATCCAACGATGTTAATGTCTAACTCCACTGTTAAGAAGTGCCACAATAGGACGAAACGGCCATCTAGTGCTTCCAGGTTTTCCATGATGCTCTAGTATCAATTGATGCATGATCTCAACAACTGAAATTAATAAAATCTCCACAAAACCCCTTCTGATCATTTTGTTAGTTGGAAGAAAGCTAGGGGTGGCAAGACCAAAACATGGCACAAATCCATGAAATCACTGACAAGTGGACTGAGCCATCTCGATAAGTGTAGACTACTTGGTTGGGGTCCGCGAGACGATAGCAACCGATGATTTGAGATCTTGAGTGACATGGCTCAAAATCATTTACAATGGCGCAGGTGAATCCATTCTTTGTGTTCTCCCAAATTCTAATCTTCTGAATCCTTCATGTCACTTTCTTTTTCCTCTATCCAAATTTATATCACTGGATTATACTTCATGAATAACATCTTCAAACCCTAATCTTTCCGATTACTAATTATACTCTTACTACATCTACCACTAGGGGATTTGAATCGACAACTGTATCTCTGTGCTAATATGGTATGGCAAGTCGAATTGATGTACGTACTTACGAAGTTCTACGTTGTTACTGACTGACTGACTGACTGATCATTTTATTAATTGATCAATGTCTCTTCAAATTCAATCAAATTGAGTTTTTGTTCAAAAAAATGAAAAGAAATTCACATTGATTTTAACATCAAAAAAACAAATTAGACAAAACTAAATTCATATTACATCATGTTCAATTATTCATTTTTAAAGAATCATTCAAAAAATAATAATAAACGATACAATTTAAAAGTTTTACATGGATACAATAAAATGGTTTTTAATTACTTTAATTTTAATGATTGTAAAGAAAAAAGGATACAAAGGAGAGGGGTGGGGTGGGGTGGTGGTTTTGGTGGGGTGATTAGAAACAGTAAGTAACTCGTGATAGAAATGAAAGAAAAATGTTGAAGGTTATTTTTTTCGGACATAGAAACTGAAAGTTTTCTTTTTTTTAAGGTTTTTTTTTAAATAAATACTTACTTGCTTGCTTACGCCTATTACTCCTAATGAAGCATAAGCTGCCGACCAACACTCTACAACCCACTCTGCTATGAGCCTTCCTTTCCAGTTCTATCCAATTTTTGTTAAATATTTTCATGTCTATCACCATTTCTCAGCGTAATGTGTTCTTTGGTGTTCCACTCTTCCGTTGGCCTTGAGGATACAATGTGAGGGCTTGGCTTATGACGTAGTTGAGTGCTTTCCTCAATATGTGTTCTACCTACTTGCAGCATTGATTCCTGATTTCTTCCTCCTCTAATATCTGGTTTGTTTCTCCCATAGTAGGTTGTTGTTGATAGTGTCTTACCAACAGATCTAAAGTATTTTGCGTAGACTAATGTTAATAAACACCTGTATCTTCTGGATGATGGCTTTCGTAGTTCTCCAGGTTTCCAACTCATACAGTAGAGTTGTTTTGGCATTTGACCTTTTTGTTGGTTGACAGTTATTTTGAATTCCAGATGTTCTTCAGTTGTGTATATGCTGCTCTTGTTTTGCCAATTTACGCCTTCACATCTGCATCAGATCCACCGTGTTCATCAATGATGCCGCCCAGATATGTAAACGTTTTTGCATCTTGCAAATCTTCTCCGTCAATTATGATTTGATTGTTGCATACTGTGTTGTATCGGAGAATCTTATTTTTCCCTCTTATGTATATTGAGACCTATTGCTACTGAGTCTGCTGCTACACTGATCATTTTCCCCTGCATTTTTTCTTACATGTGCGATAGAAGAGCCAGATCGTCTCCGAATTCTAGACCGTCCAGCTGCATCCTAGCTGTCCACTGTATCCCATGCTTCTCTTGAGATGTTGACGTCTTCATGATCCAGTCGATCATTAAAAAAATTGTTTTCATCTAAAGAATTTCTAGATTAATTATTGGATCTACCTTTCTTGAGTTATGACCAATTTATTAATAGCAGTCGCCCATATTCCCAGCTACTTTTCGGCTTGATCGTTTACAAATGTTATTTTCTATTTTATAGTACGATGTGGTCTGTTTGGTTTGTATATAAACCCAGCATGTTTGAAATACATGATTCATATCGTGGAGGCTGAGATTGGTATTCTGGCCTTAACAAGCAGGGCTAAGCAGAAATAGGGAAGGATAAGGTATCTAGACTGCTCGTGCGGGTTTTATGCGTTGGTCCAGTCGATAAGTCACTGTTCTCTAATCGCCGGTATCATTACGTCTAATAATAAAAGGGGCGCAAGGCCACAAGATATAACAAGAATGAATGTGTGAAATTATGGACGACCTTGGGATTTTCCACGTACTTACTACGGGAAAATCATGGTTATAAACCAGTGTGAGGAATTCCAGTTAATATTTATATTTGATAGTTAAAGTTAAGAATTAGATTTAGGTTTTACGCTCTGCTGACGAGTCCCATACTAAGACGAAATAGCCATCTAATCCTTTCGGGTCTAATATCAATTAAACCTTTTCTAGAAATTCTATCTTAACGTTTTATTAAATTGACTAGTTCAATTTGTTTATTTCGATCTAAATATTGATGGAAGTTGTATAATTCTAGAACGTACTGGTCAATGTATAGTTCATATCAAAGAATACTTACATTACATTGTAATAAACTCAAAACAGATTAAGAATTGATTCATTTGGTATTGTTTTGCTTGTATCTTTCCATTAAGGTTTAAGACTACAATTGATCAGTCTGCTAATGGTATATGTGCATACTGTGCGTATTGCCTTGATATTGCTTTAATTCACAAGCATTATAAAAAAAGATGGATAATGACTAGCATTGGAATCCAAAACGTGCGTTTCATCCTATTTCGAACTCATCAACTAAATGTACCTGCATCTCAGAATTTCTATTCACTCTAGGTCTCGAACCCAGGACCATTTGCTTCAAATGCTATCGTGTTATCCACATATCTATCGAGTCCTGATAGCCACTTGCTTATACAATGGGATTGGATAATGTGATGACTTTTGGAGCGAATGATACTGAGTTCGAGTCCTAAAGTAAACATCAACTCTGAGATGTAGGCACATTCAGCTGACGAGTCCGAAATAAGACGAAACATGCATCCTCCTAACCACTATTATAATCATTCAACATATTTTGATAAAGATATTTCTTCTATTGTACATCATTAAAACAATCCAAATTACATATATTACTTAAATATAAGATTATAATAAAACAATGAACATATTTAAAAAAGGGATAGTAAGTAGTTTAAAATTTACAAAAAAAATTATCTTTTCAGAACAAAAACCAAAAAAAAAAACAAACAAACAAACAAAGAAAATTAGAATGACAGAGTTTTGTAAATAAAATGATTTATTTGTAAAATTCTGTTTTCTTTCTTTTCTTTTCTTTACTTTTCTTTACTTTTTTTCCTGCTTTTCTTTCTTTTCTTTTTTCTTTCTTTTTTGTTTTTTTTTCTTTGTTCTGTAATACTTTTTGGACAAATGGCTTGAATATTTAGAAAATGTAATTGTATTTACAATTGATTATATTGATTTATGTATGATGGGTTTGTTTTGTTGTTTTGTTGCTTTGTTGTTTTGTTGTTTTTTTAATTTTACCGATTCTAGATAATACAGTGACTTATTTTGTAAAAAGTAATATAAATGATTATTCTTAAAGAAGAACATCCATATGGATATATGATTGTATGATTGTATAGATAGTGGACAATAATATTTCACCCTACTGTTTTAATGATAGATAATCTAAGTTAAGAAAATATAGTTGACAGTTATGTACATTTTATATGTGAAATGTTAATAGAATTGTCAATCATAATTTGAATAATAGTAAATGGCTAAAGAAAAATTTTTCTTTCAGTATAGGAGTAATGAAGATGATGAAGTTTATGATTGAGATCATAAAAGCATTGAACAGCCGTTTCGTCCTATTGTGGGACTCCTCAGAAGGGCATTCAGGTATTCAATGGTTGTTTAACATCAATCGGTTTATGATAATTATTATGTGCTTACTAGTGATTAGCTTCGTGGACGAATTCTCGGAATTCTAATGTGAGTCTATGATTAGTGGAGATAATTCGTATCGAGTAGAAACAAATATTTGCCTCAATACAATAAAAGATACTTGAGATTAGACAGGAACACCATTGGACGTCGACTCAGTGGTCTAGAGGTTAAGTGTTCGCTCGGAAGACTGAATGCCCTGAGTTGGAATCCCGTGAGCGCGATTGTGGATGCGCACTTCTAAGGAGTCTCATAATAAGACGAAACGGCTGTTCAGAGCTTCCAAGTTTTTAATGGTGGTCTAACATCAATCGATTCATGATCTCAATCAGAAATTTTTTTTTTCAATTTATGTAAACATAATTTCTAACTTCACTTACTTGCTTACTTACCGATGACTGTTAGCCCTTGTGAACCGACTACTAGGATTCACAATCCAACTCTTTCCTGAACAATCATTTTTAATTGTTTTCAATTGTTATTCATCTTTTTGATGTTTGTTTACAATTTGCGGTGTAGTGTGTTCTTTAGCTTTCCTCTTTTCTGTTAACTTTAGTTATTGTTATTTTGGATAGCGAACTACCAAAGTTAGTAAACATAACCTGGTAATATTTGAATGATTCATGTAATTATTTTTCACAATGTTGAACACTATCCATTTACAAAGCGTTGTTTCAACGTTATTTTTTTCTGAAACAGTCATTTCATTGTAAGCGAAAATGATTGCTGGCTAGCAGTGAAATCCAAGATGCGCGTTTTGTCCTTTTTTGGGACTCGTCAGATGGATGTGCCTGTATCCCTGAGTTGATGTTCACTCGATGACTCGAAGCCAGTATCGTTCGCTTCACTTAGCCACTAACTATCTTTGATTATAATGCATGTGAATTAAGATAATACTGAAGAAATCTGCACAACATATACATATGTCAATAAGAGACTGATCAATTGCAGTCCTAAACATCAATGGGAAGATTTAAACAAACGATACCAAATGCATTTAGGTTATTTCATTGGCTCAATCAGTATCATAGCTACATAGGTAATATAGATTTATAAACTAACCACACGGTATAATTAAGTGTACTGAGTAATGATATGCTTCAACTTGCTCTCTACCTGTTGTTTATATACGTTTTAAAATTGCCTTGTAAAAAAGGTTCGCTGGTTTTGTGGTGGTTGAAGGATATACTACATTCTAAGCTTGGTCTTCTCTCTCTAAATAGCGGGTCTTGGACGCGTCATTAGCTAGCTTACTGGTCTTGGTCATTGAATCTCGTTCTGGTTCGCAGAATAAGTGAACTAGTGATAGCTTCAACCCTAACAGTACCTTTCCAGAAACAACTAAGATGTTCTTAATCAGAGTTACCATTGATGCAAGAGATAAGCTGGAAATAAAATGACTTAAACAGTAAGCCAAACGAATATGGCAGCTAAATCCTTTAATTTTTAAATGTAAAAACATATATGTCAGTGTCGTGAACAGAACCAATATATAAAGTATCATTTTATTAAAGTTTCATAGTATTTTACTAATCCATAAGAACATTAACACAACTCTTCCATTAAGATAAAGACCTATGTATATATATATACTCTAATGTTGCTTTCACAGAACTCCTCCAGCAGCCTCACTTGGGCTACTACCTGTCCCTTCGGGATAAAAGAGGAGGGTTGAGCATGGGGTTAGTGACCCCATCCACAAGAAAATTAACTCGCTAAAAAAACGCTAACCAAAAAACTAATTCAAATCATTTAATCTCTGCTCTGGGAGTTAGAAGATCTTCATTTAGAAGAGTTATGACGCCTCATCAAACTGTATTACTAGACAAGCACTAACTTGAAATTCTGAAGGGAAATGAAAAAGAGAAAGACTAAAGAACACATTACGTCGGGAATTGAAAGTAGACATGAAAAGAATCCATAGTAACTGGTAAGGAATGACCATAGGAGAGTTGGATGGATAATCCTGGTGAGTGGCCTATGCTCCTCCACGAAGGCAAACAGGTGTAAGTAAGTAAGTGAGTAAGTAAAATTTTGGAAAACTCAAATGCCAAGTAGAATTATCAATCATCTAAAGACAGAATATGTTCAATAGATGATGTAACTGAATCTAGAATAAGTTAACTGTTAAACATAATTATTATACTAACAGTATTTTAAGTTCATAAACCAATACTTACTTACTTGCTTAAGCCTGTCACTCCAATGGGGCATAGATCGCTGACCATTATTCTCCAACCCACTCTGTCCTGGACCTTCCTTTTTATTTTTATCCAATTTTTGTTCATTCTTCTCATATCTGTCTCCATTTCTCGCCGTAATGTGTTCTTCTTTGGTCTTCCTCTTCTCCTTTAACCTTAAGGATTTCAAATCAATCCGTTTACATGGAAACTGTAACAGCTGCTGATCACATATTTTTATTTTTGCTTATTCATTTATTCAACAGAGTTATTTCTTATGATCAATCATATTCACCTTTTATATTCACTTGAAGAAAACTATTCATCTTTATTCTTACATCAATGTATATTGATAGACTTATCTGGAAGTTAGGACTATAGATTCTAAATGCTTCCATTACATATTTTATTTGTTTGCTGGCATGTAATGCTGTAGTGAACACGAACACAAGTCGGGTCAACCAAATATATTTGAGTACAGAGTTGTTTATTTTTTTGTTCAAATGTGAATACCATACGTTCAATACTTCATTTGCGAAATGTTCATCAATTGTTAGATGGTGGTTGGAGATAATCAACAGGAAACCCTAGACCCAGGTTTCGTGCTACATAGCACTCGTCAGCAAGGTGTACCTGTAATCTTTGAGGGAACTGGTGCTCCTTGGTGGATTCAATCCCGTGTCACTCAGCTTCACAGTCAGAGACGTTACCACTGAGCTATCCGGGCCGCGACCGACTTCCTGTAGGACTAAGATGTAATCACACCTTGCTGACGAGTGCCAAGTAGCACGAAACTCGGGTTCAGGGTTTCCTGTCGACCACCTCCAACCACCATCTATTCTCACAATAGTGCCCGCAGTGTCGAGTCACCTAGACTGGTGGCCACATTGCAACATGGTCGATAGAATTCGATTTGCACTAATAATAAGGACCAGACACGCATGAAATTGGTCACCACCCAGTGATCAATCAATTGTGTTCATCAATTATCTCAGACTGTATTGTTTTCTTTTTCATTTCTGTACGAATTACTCTCTGTTCCCGTTCTTTTCTATTCGATTTTTTCAACTTTCTGCTACCAGCCATTCCACTTTTGAATAGTATTACATACTACTTATATCTGTCGACATAAGTAATACACACCACAACGACACTATAGTACTGTCTAGGTAGTTCAATATATGTTGAAATGACACAGAATTAAGTTATCTGTCCATTATAAAACAATGTTATAGTTAAGTAACTATTACTTGTATCTTCCGATTGTAATTTAGGACTGTAATTGATCAGTCTCATGTTGGTGTATGTGCATCCTGTGCGCATTACCTCGATGTAGCCTCAAATCACAAACTTTGTAAACAAAGATGGAATCTAGGACTCGAGTTTCGTTCTTTTTAGGACTTTTCAGCTGGATGTATCTGCACTCCGGGACTCGAACCCATTACCATTCTCTTCAAGCCCCATCACCTTATCTACTCAGCTACTACTGAGTCCTAAATAGAGTTTTTTTTAAAATGTAGATTCGTTTTCGAATTATGAATGTTAGTCATTCGGTTTAAAATCCAATGTTGCTAATTATAGAAATATTGAGGATTTGAAATTCCATTTCATTCCCTTAATATGATATTCATATTTCTAATTAACTACTATGAATTCATTGTTAACAGTAGTTAGTTAAAATAAACCTTAATTATTGTATATTCCATATCCTACAACTAATATTGGGAACACTTGTGAATTGAGAAATTCATACGGCAACTAGATTACATTAGTTTATTGATAAAAAATCATATAATAATATTTTTTGGTTGAATTACAGTAAGATAACCATCGAAAGTTACAAATGAATTAACAGGTACCTCGTGCTAGTATATAATAAGCTTACATAATAATGATAACCTATGATCCTGGTAACAAGAGCTTTACCTTCATACTACTAAGCTGACATTCAGTGGTCTGCATCTCAAATTCTAATGTATTCGCTTTACTACGAAACTACTTGTTCATACTATCAATGGTTGAACTATACTAGTTATGACTCCTAGACAGAACTCTGGAAATCTGTTATTGAATTAATGCACTAGTGAAGATGTGATGATAACTGTTCACATTTTAAAACAAAACATTTTCAATTATTTCCTTTTCATGTTTCCCATGGATGAAATTACGAACAGATCTTAGTTAGATCATCATTGAAAACCTTGAAGATTTGAACTGTTGTTTCATCCTACCAGTTGACTCATCAGTAGTGGCTATCCACGAACCCACAAATAAGAATCAAACCCAAAACTTTTAGTCTCGCGTCTAAACGGTGTTAATGTCTTATTTCAACTAATCCATCATACCGTACAACCCTTTATCCATTGCTTACACTGGATAACTATTTCACATTTAACATGGATTTAACTCCACTGGTTATGGACTCACACTAGGACTTCAGCAATTACATCTGTAGGCTAGTCTTTAGTGATTAAATGATTATTATCAGTATGAATGATTTGTAGAGGCTGTGATTGTAATCACGAACTGATGTTTCAAAATTTTACTGAGGTAGACACCTGTTTCTACCCGACACGGATTAGCTCCACTGGTCACGACTTCTCACCAGAACTCCGAGAATTTTCTCACGAAGCTAGTCACTGGTGAGGACATTGTAATTATCGATTTAGGTGTTGTAAAGATTGTCAAGATTTTGATTGAGATCATGAACCGATTGATGTTAGACCAGTGTTCGAGTAGGTTAAGCGTTCGTGCGCGAGACTGAAGGCCCTGGGTTCGAATCCCGCGAGCGGGATCGTTGATGAGCGCTGCTGAGGTGTACCACATTAGGACAAAACGTCTGTCTAGTGTCCCAGGTTTTTGATGGTGGCCTAACATCAATCGGTTCATGATCTCAATCAAAATCTTGACAATCTTTACAACACCTAAATTGATAATTACAATATGCTCACCAGTGACTAGCTTCGTGAGAAAATTCTCGGAGTTCTGGTGAGAATTCGTGACCAGTGGAGTCAATCCGTTTCAAGATTTTGTATAGATTTTACAAATTTATTAGAACAAAATAAAACAACAACAACAATGTACTATTTCATGTTTACTTTTGTCTACTACCTATTTAGCTCATTACTTCTTTTATTTCTCTCCTAATGTCAGCTAGTGATTGCATATAGAAACAAAAATGGTAAAGAAAATACCACATTGCGTGTGTGTGTGTGGGGGGGGCAGAAATAAAAAACAAACAAATCAAATGAAAATATCATTTGTAGATGAAAATTGTTTATGGCAGTTGGGCAGTTGTGTAATTGTTGACAAATGAAAACATGATGTTGACGTCAATTTCATTTAAAGTCAGACACAAGGTGTATATATATATACAGATATAGATATAGAGATAGATATAGAGATATACATCATCATACAAGAAAGAAACAATCTTATTTTCTAAAGAAAATAATATTCTGGCTAATTATTATCGGTTCATTATATATCAGTGATCTGACTTTATTGATCATTTCTTTACATCATAGATAAGGATACTATTGAAACTTACTTACTTACTTACGCCTGTTACTCCTCGTGAAGGAGCATAGGCCGCTCAACAGCATGCTCCATCCAATCCTGTCCTAGGCAATCCTTTCAAGCACACACAATGCATACAGAATACTGAGAAATGTTTTTGGACCTAACTTACTCTCTGTTTTTCTCCCCATTAGATCGAGACATCTCAGAGGATATAGCAGGTGAGTAGAAAAGCCAAGAACGAACATAATACCTGTAGCATACAGGTTCTCACACTAAGTCATCAATACTTGGAACCTACTGCCCGAATCAGTGATGTCCACACCTTTAATTGACTATTTCAAGAGAAGTCTAAACATTCACAGAAGCATACTAGTAAAGGAATAACATAAGCCGTAGTCTTTCTGTCCTTGCTATACAAATGTGAATGTGAATTTAACTGAATTGTACAATTACAATGTAGATTAGGATCGAATCCTAGAATCTACAGGTCTTGTGTTCATTGTCAAATGATTAGACATCTTGTTTAACATCTGTTAGTATATATTTGTAGCTTTGATTCGTGAATTTGCACAAGTATCTTATATATAAAGAATTCCCCTCTGGAAGCATAAGAGTTGCATATCATTGAAACTATAGAAAGTCATCGTGAATTAAGTCATCAGCGAGCATAAGATTATCGTTTATATAATAAGATTAGTATCAAGTTGTTCAATTGATTGTAAGAGAAGATAGCTGTTTAACTATTGAAATACTGTGTTCTTATGATCATCTAGTGATTTCATTATCAGTGATTATTTAGGATCAATATTTATTTGATCTGATAATATTGATTAATATCTTTGATTTAAGCAACATTTTCCCATTATCGATTATACTAGTTTGAAGTTGGGAATAAATTCATTTATGTCTATCATTTATCAAGTAGGTAAATATGAATTTAGAATGTTGGTATTGATAAAAGCTATCTGATTAGCTAAATCAAAAGAAAACACGATTTATGGTTTACAATGTTGAATAACAAATCCTTATGGAGATTCTCAGGAGCTATTACCGGTTCCAAGCCCGGATAAATGAGGAGCATTGTGCATGGATTTAGCGACCACATCTTGTAGAAAACTGACTTGCTAAAGTAACGCTAACCTTGTTGAATAACACCTTACAAAACCTTTTTTAGCGATATAGTCACATTATTTATTATTTCTATTCTAATGAAATAAGAACTGGCATGATTTGTATAAAATAAAAGATAGACTGAAAATTGATATTTACTAATCATTAAAAATTAAATCAAAACTATATCTGAACAAACAGATTCATGGACTGATTAAGGTTAGACATTAATACCGTTGGACCACAGCTCAATGGTCTAGAAGTTAAGCGTTCGAGTGCGAGACCGAAAGTTTTGGGTTTGAATCCTGCGTGCGGGACCGTGGATGCGCACTGCTAAAGAATCCAATAATAGGATAAAACGGCTGTCCAATCACTTTAGTTTACTGAAATTTTTAATATTTTCTTAGGAGCATGGGCTGTTGACCAACATTCTCCAACCCACTCTGTCCTGGGTCTTCCTTTCCAGTTCTATTCAATTTTTGTTTATTATTTTCATATCTGTCTCCATTTTTTGACGTAGTGTGTTCTTTGGTCTTCCACTTCTCCTGCGACCTTGAGGACTCCATGTAAGGGTTTGACTTGTGATGTAGTTGAATGCTTTCCTCAATATGTGTTCTACCTACTTCCAGCGCTGATTCCTGATTTTTCCTCCGCTAAGATCTGGTTTCTTCTCTCTCATAGTAGGTTGTTGTTGATAGTGTCTGGCAAACGGATCTGAAGCATTTTGTGTAGACAGTTGTAGATAAACATTTGTATCTTGTGGTTGGTGGCTTTCGTAGTTCTCCAGGTTTCCGACTTACACATTAGAACTGTCTTGACATTTGTGTTAAAAATTGTGACCTTAGTGTTGGTTGCCAATTGTTTTGAGTTCCAGATATTCTTCAGTTGTAAATATGCTCCTCTTGCTTAGCCGATCCGCGCCATCACATCTGTATCAGATCCACTGTGTTCATCAATGATGCTACCCAGATATATATCTTCCAAATCTTTTCCGTCAATTGTGATTCGACTGGTGTATACTGTGTTGTATAGGAGAATCTTGGTTTCCCCTTTTGTGTATGTTACTGATAATATGATAAAGAGAAGTTCTATTCCTTTATATCTATGCATATAGCCACTTTAGTTTGTCTGTAATGTGACTATCTTTCATAGTCCTACTGGAAATTAGAAGTCGGAAAATAGGCAGTAATAAAACAAACACTTTTACGTTTATTCAATCTATCATTTATTAGAAAAAGAAAATCAAATATTAATGTTGACATTATCACACCTTTTTATTATGATATAAAAGACGGAAACAGAAATAGAGAAACATTTTTCTATGCTAAAAGATAACAACTAGGTTACTATGCCTATTACCAATAGTCTACAACAGTTATTATTTATTTATTTTAACACATAGATATTGGTACAAGGAGGCACCGAATACATATGCGCCACACGAATCTCAATTGATTTGTGTGAGGGCTGTGATACTGCCCGGGTGCCCAAACCGAAGCAGGTGGTTTTCTTAGGGGGCCACACCCCGAGCCTTTGACCTGAACGTCTGATCCACAAGGCAGTGGAGCATCGTTAGGAGATGCAGTCCCATGGTAGCCGGTGACCAACGATTGGTTCATACGCCATTTGTTCCTTCAGGATACTGCAGCCAGACCATGTGCACCATTGATTTGAGATCCGGTTAAAGCGCTAGACATCCGCTTTTCGTCCTCTCATTTTCGTAAACAACACCCCCGCCACGTGAAGGCAGTGAGTAGGACTTCCGTGGCAGGGGCTATGTACGCGTGGCCATGTGAGAGCATTTGGAGAGGGAGAGCGGACTCTCCCCACTCTCGGTCGTACCAGGGCATTTGGGGTCTACAACAGACTATAATTTGATAAAAATTTCCTTATTTCAAGTTAAAAGATAAGGTATCAAATGAAGAGAAGATAAATTTCATTTACAAGTTACATGAGTCAATTTAAACTAGACCAATATTGAAAACCTGGAAGCATTGAACGACCATTTCATCTTAGTATAGGACTCTTCAGCAGTAGTCATCTATCACCTCACACATGATACTGGAACGCAGAATCTTTAGTCTCACGCCTGAATGCTTAACCTCTAGACATTACTGAACTGGTATCAAACGGTATTAATGTCTAACGAGTTCACGATATTGCGCGACTGTTCACCATTGACTTCGATGATTAACTGTCTTACATGAGACACAGTTGAACTCAATTGGTCACGACCTCTCATCAGAACTCCAAGAAATACATGTTGAAGCTAGTCTCTAGAGAACACATGATTATTCTCAGAAATAGATTTTGTAAATATTATAGTAATTTGATAGTTCAATTCATGAGTCAATTTAAGTTGGACCAATATTGAATACCTGGAAGCATTGAACGACCATTTCATCCTAGTATCGGACTTCTCAGCAGTAGTCATCTATGACCTCATACATGATATTTGAACCCGAAATCTTTGATCTCACGTTTGAACATTTAACCTCTAGACACTACTGAACCGTTATATAACAGTGTTAATATCTAACCAATCCATGATATTGCGCGACTGTACACCATTGTCTTCATTGAGTTACTATTTCACAACAGACTCAATTGAACTCCACTAGTTAGTGCTTTTCACTAGAATTCCAGGTAATACCTCATGGAGCTTATCACTAGAGATCACATGATGATTATTATCAGAATGAAGGTTTGTAGAGATTGTAGTAATGTTTATTAGTTGAATTTATCAGTCAATTAAAGGTAAATCACTATTGAATATCTGAAAGCACTGGACAATCATTTTATCTCTAGTATAGAATATTATCAAATAATAAACAATCACTTAACAATTCATTTATCAAGTTTAGATTAGATATCAAATACTTTCAAATCATGATTGTTTATTCTTATTAAATACAATATAGTTTATAAATTTTGTTGATTCAAATATTAGAAAGAAACTACATCACACTACTCATATCATGTTATATCATCATAAATTATTGTCTAGACTATAGAATACATATATAAAGATCTATTACATTCCACTTGCATCTCCAACCCTTTTGAAGTTTGATTATATTACTTAATTGTACATCTATTAATTTACATTATCATTTATGTTTTATAACATGTTTCATTAGATTAGAACAAATTTCCTGAATTAATAAATTGTAACATTTAGATAAAGAAGGCAATAACTTCCTCTTTAATTTAACTTCTTTTCTTTTCTTTTCTTTTTTAAATCTTAAACGAAAAACTTATAGGTAAAGATGGATAGCTGACGAGTCCCAAATAGGACGAAACGCACACCAAACTGGATTCCACTACTAGCCATTATTTATTTATTTTAACACATAGATATTGGTACAAGGAGGCACCAGATACATATGCGTCACACAAATCTCATTTGATATGTGTAAGGGCTGTGATACTGCTCGAGTGCCCAAACCGAAGCAGGTGGTTTTCTTAGGGGGCCACACCCGGAGCCTTCGACCTAAAGGTCTGACCCACAAGGCAGTGGAGCATCGTTAGGAGATGCAGTCCCATGGTAGCCGGTGACCAACGATTAGTTCATACGCCATTTGTTCCTTCAGGATACTGGAGCCCATGTGCACCATTGATTTGGGATCCGGTTAAAACGCCGGAAATTCGCTTTTTGTTCTCTCATTTTCGTAAACAAGACCCGTGGTGCGAGAAGACAGTGATTAGGATTTCCCTGTCAGTGACTATATACGCGTGGTCATGTGAGAGCATTTTGAGAAGGAGGGCGAACCCACCCCACTCTCGGTCGTACCAGGGAATTTGGGGGCCATTATCCATATTTGCTTATAAAAGCTTGTGAATTAAGGCTATATTGAGGCATACACACAGTATGCGCATATGCCAATAACAGACTGATCAATTGTAGTCTTCAAAATTCAATGTGAAGATACATGCAAAACAATATCAAGTGAAAAACTTAAAAATCTTATTAATAATGATAACAGGAATATTAAGTTTTTGATTGAGATCTTAAACTAAATGATGTTAGACCAACATTGAAAACCTGGAAGTACTGAACGGTCGTTTCATCCTATTGTGGGACTCTTCAGCAGTGTACATCCGCGATTCCGCTTGAAAGGTTTGAACCCAGGGCCTTCACTCTCGCACGCGAACGCTTAACTTCTAGACTACGTAAAATATTGAAGTATATTTCTGTTCAGTTAAGCTTTCACGAATGATGAATGTCAGAAAAGTTATAGAAGATTACAAAATAAAATTAATTGTAACTACTATACTAATGTTGTAAATTGATGCTAATCCGATGGATTTACGTATTAATAATGACTGTCGATTTGGATCAAGTTTAACTATTGTATAAATAATAAGCAGTACAATCTAAGGTAGTCAAGCGATTTCGTGGACTGGTTGAAGTTAGACATTAACATCGTTGGCTTCCGGCTCAGTGGTTTACAGGTTAATTGTTCGCGTGCGAAACCGTTAGGTTCTGTGTTCGAATCTCGAGCTGCGGAATCGTACATGCGCGCTTCTGAGGAGCCTCAAAATAGGACGAAATGGTCATCCAAAGCTCCCAGGTTTTCTATGACGGTCTAGTTTCAATTAATTCATGAATTCAACTATTGAATTACTAAGATCTTCACAAAACCCACCTAGGATAAATCACAAAGCGTTTATAACTAAAACCATTAGGTCGTTTATAGATCGAACAAAGAATCAGATGGCCTATTCTGATTATCAGTTTAGAGGGTGTGAAAATTGTTCAGTTTTTGATTGAGATCATGAACCGATTGGTGTTAGACCACCATGGAAAACCCGGAAGCACTGGACAGCCGTTTCTTCCTATTATGGGTCTCGTCAGCAGTGCGCATCCACGACCTCGCCCCCTGCGAGGTTCGAACCCGGGACCTACTGGCTTCGCGGGCGAGCACTTAACCACTAGACCACTGAGCCGGCATCCGACGGTGTTCATGTCTTACTTCAACTAATCCAAGAAATTGAGCGACACATCCACCATTGTCTTCAGTGAGTTTCTATCCCACAACAGACCTGGTTGAACTCCACTGGTCACTACTTCTCACTAGAACTCCAGGATATATCTCCTGAAGTCAGTCACTAGTGAGCATATGTTGATTATTATCAGAAGGGGTTTTGTGGAGATTGTAGTAATTTCAATCATTAAGATCATGAGTCAGTTGAAGCTAGACCACCATGGAAAACCTGGAAGCACTGGACGGCCGTTTCGTCCCATTGTGGGACTCCTCAACAGTGCTCATCAACGATCCCGCTCTCAGGATTCGAACCCAGAACCCGTCAGTCTCGCGCGCGAACGCTTAACCTACTTAGTCTACTTTGATGTCATTTAATCCAATATGAGTAACTGATAATCATTTTTATGATCAATACTTCATTTTTACTGGAGATATTTATTCATTTATATTTTTCAAACAATTTATCTTTCTCTGAAAGGGATTTTTGTCGGTATTATAGTAATTTATTAGTTGAAATGATGATTCAATTGAAGTCAGACCACCATGGGAAGCCTGGATGCACTGGACGGCCGTCCTCTCCTGGTTTGGGACTCCTCAGCAGTGGGCATCCATGTTTTCACCACGTGAGATTCGAACCCAGTACCTACCGATCTCGTACACGAACGCCTAAATTCTAGATCACTAAGCCGCCATCCAGCGGTGTTAATGTTAAACTTCAACCAATTCACGAAATTAAACGACACATTCACCAATGTCTTCAGTGAATTACTATCTCACAACAGACCCGGTTGAACTTTACTGATCACTGCTTCTCACTAGAACTCCAGGAAATACATCTGGAAGCCAGTTCCTAATGAACACATGGTGATAATTCTCAGAAAGGGATTTTGTAGATGTTATAGTAATTTATTAGTCGAGTTCATGAGTCGATTGAAGCTTGACCATCATGGAAAGCGTTACTTACGTACTTTCATACTTACTCCTTTTACTCCTCATGAAGGAGGGCATAGGCCGCTCAACAGCATTCTCCATCTAACTCTGTCCTAAACAACCCTTTCCAGCTCTTTCCAGTTGTTATTCATCCTTTTCATATCCGCTTCTATTTTTCGACGTAATGTGTTCTTCGGCCTTCCTCGTTCCCGATTCCGTTCATGATTCCAAGTTAGGGCTTGTCTCGTAATGCAGTTTGATGATTTGCGTAATGTATATCCTATCCATTTCCATCGTCTTTTCCTAATTTCCTCTTCATCTGGATGCTGGTTTGTTCTCTCCCACAAAAGGCTGTTGCTGATGATCAATTGATGTTGAGTATCTTGCGTAGATAGCTATTGATAAATACTTGTACCTTCTTGATGGTGGTTGTTGTAGTTGTTCAACTTTCAGCTCCTTACAGTAGAACTGTCTCGACTTTCGTATTGAGTATTGTGACTTTGATATTGGTTGACAGACAGTTGTTTTGAGTTCCATATTTATTTAATTGAAGGAATGCTGTCATTGCTTTGCCAATCCTCGCCTAGAAGCATAAAATTTCCTATCAAATAAGTGAAGATATTATAATGTTCAATGGAACCTTATGAATTCGATTAATTAATATATTGAATTTAATATACAAGTATTTCATTAATCAAATTGTATAGATTTTTTGATGGATAGGTTCATTGACAATTCAGGTATCTTTACACAATATCCAAGTTATATGCTTCCATTAACAATAAATATTCTTTAACGCAATGCAATGAGACTGTAATTTACGGACGACCATTGAGAGACGCTAATCTAGCCTTGATAGCGTCCACCTAATAACGAGGACCAAATGAGGGTTATAAACCTATGTGAGGAATTACAATTATAATTGACAGTTGATGATTAAGGTTAGGAATTAGATTTAGGGGGTTTTCATCACGAACTGACATCAGCTATAATGTCAAAAACTTTATTTAGTCGAATTACTTACTTACTTACTTACGCCTGTTACCCCTAATGAAACATAGGCCGCCGACCACCATTCTACAACCCACTCTGTCCTGTGCCTTCTTTTCTAGTTCCATCCAATTCTTATTCATTTTTCTCATGTCTATCTCCATTTTTCGGCGTAATGTGTTCTTTGGTCTTCCTGTCCTCCGTCGGCCTTGAGGATTCGATATGAGGGCTTGTCTTGTGACGCAGTTGGGTGTTTTCCTCAATGTGTGTCCTATCCACTTCCAGTGCTTCTTCCTGATTTCTTCCTCCACTGGGATCTGATTTGTTCTCTCCCACAGTAGGTTTTTACTCAAATGGATAAAGGAATTTTGCACCAAAATCCAAAACCTTTTGATCTTATAACTAATTGCTTCATCCATAAATCGTAGGCTCACCCAGACTACTTATTTTTTTTATTAATACAGTTAACAATTAAATGTAAATTTATTTTTCTTGTTATATTCCAATGAATTTTAAAAAACAAATTTTATTTCTAACGTTTCGTGACTTAATCTAAGACACTTCTTCAGAGTAGAGTAAATAAATAAGTTTTGAAGAAGTAGCTTATATGAAGTCACGAAACATCATCATCAGAAATATACAATCTTTTTGTTATTCATTGAAATATTCTATATTAACTTTCTATCCTTTAGTCAATTTATTTAAAACTATCATGTTGAATTATGACATTCATATCTATAGATAACGGTTTATGTTTATTAGATCTGTCAGTAGTCAAGGTAACATAGATATCTTTTTCAAATGTTGTTTTTTTTTGTCTTCATTCGCCTCCTTCTCTTCCCACTCCGCATAACAACTTAATATGATTATAGTTGGTGAAATAAGGAGATGTTATGATGTAATAATACTAAATGATAAACAATAATGATTGTATGTTAGATTGGATTGGTCATTTCAATGTTTGTTTGTCTGTTTGTTTGTTTATCCTTGATTTTTTTGGGGAAATAGTTGGTTTCAAAATAAGTAACCAAATCATTAGATAGTCAAATGATGCAATTTATTAGTGGGAAAAACTCGAAAAGAATAGCCAATGATCAATGTAATTAAACAGATTCACTTCATTGAGTTTGTATTGTTACCGGGGATAAATCAATTATTTATAATGTAATTTATATTCCATTAAATGATAGAGATGATATGTTGGGTAATGATAAGTCTTGAGATTTTGAACGCTATACTCGATTCCTAAGCTATTCTTGAAGACCCTCAAGCTAGAACTATACAGCAACCTGAACACGAGAGAGAAGGCGCAAAGTATGCGAAAAGTACTTTACTCCAAGGTTCATTTTTGTACTGAAAAACACGGGTATTTATAGATGTTAACATTTGTTAAATCAACATCATATCTTGGCCAATCCGCTAAAAGACATATTATGCTACTGACCAATAGTAGCATGCCACGTTAGCATTCTAGAAAGCTCCATCGTGCTCTGATTGGCTAAGACTCTTCGGCTCCTTCAGGGCCTCCGGAGGTTCTGTTGCAGTTCTCGGAAAACCGACTTAACAGGTAAGTTTTTGTAATGGAATAAGAATCACTACAAAAGTGTACAAGCTATGACATGAAAAAAAACATATATAGATTACGGCTAATAATAGAGTTTAAGATGCATGTTACTTCCTCTTTACTATTCTTCAACTGAACTAACCTGTGTCTTAGTGATAATATTCATATTAGAACTCAAATGTAGTATCCTATGTCTTGAACAAAAATACTTTATTCACTGAGGTACTGAATTCAGATCATTTTTAATTTATTCAAAAGTTATGATGTTAATATTACTGTTAAAAAAAGGATTCGAGTTGTTACGTTGATGATAATCAGGACTGTTTAAAAGTTTGTTTTTTATTCATAACTGATTATAATCTGAAAGGGGTTTTGTGGAGATGTTAGTAATTTCAATTGTTGAAATCATGATTTAATTGAAGCGAGGCCACCATGAAAAACCTGGAAGCACTGGACGGCTGTTTCGTCTTATTGCGGGACTCCTCAGCAGCGCGTATTCATGATCCCTCCTTGCGCGATCCGAACCCAGGCGTACTGGTTTCTCACGCGAATACTTAACCACTAGACCACTGAACTGTTCGACATCCAACGATGTTAATGTTTAACTTCAACTAATCCACACAATTGAGCGACACATCCATTGAGTTACTATCTCACAACTGACCCGGTTGAACTCCACTGGTCACTACTTCTCATTAGAACTCCAGGATATACCTCTTGAAGCTAGTCAATAGTGAGCATATGCTCGCGCGCGAAACTAGTAGATCCTGGGTTCAAATCTTGCAAAAGGCGAGGTCGTGGATGCTCATTGCTGCGGAGTCCCACAATAGGACGTTTCGGCCGTCCAGTGCTTCCAGGTTTTCCATGGTGGTGGTCTAGCATCAACTGACTCATGATCTTAACCATTGAAATATAAGTTAAAAGAAATCAATTATAGTTTAAAGAAATGTGATAATGATGTAATCAGAACTTAAGAAAGAGTTAAAATAATGAATGATATCAATCAAAAGGTTGTCATTTTACCAGGGCAAAGAAAGATTCATTACTGCTTATGTTCGGACACATAGGTCTAGTTTCAGATGTTAGATTGTTATTGCTTTTTTTGCGAATTTCAGAAGAATAATGATACGGTGTTTATTAATCACCTTGAAAGATTTCAGTGTATCCATTTGATGCCCTTTATTAAAGAGATGTCTTGATATAGCGCTGTTGAATGCTCATAATCCATTCGTCTGTAATTGTTTTGAAATATGTTCTTTGAATCCGATGTAGGTTTTCCTTTCGGTTCTATCAATGTAACTGCTTTGGCAGATATATTTGTATATACAGTTAATGGTAACATAAAAAGGATATTTATCGTTGTTTGATTACGTTTAAGTAGATGTTGTTTTGGACAAGATAATCAGTTTAACTGTAGGATAGGTTCTTGTCAATGAAGATTTTAGTTTTATATTGATTGACCCTGTCACATCCATCACCTTTAAACTTCAATTGAATAAAAATACGTATCTTGGTTATTATAGTTTCTTCCAGTTTTTTTTTATCTTCCCCGTTTTTCATATTTCTCGCTGTAGGTTTGTAGGATTCCCTTGTCCTTTTCACATTCATTAGTTCCTCTTTTAATATGTCGTCAGTACATATTCTGTCTATTCTGTTAAATCGTATTTGAATTATTGCTCTTTTTTTTGTAACTAAGTGAACAAACATTATTGAAATTGATATAAATTCACTTCCTTTTTCTTATAAACTGAACATTGAACCATGACAATCTTCTTTTGTTTTATTGTTATATCGACAAAATGGAAGTTGGTTTGATTTCCATATTCCATATTGAAAACTGAATATTTTTTTAATGGACTTCGTTGAAATGTTTCAGAAGATTTCTGGCATGTTATTATACTTTGATCGTATGATAAAGGTGTGATCAAGATATTTCGAATGATACATCATTCTCACTAATCACTTCTTTGAGCTTGATTCTTTCAAGTGTACTTATCGGATGTTCCATTAAATGTAAATGAAGTGTTAAGTAAGAATTATTGTGACTTTAATTTCGACTTGTTACCATGTGATTTATTCGTCAATCAAAATACTATGTGAAAGCAATGACGTTCGGTTGGTATGAGCAACCAAGCTTCCTTATTGATCCTTTCTTTTTGCCTAGCTCATCCAGTTAAGTTCAGAACACCAACACCATCTTCTACTATACAAATCTTTTATTTCAAACATAATTGGTTTATATACCAGCCAAACAGATTCCATCACACCATAAAATAGGAAATAACATTTATACAAGATCAAGTCACAAAGTAGTTGTGATTGTGGGAGACTGTAATCAATAAAGCAGACATAACTTAGGAACAGTAAATGAAATCATAATTAATCTATCAGTCAAAATGAATCTTATAATAAGGGGGATATGGATATATACAATCTAGTTACTGAATAGTTATACCATAAGTATATATATCTGGATAATATTATTCCATTAATAGTTCTTAGAAGTTATCTGTAATTGGATCTTCACTAGGTGATCACACTTATTCAACGAAATGATACGTGAAACTATCTTATGATTGAATACGTGATAGTATAATTAGTATTTGGTATGAATATATGAATCCAGTGAATCACATAATCAGTGTATACACGTTTATGTATTTCATTTATCAATCAAACAATCTTATTATGAATGAATGTTAATGCTTATTGTTGTAAAGGAAGAAAGTACAACCGTAATTGATATCGTCAATAATGATCTTCATATGAAATAATCTTTAGTTCTTGTTTCTTTAGAGCATGGAAGTAGTTCAATGTAGCATTCGAACTGTTATAACTTGTGACCATGTGCCCCTATTAATGATACCGCGAATTAGAGATCAGTGAATTATCGATCGGACCAATGATGCATAAAAACCGTAAGAGTAGTCTAGAGTCGTTATCGGTTCTTCTTCCTGTCTAACTCTACTTGTGACGTCTGCAATACAAATCTGGGCCTTTACTATATAAATCATGTATTTCAAACATACTTGGTTTTTATACTAACCAGACAGACCAAATCTTATCACAAAATAGTAGATGACATTTACATATGATCAAGCCAAAAGTGGTTATGAATGTGGAAGATTGTAATTAATAAACTGGGCATAACTCAACAATGATAAATGGTAATAATAATAGTCTATGAGTCAAAATATAGATTATAATAGGAGGAACATGAATATGTATAGTATAGCTTCGTTGAAAAGTTTCAGCAGATTTACTAAAGTTTATTGATTATTACATACGTTGAAGGTATCATCAATATACTTCTAACAATGTATCATTATCACTAATCGCTTCTTTGAGCTTAATTCTTTCAAATGTACTTATCAAATGTTCTATTATGTTCTAGTGAGAAGCAGTGATCATTGGAATTTAACCAGATCTGTTGTAAGATTTTAACTCATTGAAAAACAATAGTGAATGTGTCGCACATATTCATTGATTAGTTAAAGTTATACATGAACACAGTTGGATGTCGACTCAATGATCTTTATAGATAAGCGTCTATGTGCGAGACCGATAAACTATAGGTTTAAATCACTCAAGACGGAATCGTCGATGCACACTACTGAAAAATCCCACACTAGGACAAAACAACCGTCTAATCCTTCCAGATTTTCTATGATCACCTAATTTTATTTCACTCATGATCTGAACTAATAAATTTACTATATTATCCATTACTTACTTACTTACACCTGTTACTCCTAATGAAGCATAGGCCGCCGACCACCATTCTACAACCCACTCTGTCCTGGGCGTTCTTTTCTAGTTCCATCCAATTCTTATTCATTTTTCTCATGTCTATCTCCATTTCTCGGCGTAATGTGTTCTTTGGTCTTCCTCTCCTCCTTCGGCCTTGAGGATTTCATGTGAGGGCTTGTCTTGTGATACAGTAGGGTGCTTTCCTCAATGTGTGTCCTATCCACTTCCAGCGTTTCTTTCTGATTTCTTCCTCCGCTACAATTTGGTTTGTTCTCTACTATAGTAGCTTGTTGCCAGTAGTGTCCGGCCAGCTGATCCGAAGTATTTTGCGTAGACAACTGTTAATAAACACATATCTTTTGGATGATGTGTTTTCTCAGTTTTTCAAGTTTCCATCCCATACAATAGAACTGTGTTGACATTTGTATTGGAAATTGTGACTTTAGTGTTAGTTGACAATTGTTTTGAGTTCTAGATGTTCTTCAGTTGTAAATATGCTCCTCTTGCTTTTACGAACCATGCTTACATATCTGTAACAGATCCACTGTGTTCATCAATGATGCTGCCCAAATATGTAATAGTTTTTACATCTTCCAAATTTCCGTCAATTGTGATTGGATTATTGCATGTTGTGCTGTATCAGCGAATCTTGCTTTTCCCTGTTGTGTATATTGAAACCTAGTGGTACTGAGTCTGTTGCTACACTGATCATCTTCTCTTGCATTTATTGTTGCGTTTGCGATAGACTAGCCAGAGCCAGATCATCTGCGAAGTGTAGATCATTCAACTACATCCCAGATGTTCACTCTATCTCATGCTTCCTTTCAGATGTTGAAATCTTCATGATCCAGTCGATCATCAGAAGAGAGAAAGAGAAAAAATCAGAGGAAGATCATATCGACTAAATGTGAAAGGAAATAGTATATTTTCTATTTTATTATTATTGTTTACTTTCTTTTTGTTTTTTTTTTCTTCTTTCTTTCATACAGGTATAAAATCCAATAAATAATAATAATCAATAAACGTATTTTTTTTTCTTCTACAATCTTTATTTATTGATAAAATCATTTAATTATAATTTAATCGAATGTTATTTACTGAATTTCAATTGAATACATTAAAAATTATTCATTCTTTATATCAACAACAACAACACCACCACCACTACCACCACTACCACCACCACCACCACCTCCACCACCTTCACAACAACAACAACAACAATAGCCATAGCAACAGTAATCATTATAATAATACTACTAACCATAGTAATACTACTAATACTTATACTACTACTACTACTACTAATACTACTACTACTAATACTACTTATATTAGTAATGATATTATTATTAATACAACATTTCATATCAATAATTCATTTTATGATATTTTATATAAAATTATTTTATTTATTAAAATTATTCTCTATAGTTTAATTATAATTTCAGCATTATTTGGTAATGGATTAGTATTTATATCTTATATAAAATATAAACAATTAAGAATGATACATACAAATATATTTATATTATCATTATCTATAGCGGATTTTATTGTAGCATTATTTGTTATGCCATTAAATGCTATCATGTCATTATTAAATTATAAATGGATATTTGGTAAATTTTTATGTAATTTTTATAATGCTACTGATGTATTATTTAGTACAAGTAGTATATTACATTTATGTTGTATTTCAATGGAACGTTATATCGCTATATTATATCCATTAAATTATCAAAAAAAAATGTCTAAAAAATATATTATTTTATTATTATGTATTATATGGACATTATCATTTATTATATCATATATACCTATATTCATGGAATTACATAAACCATTATATTATAATATAACGAATAGATCATCAATACAAATGAATATAAGTAGTATATCTATAATAAAAGAAAATATTCAACATGATCATGATCCTGATCATGATCCTGATCAGGATGCTAATCATGAGGATTCATTTAAATGTAATTTTAATGTTAATCCATATTATGCTATTATATCATCATCTATATCATTTTGGATACCATCTATTATAATGATATTAGTTTATATACGTATATTTATTGAAGCTAGAAAACAAGAAAGAAAAATTGCTCAATTATATACACCCTATATATCACAAATAAATAATACAATTGTAATGCAACAAATCAATCATCCTAATCATAATCATAATCATAATAAAATCAATTCAATTCCAATTATTAATCGTACAATGAATCGATCATCAATCTCCTCTTCCGCCTCCTCCTCCTCCTCCTCCTCCTCCACTTCCCCTTCCTCTCCCTCTTCGTTATCCTTATCATCAAAATTACATCATTTAAATGAACAATATCAATCTCATATTAAAATACATTATGAAAATAAAGCAGCACATACACTTGGTATTGTAATGGGTGCATTTTTATTATGTTGGTTACCATTTTTTTTATGGTATACCATAACTAATTTATGTAAACAATGTCAATATCCAAATGAATTACAAGAGATATTATATTGGATTGGTTATTTTAATTCATCTATTAATCCTATTATATATGCATATTATAATCGTACATTTAGACAAGCATTTATAAAAATTATTGAATTATATAAAGGGAATATAAATAATTATGAATTACCACAGCAACAACTACCACAGCAACAACTACCACAACAACAACAACAATCAATGGATCATTATAATAAATTACCAATAACACGAAGATATAAATATGATCCTGTCCATGAATTAATGAATACAAGAGGGGGGAATTAATCATGATAGTGAATTACATCATATCAAAACGGTGATATGTACTACTGATATCGATCAATATAAGTAGTATATATGTATATATCATCAATAGAAAATGAAATGTTCAATAACATAAGATGAAGATGATCAAAGAAAAAAAAAGATTACTATGCAAACAAATAGAACAATAAAATCCAAGAGGATGGATTAATATTTGAACTGTATGATCCTGAGATTTTATCAAGAAATTATGTAATTTTATATTCAAGTATATTCGATGAAGCTAATTTATCTTCTTGTTCAGTATAATGTTATAAATGTTATTCGTTGAATATGATAAGATACTATCCTTCTTGTCCTATGCTAATGCTTATATACAACAATTGTAATCACAATTGATTGATCACTGGGTGGTGACCAATGTCATGCATGTCTAGTCCTTATTATTAGTGCAGATCGAATGCTATTGATCACATTGCAATGTAGCCACCAGTCTTTGACTGTGAAGCTGGGTGACACGAGATCGAATCCGCCAGGGAGCACCAGTTCCCTTAAAGATTACAGGTACACCTTGCTAACGAGTGCCAAGTAGCACGAAACCCGGGCCTAGGGTATCCTGTCGACTACCTTCAATCACCATCTAATTATACAACAATTGTACATAGGAAGGGGTTATATGGAGATTTTAGAAATTTCATTAGTTGAGATCATGAGTTAATTGAAGCTAGACCATCATGGAAAACTTGAAAGTATTGGACGGCCGTTTTGTTCTAGGATGAGACTGTTCAGCGGTGTTTCCAGGTTTTCCATGGTGGTTGTCTACCTTCAATTGAATTATGATTTCAGCTAGTGAAATTTCTAAAAATCTTCACAAAACCCTTTCTGATAATAATCATCATATGCTCACTAGTGACTAACTTCAAGAGACATTTCCTGAAGTTCTAGTGAGAAACAGTGATCAGTATAGTTTAACCAGGTCTGTTGTGAGATATCAACTCACTGAAAACAATGGTGTATGGTAGCGAAATTTCGTGAATTGGTTGAAGTTAGACATTAACACTGTTGGATACCACCTCAGTAGTCTAATGGTTAAGCGCTCGAGCGCGAGACCGATAGGTCCTGGGTTCGAACGTCGCGGGAGGCGGGCGTGATCGTGGATGCGCACTGCTGAGGAGTACCGTACTAGAACGAAACGACCATCCACTGCTTTCAGATTTTCCATGGTGATCTAGCTTCAGTTGACTCATGATTTCAACTAGTGAAATTTAAATGGAGAGAACCTTTTTTGTTTTATATGGTTTTATGCCTCTATCAATTTATAATGTAATGATAACGACAATTAGAGAATAGTGAATTACCGATCAAACCAATGATACATGAGACCGCTAAGAGCAGTTTAGAGTGTTTATCGGTCCTTCTTCCTACCTAGCTATGCCTGTTCAGTCCAGAATATCAATCTTACCCTCTGTGATATGAATCATTTATTTCAAACATACTACGTTTATCACAATTGCTTGATCGAATGCTATGGATCTGCACTAAGAAGGACTTAACACATATAAAATTGATCACCACCAACTGATCAATCAATTGTGATTACATCTCAGTACTACAGGGGGTTGATTGCGACCCGGATAGCTAAGTGGTAACATCTCTGACTGTGAAGCTGGGTGACACAGATCGAGGCACGGGATCAGGGAGCATCAGATCCCTCAAGATTACAGGTACATCTTGCTCACAAGTGCTAAGTAGCACGAAAACCGGGTCCAGGGTTTCCTGTTGACTATCTCCAACCACCATCTAATACTGGGTTTATATACACCAGCCAAACAGACCACATCGTACCATAAACTAGAAAATAACATTTGTACAAGATTTAACCAAAAACCTTTACATATTTGGGCAGTATCTTCGATGAACACGGTGGATCTGATGCAGATGTGAAGGCACGGATTGGCAAAGCAAGAGCAGCATATTTACAACTGAAGAACATCTGGAACTCAAAACAATTAGCAACCAACACCAAAGTCAGAATTTTCAACACAAATGTGAAGACAGTTCTACTGTATGGGGCGAAACCTGGAAAACTACGAAATCCATCGTCCAAAAGATACAGGTGTTCATTAACAGTTGTCTACGCAAAATACTTCAGATCCGTTGGTCGGACACTATTAGCAATAACCTACTGTGGGAGAGAACAAATCAGATCCCAGTGGAGGAAGAAATCAGGAAGAAGTGTTGGAAGTTGATAGGACACACACTGAGGAAAGCACAGAACTGCGTCACAAGAAAAGCCCTCACATGGAATCCTCAAGGTCGAAAGAGGAGAAGAAGACCAAAGAACACATTACGCTGAGAAATGGAGATAGACATAAGAAAAATGAATAAGAATTGGATGGAACTAGAAAAGAAGGCCCAGGACAGAGTGGGTTGTAGAATGCTGGTCGGCGGCCTATGCTCCATTGGGAGTAACAGGCGTAAGTAAGTAAGTAAGGGTATAAATCAAGAATGGTAAATGGTAATAATAATAGCTCATAGATCAGAATAAAGCTTATAATAATAAGAACACCAATATAAACAGGTTATTTACTTAACAATTATACTATAAAACATATACGCATAGTATTGGTTCATAAATGGATCCTAATAGTTACCATTGATTATTCTCATTGGGATATAACATTTTATCCTAAACGTTTATGACAACAAAATCAATAAAGTAACGGAAATAAATGAAAATTATTCTAAGCCTTATGGAATAATCATTTTTCACTGATGTCTCATATTCATAATTATCAATGATCAATAAGCCTTGAAATGTGATATAATCTGGTTGCCTATTTTTGTAGGTCATGTATTTGACTCCAGATTTCAATGGATGTATGAATATACTATGAACATAGATCTTCCATTTACCTTTGTATATTACACCAAATCTAACTTGGTTTGTGTGAAAAAGATAATAAGAAACTAAATAGGGGTTGAGTTGGAGGGATTTATTTCAAGCATTTTGTTTATCCAGACAAACATTTAGAATAAGAAGCGAGAAAGCAAAGTAAAGCGATAGTAATTCCTAGAAGGTGAAGTGAGACAAAACGAAGTGACGTGTAATAGAGAATACGAGTGAACCAATGCGTTTTGATAAAGCGTAATTTATTATTTATAATCAGATAATAATAAGCTATAGACACGTAACGAATAGGTTAAGTGATATACATAGAAACATTCAGATATAATAAGCAAATAATTAATAAGGTCGGAAGGTGACATGGATAAAATTGGATAAATTGGTCTGTCCAGAAGGTGGAATAACCCATGTCAACTTGACATTGTACTAGACATTACAAGATTGTAAAGAGACAAAACATCTGTGACAAATGTTCAGCCAGTTTCTAGTCATTCAGAAAACAGTTTTTGTAAATAGATAGTCTGTAGAAAATCGATCACTAATATTGAAAACTGTAAATAGATTGGTTGGAGTTAGACATTAGTACCAGTGGATTCCGGCTCAGTGATCTTGAGGTTAAGCTTTCACGTGCGAGACTGATAGGTCCTGGGTTCGAATCCAGCGGGTGTAGTCATAGATACGCATAGCTTAGGAGTCATCTACTGGAATGTAACGGCTGTCCAATGCTTCCAGGTTTTCCATGTTGACCTATCTTTAATTGATTCATATATATATATATATATATATATATATATATATATATATATATATATATATATATATATATATATATAGAGAGAGAGAGAGAGAGAGATTGAAGGCTTCTATTATTAGGATCCAGGAGCAATCCATTGTCAGCCAGATGTACCTTCATCTCAGTATTGATATTCACTAAAACATTTCACTGAAGATAACCAACTCATTATCTACTTAGATACTCATATACACATTCATTTGTGTAACAAATATGAATTCTAATATAATTTGTAATTCTCATTGGATACTGCAATATTACAACCAAGACTGATTAAATTTACACAAATAGAATTATGTAATCATACCTTACCATTTTGGGGGGTGGTAGGGGGGATGGGGGCTCTAATGAAAATGTCTGAATATACAATTACGATCAAAAGTCAAGTCAAATTGATTTGATGTATTAGATCAAATCAGAAAAAAAAAGTGTTCATCCTGTTGACTGTCATTCAATTGAATGTAGAAATAATGAAGGAGAGATATCGAATAAAGCAAAAAGAAATAAACAAACAATCGGTGTTTAGAATTGATAAGAAGAAAAGATATAGATGGTATATATTTATTTTGAATATAGAATTTAAGCAAAGATGGATAGTGGTTAGCAGTGGAATAGAGGACGTGGGTTTCGTCCTATTTCGGACTCGTCAGCTGGATTTACGTGTATCTCAGAGTTGATATTCACTCTGAAACTCAAACCCAGTAAAGTTCGCTTCAAACGCGATTGCTTTATCCACTTAGCAATATCGAAGCAATACACATAGTATGCACATATGCCAATAAGAGACTGATCAATTGTAATTGTAAATAACAATAGGAAGACACAAGTAAATAATACTAAGTAGATTTAAAACTTCATCCCATTACACAAGTAGGTGACTATCAAGACTCAGTAGCTAAGTGGATAACGTGATTACGCCTAAAGCGTAGGGTATTGAGTTCGAGTTCCGCAGTGAACATCAACTCTGAGATGCAGGTACATGCAGATGATGTGTTCGAAATAGTACGAAACCCGCGTCCTGGACTCCACTGCGAGCCACTATTCAGCTTTACTTTCAATTCATTTCATTTTTATTTTATTCAGAAATAGTACATAATATATTCATTCAAAAAAAATTTTTTTCCGGAATGAAGTGAGTTTATATCACAAATAAGAAAATGACCTATTTTGACCAAAATTTGACCAAAACAGAGGATGAAGAAGAAGAGTTTAATTGCTGTTCAAATCATCATTTGTTCAAGTTTTAATAGTTGAGAGTTAAAAAATAACACCTTTGAATGCCAGCTCAGTGGTCCAAAGATTAATCGTTCGGGTGCCAGACCGAAGTTCCTGGATTTTAATCTTGCAAGAGGGATCATAGGATACTCACTCCTGAGGAGTCCGACAATAGGACGAAATAGCCGTCCGATGTTTCCAGGTTTTCATTGATAGCCTAACATCAATCAATTCAGTATCAGATGAAAACTAGAGTGGCAAAAATTGTTCAACATGATGAAAATGATATAAATCAAAAATTTTAATTATAGGTATTATGCTGTAGAGTACATGTGATATAACTAAATATTACTCAGATTTCCTATTTGTTATATCCAAATGAAGATTAAATTATAGGTAACTTCTAAGAGCTATTAATCGACTAATATTATACGTATATTCTTGCATGTATACTTATATTCCTCCTATTATAAGCTTCATTTTGACCCATAGACTATTATGATGATACGATTTACTGTTCTTGAGTTATACCCAGTCTATTATTTACAGTCTCCTACATTCACTGCCACTTTTTGACTTGATCTTGTATGAATGGTATTTCCTATTTTATGGTATGATGTGATCTATTTGACTAGTATACAAACCATTCGCAAAGTAGAAGCCAGTTTTGGTGTTCTGGACTCAACTAGATGGACAAGGCAAACAAACGACCGATAAATACTGTAAGCTGCCCATGCCCGTTCAACGTCATTCGTTTGGCACAGTAATAAGTTTGTACAAGTCATAGTTCGATTGACGTATAAATCACGTGATAATTAGCTGGGCTTTAAGTCACAACCCTATTTACTCAGGTTCGTATTCAATCACAAGTCGACTAAATGTTTATTTACCATCTGAAATGACTGATCTGTTTCACTTTCCATCTAAACATACACAATTTGGAAAGAAAAATTGATTAGAATTACTGCAGTCAACTTCATAACACAATCAATCTCAAATTGATATATAACAAAAATATATTGACCAACTGTCGAAAGGAAACAACAAACCAGGTTAATTACATCTGTCGGATGTTCAATTTTTTGTTTGTTTGCCATTATGAGTACAATCCACTTCAAACATTGATTCAATTAGAATGAGTAGAGATGTGAAGTTTTCAATTTGGTTTCACGATTCAGTAAACAAACTTCTCTTGCTCACTCCCTCATTCACTCACTCACGCACTCACTGCCTCACTCACTTACTCACTCAAACACCGTTCTAATTGACAATGAAAGTAATTCGATTACGTGAATAAGTGATAAGACAACACGATGTCACATAATTGATGACCATTTACGTTTTACATACACATTGTTTATCTTTATCAAGTACTCATCTATAAACTAGAAAAATGACACAGATTATAAACAAAATGAGAAACAAATTTACAATGTACTCAAGGTATCGATTCAGTTGATCATTTAGTCAGTCTGTTAGTAAAAACGTGGAACTTCGTACCTACGTAAGTACATCAGGTCGAGTTGCCATACCACATTAGCACAGAGATGAAGTTGTCAATTCAAATCCCTTAGTGATAGAGATGGTAAGAGTGTAAGCAGTAATCGGAAAGATTAGGGTTTGAATAGAATTTAATTGGTAGATTATATCACTAAATATTCCATTTGATGATGTAGTAACGAGAACTATTAGATTTTCTAATGTTCATTTCTTTTTTGATAGAGGGAAAGTCACTTGTCGAGTATGTTATTAGTTTTGAATATTTGATTCTCATAATGTGAAATAAACTATATTCAATTATTAGCAAAGATGGATAGTGGCTGGCAGTGGAATCGAGGACGCGTGTTTCGTTCTATTTGGGACTCGTCAGCCAGACGTGTCTGCATCTCAGATTTGATGTTCACTCCTGGACTCGAACCCAGTACCGTCCGCTTAAAACATTGTCGTGTTATCCGCTTAGCTACTGAGTCTTATTAGTCACCTACTTGTTCATTACGTCACTGAATATTCGATTAGGTGATGGAGTAAGGAGAACTATTAGATTGTCTGTATTCATTTCTTTTCTGAAAAATGGAAGGTCACTTTTCCAGTATGTTATTTGTTTTGAATATTTGATTCTCATAATGTGAAATAAACTATATTGTTTAATTAGCAAAAATAGATAATGGCTGGCAGTGGAATCGAGGACGCGTGTTTCGTTCTATTTGGGACTCGTCAGCCAGACGTGTCTGCATCTCAGATTTGATGTTCACTCCTGGACTCGAACCCAGTACCGTCCGCTTAAAACATTGTCGTGTTATCCGCTTAGCTACTGAGTCTTATTAGTCACCTACTTGTTCATTACGTCACTGAATATTCGATTAGGTGATGGAGTAAGGAGAACTATTAGATTGTCTGTATTCATTTCTTTTCTGATAAATGGAAGGTCACTTGTCCAGTATGTTATTTGTTTTGAATATTTGATTCTTGTAATGTGAAGTAAACTACTTTCAATAATATCCGAAGTTATGTGGAGATTTTTGGAATTTTATAGTTGAATTCGTCAGTCAATTGAAACTCGGCTACCATGAAAAATCTGTAAGCACAGTGATTTTTCCTAGATGATGTGAACATAGAAATGAAGTAGCCACGACAAACATCGAAAACTACTTTTGGGAACATTACTTCACTTAATTCTGAGCTTTTAAAACACTAACATTCTATCTGAAGTTTGTGCTGATGATGTATTTCAGTAGAACGATGAAAGCTCCACAACCAAACCAACCAGCTCAGAGAAAAAACTTCACCAAATTTTAGATTTGTCCCTAGTTTATTCTATAAACCATAAGCTTTCGCTTTATGTATGATTCCCTGCTATAGCCTTTTCTGTCACAGATCGATTGTTACTTACTTATTTACACTTGTTACTCCCAATGAAGAATAGGCCGCCGACCACCATTCTCCAACCCACTCTGTCCTGGGCCTTCCTTCCTAGTTTTGTCCAAATTTTGTTCATTTTTCTCATATCTGTCTCCATTTCTCGCTGTAATGTGTTCTTTGGTCTTCCTCACCTCCTTTGATCTTGAGAATTCTATATGCGGGCTTGCCTTGTGACGCAGTTCGGTGCTTTCCTCAATGTGTGTCCTATCCATTTCCATTGCTTTTTCCTGATTTCTTCCTTTGCTGGAATTTGATTTGCTTTCTTCCACAGTAGATTATTGTTAATAATGTTTGGGCAACGGATTGTTGTTCTTATCGTCGATTGACTTTTGCTGAGTAATTGTTGAAATATTTCCATAGAGTAACAACGTAGCAATCTGAAATCATTATAATTTTATATATAATGTAGGTCCCACTGGTGAGTAGCTAAGTTAATTTGGTTGCTCAGTTGATGACTCATTCGAAGTTTGAAGTTAGAGGAACTACGTTCCAGTGCTGGAGTAAATATCAACACTGGGGATGTATTTGGATTCAGTTCAAGAACTCTAACTATGGAAAAACGCTAAACATGGATTCCAGTGTAATTCACAACTAATCTGTTCAATGAAATCCTATGTTCTTTGTTACATCTGACGTTTTCTTATTAAAAAATATATAATTTAATAATTAAGATCATGAGTCAATTGAAACTAAATCACCATGGAAAACTTAGAACCAATGGACGTTCGTTTCGTCCAATCGTGAGACTCATCGACCGTACGAATTTACGATCCCACCTTGAGAGATTCGAACCCAAGACCTATCGGTCTAACGCGCGAACGGTTAAACTCTAAACGAATGAGTCGCCATTTAACGATGTCACAAACTAAAACATGATTGCTTTACATTAATGTGACTAGACAGAAATGTGAAAATGCAAACTAATAGAATCATTGACCAAATGAAGGATCATATTACCAAAGAAATTCATATTTTTTTATTGAGATTATGAACCGATTAATGTTAGACCACCAATGAAAACACCGTTAGATTCCGGCTCAGTGATCTAGTAGATTAAGCGTTCGCGTGCTAGACTGACATGTCCTGGGTTCGAATCTCGCGAGCGGGATCGTGGATGCGCACTGCTAAGGAGTTACACAATAGGACGAAACGACCATCCATTACTTCCAGGTTTTTTAATGGTGGTCTAACATCAATCGGTTCATGATCTCAATTCAAAACTTGACAATCTCCACAACCCCTAAACTGAAATTCATATTATCAGTTCTATTCCGAGAAATGAACAACAATCATATGATTATCTTACTTGTCAGATAATCAATAAATGAAACATAAAAACAAAAACATCCATGAAATTTCAATAATGTTCAATTATGTCATGTTTACAACTTTACATTCTTTTTATTCTTTGTTTCTAAGTATATTTTCATTACAATATAGGAAAAGGTTATTTGTTCAATTCAATAAATGTCAAATTGTAAATATACAGAACATTATTATCATCTTTGTACAATGATATGATGGATACATGTTTCATATTGTATGATACTGTTAACATTTATGTTGATTGATGATTTTCCATAAACAATATTTGGGATAAATTCATTTGATAGGGTTGTTTACTTGAATTATCCGAATTGTTGTTTTACGACTGCAATTGATGAATGTCTTATGGGCATATGTTCATATTGTGTGAATTGCTTTGATATTAGCCTTAATTCATAAGCTTTATAAACAAAGATGAATAATGGCTAGCATTGAAATACAGGACACAGGTTTCGTCCTATTTAGAAGTCGTCAGATGGATGTACCTGGATCTTACAGTTGATGTTCACTCTGGGACTTGAATCCAGTAACATTCGTTTCAAACTCCATCGCGTTATCCAATTAGTTAATGAGTCCTGATAGTCACCTGCTTGTGCAATGGGGTGAAGTTTAAATTCACTTGGTATTGTTTTCTTGAATCTTCCTATTGATGAGATAGGCGGCCTGCTTGAATATCTGGGCTACCTGTACATGCCATCTGAATATTTCAACAAGTTATCTGTTTTCTTGTTTGTTTTAACACACCATTATGTCTATTAGTCTCATAACCTATCCAGGTACGTTTGTGAAAAGTTTACGACATTTAGCTGTACAAGTTACAAAAGAGCTCAATCAGAGACATCATGGTTACTGGCAATATGCATCGAAATGGATATACATTTATCAGATGTTGATTCCTGAACCGCTGACATCTAACTGGCGACCACTCAATATTTATCGCAAGGAACTGATCAAGAAATAAGAAAGGGAAACTTGTTGAAATATTTTTGTGCTGAAAATTCTATATTATACCGAAAATATAATATTGAATAAAGCCACTAATAATAATAATAATAATAATAATAATAATGTTTAGCGCTGCAATTGATCAGTCTTCTATTGTCATATGTGTATATTGTGCGAATTGCCTCGATATAACCTTAATTCACAAGTATTATAATAAAAGAAGGAAATTGGTTAGCAGTGGAATCCAGGACGCGCGTTTCAGTAGCTAAGTGGATAATGCAATGGCACTTGAAGTGAAAAGTACTGGGTTCGAGTCCTGGAGTGAATATCCACTTCGATATGGGGGTACATCCAACTGATGCGCGTCTTCGATTCCACTGCTATCCACTATCTATCTTTACTTATAATATTTAGGATAATTTTCTGTTAAAATATTTATATGAGAATTTCGTAACATTTTGACTAAATTTACACTGAAGTAATTTGGTATTTATTTAGCTTATATTAGATGTTGTAGTGGCTAGTACTATGTTAAGCCTATATAGATTATTCTAGCTTCTGGACAGATCAATGTATTCATTCTTCATAAACCACATTCTGATCTTGTTTATTATTTGCTTATTAACCCTGACTGTGTCTAGATGATCTTGTATGATTTAATTACTTGCCCTATTGATTACTTATCTGTAACTTATTTTTGGTCTGACTATAAATATTAGGTTACACTAGGTCAAATCGAATTGGTTCATTTGCCTTCTCTGCTGGGCGTCACTTTGTTTTCCATTATCCTAACGACATTCTGTGCTTCGTTGCGTTTCGTTTCTTTGATTGTCTGTTTGGATCAACGAGTGTACGAAATATACACATAAAAAAGTTTATTCTCGTATTTGACTTGTTTTACGTTATTCTCTAACGCGAATTAAGTCGATAATTATATACGACGGTTGATGGCATGTATATTTCGATGATAATAATCATCATACGATCTGACTAGAGTCAGATATACGGCACAGACACAACAGTTCTACTGCGATCATTTATCCAGTGAAGTTCAAATAAGTTCGGTTGAGATAAATAACACTAGCAACAGTTGATGTCAATTGTTCATTATAGTGAATCTGTAGTGAACAGAACACGACCGGAGGACAACCGAATTTGTTAATAAAATCTAACAACCACATAGTAAATGCTCAATTTGTAAAATGACCATTAATTGTCTCAAAAATCGCCCACACTTTGTTGTTCTTGTATTTTCATACAAACCGCATTCTGTTGTCATTCTTTACTGTTCGATCTTCTTGTCTCTCTGCTGCCAGACATTCTGTTCACGACTAATATCATATACTACTTATGTCTACATAAGTAGCATATACCACAAATCCATCGCAGTTAGGAATCTAAACGATTTGATATTAACTCATGTTATTATTTATTATTATTATAAGCTTTATTCAACATTATATTTGTGGTACACTATTGAATACTCAGCATAATGTATTTCAACAAGTTTCCTTTTCTTATATCTTGATCGATTCTGACGATAAATATTGAGTGATGGCCAGTTAGATGTTAGGAGTTCGATAATCGACATCTGAATAATGTTCATTCGTTTCAATGCATATTGCAAACCACCATGATGTCGCTGGTTGTACCTTTTTGTAATTCGTACAGCGAAAGATTGTAAACTTTTCGTAAACGCGCCTGAATAGGTTGTGAGCTCAATAGACATAATAGTGTGTTAAAACAAACAAGAAAACAGATAACTTGACGAAATATCTAGATGGGAGGAACAGGTAGCCCAGATATTCAAGCAGGCCGCCAAAAGTCCTGAAGGTCCTGAGTTTAACCACTGATAAGATTATAGATTCAAAATACTGAATAGCTTCATATTAAGACCAAATACTTGTCAATTGCTTCCTGAATTTCAGTATTTATCGAACAAGAATTAGTTCTTAATATGAAACTTCATATTCCATTGAAGTAAACTAAATGCATATAAAGTTTGAGTAGCTACTTTATTGATCTTATAAACTTTATACATTATGTTTAGGTAAATCTCATCAACTGAACCCAGTTAGCATGGTATAAAACTCATTGTTATAAAGTTTAATGGTAAGACTATAATTTATGGACGATCTTTGAGCGACATTAGACTGATCTTGAAAGTGTCCACCTAATAACCAAGACAAAATGAGAGTTATAAACATGTGTGAAGAATTCGAATTATGATTTACGGTTGATGGTTAGCGTTTAAGAATTAGATTTATGATTTTCATTATGAACTAATATCAGTTAAAATGCCAAGACCCTATTTAGATAAATGGATAAATGAATTTCGCGCCAAAATCCATGTCCTGTTATCTGAAATCTGATTGGTTTAATTTTGGGATAGATTTCTAAATTTCATTTGTATAGAATATGAAAATTAGACTACTAGCTAACTTGAAAGGTATTTCTAATTAGATTCAGTGTTGAATGAATCAGTTAGATGTCAAGGTATGTCACAAAGTATATTGCAGTCAATATCACGTTGAGATTACATGGTGGTTGGACGTAGTCGACAGAAAATCCTGGACCCAGGTTTCGTGCTACTTGGCACTCGTCAGTAAGATGTACCTGTAATCTTGTGGGAACTAGAACTCCCTGACAGATTCGATCCCGTGTTACCCAGCTTCACAATCAGAAACGTTACCACTTAGCTATCCAGGTTGAGACCGACCACCTGTAGTGCTGAGATGTAATCACAATAAATTGATCAGTTGGTGGTGATCAATGTCATATGTGTCAACTCCTTCTTAGTGCAGATCGAATACTACCGAATGTCAACTACCTCCAGCCACCATCTAATCTCAACATAGTACACGTAGTGTCGAGTCACCTCGACTGGTAACCAAATTGCAACTTAGTCGATACTATTTGATCTGCACTAAGAAGGACTTGACACACATGACATTGATCACCACCCAGTGATCAATCAATTGTAACTCAATACAACTAAAAATTCAGGTGATCAGTCTAACCAGACAAACTTAAATTGAACATTAACAGAATGATAATTAAAACAAATCTACTAATTAAGACTTTGAATTATGGCTAACAATAGAATCACTGATAAATCATGTTTTATTCAATATTCGTCAAATGAATGTATCTGGATTTCAGTAGTAGTTTCTAATGTGACATTTAACAATACATATGGTTAAAGTATAATATACTAATGACCTTGAGTGGCTTACCAATCAATCAGGCAGCTGTACCTAGTTTGGTGGTGTTATATCTGATTCTAATTAGATTGTATGCTAATTGTCATGGAAGTACACTTGTCGTCTATCCTCCTATAATTCACCGACTTAATCGCGTTAATGAATAATGGAATAACGTATTTTATTTATTTATTTTAACACATAGATATTGGTACACGGAGGCACCAAATACATATGCGCCACGCAGATCTAATTTGATATGTGTGAGGGCTGTGATACTGCCCGAATGCCCAAACCGAAACAGGTGGTTTTCTTAGCGGGCCACATCCCGAGCCTTCGACCTGAAGATTGTTATAACGTGTGATCTGCCTATTGGAGAGCAGCGTATTATCGATCGAAACACTGACGCACAAAATACGAGCGAGCAGCCTAGAATCCTGATTGGCCCTGCTTTCCTGTCTAGCCCAGTTAATTGAGTCCAAAACGCAAGTCTCAGCCTCTGTGATATGAATCGTTAGACTTCAAACATACCCTGTTTATATAGCAATCAAACAGACTACATCGTACCATAAAATAGAAAGTAACATTTGTACAAGATTTAACCTTCAGCAAATGACACAAATAAATATTGACCAATAGGGAAATGACACGTTGGAAGAATGTTGACCAATGGGGCAATGACGCTATTTCTCATTCAGGAATAGCACTAGATTATTTCTGGGGTATTTCCTGAATACCCCAACACCCCCCTTAGGAATCGAGTATAGCGTTCAAAATTGCAAGATTTATCAGTGGCGACGAAGATGACTACAATGAATATTTCTTTGGAGCAGCTAGAAGCTTATGTGGTGCGTCAAGAAAAGAGTTTTGAACAATCTCAAATCAGAATAATGGAAGCCTTGATGCAAAAATTGTGCCTGTCCTAACAAAACCCTGCTTCTGGTGAATCACAAATATCTCATACTGATTCAATCATTAATGCCATACATGAATTTAATTTTGATGGTGCAGCAGGTGTAACTTTTGATTCTTGGTTTAAGAAGTATGAAGATTTATTTTATATTGATCTCTGCAAACTTGATGACGCTTCTAAAGTCAGAATACTTTTAAGAAAATTTGGGACTATGGAACATGAACGCTATAGCAAATTCATTCTTCCAAAGAATCCGCAAGACTTATCAAAGATCTGATCCACAAGGTAGTGGAGCATCGTAAGGAGATGCAGTCTCATGGTAGCCGGTGACCAACGATTGGTTCATACTCCATTTGTTCCTTCAGGATACTGCAGCCAGCCCATGTACACCATTGATTTATGATCCGGTTAGAGCGCCGGACATTCGCTTTTCGTCCTCTCATTTTCGTAAACAACATCCGTTGTGCAAGAAGGCAGTGAGTAGGACTTCCCTGTCAGAGGCTATATATGCGTGGTCATGTGAGAGCATTTGGAGAGGGAAAGCGGACTCTCCCCACTCTCGGCCATACCAGGGCATTTAGGGGCAATGGAATGGAATAACGTAAGTCGAATAAGAGAATGGATTTTTGATTACATATATTTTGTACAATTACTGATCTGGACAGGAGATGAAAGGCATGAAAAGAATGGAAGAGAGTGACGCGAAATGGAGAATGTAAGTGAGCCAACTCCATATAATTAAGCGTTAATTATTATTTATAGTCACACATAAATAAGCTACAAACATATGATGAGTAATGGGATAAGAAATGTACACACACACACACACATACACTTATATAAAATCAGATCTTTAACATACACCCTATCAACAGAGTAGGAAAAATTAAAGCGGATTAAGGAATTTCTAGGGGAAAAGAAACAATAATACTATTCACTGTTCACACATCACCTACCATCTTATTACTTTCTCCAAAACAACATGGAAACAAACAGTATTTTACACATCATTTAAAATGGGAACACTTTGAAGGTGATTGGAAAGGTATTGGCAAAGTACATAAACACAATTTGTTATCATGTGTTGAGAATCACTATCTTAGTTGAGGCGAGGGGGGAAGGGGCTGAAAGAAATTTATAGATTATTTCTCACTTGTATTACCCATCTCTTGTCAGTATACAGCAAATAAATCGTATGAAGATAATTCAATCAAGTGTTCATCATACAAGTGTTAAACAGGATGTAAATTGATCTATTCACTTATACTTTTCGCGTACTTTGCGCCTGCTCTCTCGTGTTCAGGTTGCTTTATAGCTCTAGCTTGAGGGTCTCAAGAATAGCTTAGGAAACGAGATAAGCGTTCAAATCCCAAGACTTATCAATACTGTACTAAGGTGGTAAAATACTGTTTGATATGATGATGTTAAATCATATAGAATTATCTGGAATATTTGTGTATGTTGACTGATGATGACTAACATTGAAAACAATGAAGAACTTGACTGTTATTTCATCGTAGTATAAAACTCCTTAGCAGCGTATAGTTACAACTCAATGAGGTATCCAAACGATGACGTTTAGTCTCATAATAAGCACTTAAACTCTAGACTAATGAGTCAGCATTTAAACATTTACATATTTCAGAAGGGGTTTTGTGGAGATTGTAGTAATTTCAATAGTTGAGATCATGAGTCCATAATGGTTTAGCTTCAATTGACTTATGATCTCAACTACTGAAATTACTACAATCTTCACAAAACCCCTTCTGATATGAATCAATATATACTCCCTAGTGACTGACTTCAAGATGTATATCCTGGAGTTCTAGTGAGAAGCAGTGACCAGTGAAGTTCAACCGAGTCTGTTGTGAGTTAGTAACTCACTGATCACAGTGGTGAATATGTCGCTCAATTTCGTAGATTAGTTAAAGTTAGACATTAACACCGTTGGATGCTGACCAGCTCAGTGGTCTAGTGATTAAGCACTCGCGCCTAAGACTGATAGGTCCTCGGTTCGAATCTCGTGAGGTGGAATCATGGATGCGCACTGTGAGGAGTCCAGCAGTAGGACGAAACGGCCGTCTAATGTTTCAAGGTTTTCCATTGTAATCTAGCTACAATTGACTCATGATCTCAGTTATTGGAATTTACATGTCTACTGTCTGAAGCAGATAACTGTCTTATGCCTGATATGGTTTAACGCCACTAGTCATTGTATATCATTAGGACTCCTGTAATTATATATTGAAGTAGATCACTAGTGATAATATAACTATTATTAGCATTGCATAGTGAATAAAGTCTTAATTAACCCTTAAAATCATCGTCATCATATATGCTTCAGTATTAGTGTGATGTCGAGTTACGTTTGACTATGATCACCACTACAAGAAGACTGACTATCAGAACAGGCTAAACCTCCAAGTAAACCAGAAAGTAGAAGGCAATTGAAGGTTGTAGTAAGATATATTTGTTAGCGATCTCGTGGTATCGAAAGAATATCGAAATCGTCCTAAAGGAGTACAAGTGGAACTACTGAGCAATCGTAAGTTCGTGCAACGTCACAAGCAACGGAAGAATGTATGTTTTATAGTACAGTTAAACAAACAATTACAGTAAAACAATCCCTGGTACAATTGGTTATAATAATAATTGTTTCCATTATACCAAACACGTTCTCTTGATAAAAGTAGGTTACTACATAGTTAAGTAGATTATGAAGATTAGTTTCATGAAACAATAGATATCGTCATTTGGAGAATAACATTAAATCATGTAACACTGGTTGAATTGAACTCTGTTAATGGATAACGTAATGATACTGCCAATTAGAGAGAAGTGACTTATCTATCGGATCGATGACGCATAAGACCTGTGCGAGCAGTCTAGAGTTCTTATTGGTTCTGTTTACCGCCTATCACAGTCTGTTAAGTCCACAACACTAATCTTAGACTCTACGATATGAATCATTTATTTCAACCATATTGGGTTTATATACCAACCAGACAGACCATATCGTATCATAAAATAGGAAACAACATTTGTTCAAGATTTAGCCAAATGTGGCTGTGAATGTGGGTGGATGGGGGACATAATTCATGAATGGTAAATCGTATAATAATCGTTCATAGATCAAAATAAAGCTCATAATAAAAAGGACATGAATATGCAAATAGCATAGTTACTTAATAATGATACGACAAAAAATATACGCATAGTATTGATCCATAAATGGATCGCAAAAGTTACCATTCATTATACTTATCGTTACATAACAAATTCTATTAACAGAATATTATAAAGATTCTGAACAGTATTAATATAAGAATGAAACAAATGGCTAGAGTGTCAAAATTGAAACAAACAAATAACCCATGGAATATATTGTACTTTAGTAGTAATATACTTAACAAACGTCAATTTACATTATTCTAACTATTTCACTCACTTACTTACTTACCTACTTGACTTACTTACTTACCTACGCCTATTACCCCCAATGGAGCATAAACCACTAACCAACATTGTCTAACCCACTCAGTCTTTAGGCTTCTATTCTAGTTTTATCCAACTAGAATAACAAATTTATAATACATTTGATATTTTCAATAGAATAAAATGTAAATGGTTGATATACATGATTGCATACATAATAATATAATGAATGCCAATTTACATTAAAGAATTAGTTTTTAAGGATCATGAAAAAGTATATTGAAATTAGATTAACCATTTATGAACAGTCATCTTTCTATCTTATTTCTGACATCAATTGTTTATATTGTATTTATATTATTTTGATCTTATTTATATGTTTGATATAATTACAACTGTTGTTATATTATATTCAATCTATCGATTGTTGCTTAGGACTGTAATTGATTAGTCTCTTATAGGCATATATGCATACTGTGCGTATTGCCTCGATATTGCCTAAATTTACAAGCATTCTAAGCAAAAATGGATAATGGCTATCAGTCTTAGAATGAACATCAACTCTGAGATGCAGGTACATCCAACTGATAAGTCCCAAATAGGATGAAACGCATGTCAAACTAGATTCCACTACTAGCCACTATTGATCTTTGCTTATAATGCTTGTAAATTAAGGCAGTGCCGAGGTAATACGCACACTATGCACATATGACATTAAGAGCCTGGTCAATTTCAATCCTAAATATCAATGGGAACATTCAAGTGAAACAATACAAAGTGAATTGTTGTTATATTATATTCAATCTACCGATTGTTGCTTAGGACTGTAATTGATTAATCTCTTATTGACATATGTGTATCCTTTGTCGGATTGTATCGATATTGCCTAAAGTCATAAGTTTTATAAGTAAAAATCGATAGTCCTAGTGTAAACATTAACTCTGAGATCGAGGTACATCCAGCTGATGAGTCCCAAATAGGACGAAACGCACGTCAAACTGGATTCTACTGCTAGCCATCATCCATCTTTGTTGTTATATTAGTTTCTTATTTGATTACAAATAGTTTATGATGTTGATTTGTAAACAGAGGGAACAATATCAACTTGAACTGTTTGGCGATTGAATAACCCTTGTATCTTGTCTGTAGATGTAACCATTAGTAATATATAACTGCTATTACATTTTACACTCAAACATCATTACTTATTTAAGCGAGGATTAGCAACTAAAGTTATGCATATTATATCCCTTATAGTTGATTGATATTTTTGAGTGAAATTAATATATGGTCATAAGTCTACATAATCTGACATTGTATACAAAATATTTATGTACTAGGTGTTTAAAGCCAATCATTAACAAGCTCTGAATCTAACTTTAGCGTGTGTTCTTTTACACTTACCGGTTACAGTACAAGTTGATTGGTGAAATTGAATGAATTTCGGAGGCCAGGTAAACACTAAATTGACTACAGTGCAATGACCAGTTCATTTAAGTATGTTCTTGGGCCTTCCATTTTTCTGCTTCTCTTCAGGATTACAAGCTAGGGCTTGACTCGTGATGCAGTTTGATGATTTCCTCAACGTATGACCTACTCAATGCCAACATCTTTTCCTAATTACCCCTTCAACTGGAACCTGGTAGCCTGTTCCTGATGGTATCCGGTCAATGGATATTTAGAATCTTACGTAGACAATTATTTATAAATAGTTGGACATTTTCGATGATGATTGTAGTAGTTCTTCACGTTTCAGCTCCATACAGTAGGAATGTTTTCACGTTCGTTTTGAAGATTCTGACTTTGATATTGGTTGGTAGTTATTTTGAGTTCCATATGTTTTTTAACTGTATGAATGTGGCCCTTGCTTTGCCGATCCTCACCTTTACGTTTAGGTCGGATCATCCTTGTTCATCGATGATGCTTCCCAGGTAAGTGAAAGATTCCACATATTCCAGAGTTTCTCCATCTAGTGTGATTGGATTGGTGTTTTCGTTGTTGTATTTGACGACCTCACTTTTCCCTTATGTATACTGAAGCTTATTGATGCAGAACCTTCTGCTACACCAGTTGTCTTCATGTGTATTTGTTGATATGTATGGGATAAAGGGTCAGGTGAACTGCAAAGTTCGTTGTATTCTCTGTTTTCCCTCAGATGTCGAGATCTTCATAATCCAGTCGACCACCAGAAGAAAGAGGAAACGGAGGAGTCAGTAGCTCTGTTTGAGTCCGGTCCTTACTTTGAATGTATCTGTCAGCTGTCATCCATTCACGACTTTGCACTGTAGTCCAGTGTATAAATTCCGGATAGTGTTGACGATCTCAGGAACTCCAAATTGCCGGAATATACATTATTTTATCTAAAAATGGTGGTTGGAGGTTGACTACCTCCATTTCAATCTTATCATTGACATTTAGGACAACCAATACAAAATGAATTCAACCTAACATTAGTTTAAACCATAATAATATTGTTATGAGAAAATCTAATCTATGGGTTTATATTATAAACGTTACGAAATATAAGTTAAACTATTTCTTTTTTAAGTAATATAGCACTGAAAAATAAGATTAATTTCTATCATAACAGTTGAATTCATGAATTGATCTAAACTAAACCACTACTGAGAAACTAGAATCATTGGTTAGTCATTTCGTCCTAGTATGTGTTAGGGACGATAGATCCCCAAAAACTCATATTTTGTAATTCTATCTTGGTGGAGCTTGTATGCAGATGTACGCGCGGGCATTTCTTACCACCCACGTACATTGTCGATTGACGAACTTATCGATTAAATGTTTAAAAGCTCCATGACAATATCAATTATATGTATTTGTATATATACGCTTTTAAATTATGTTTGTTGAGATCGTTCGTTTTCTGGCTGTTGTAGAATATACTTCCCATTCTAAGCTTGGACTTGTCCCTCTAGATAGCGGGACTGGGACGCATCAATAGCTAACTTACTGGTCTTTGGTCACCGACTCTTGTTTCGCGTTCGCAGACTAAGTGAATTCGTGATAGCTTCAAAACCTAGCAGTATGGAACAACTCAGTAGTGTAAGCCAACGATCCGGAATGTGAGACTCCAACTCGGGATCTTCGATCTATTGTGCGAAATCGTAGATTTGTACCGATCAGGACAAAATAGCTGTCCAGTACTCCCACGTTTTCACTATCCACAAGTCGTTTAACGTAGATTTACACACTTGACATACAGATTAAAAGGATTAATACTAATCAGAATTTAGTCAGTTATCCAATATCTATTAGTTTCTAAACACTTCATAGATTTTTAGTAGTTACTATTGGACATTATTGTTAGGTCTCGATAAGCATAATGAATGGTAACTTTTGGGATCCATTTATGGATCAATACTATGCTCATACTTTTATCGCATAATTGTTACATAACTAAACTATTCATATTCGTGTTCCTCTTATCATTAGCTTTATTTTGACCTATGAATTATTACTATAGAATTTACCATTCTTGAGTTATGTCTGGTCTATTGATTACTATTTCCAAAAATTCATAGCCACTTCTGGCTAAATCTTGTACAAATGTTGTAAACTACTTTATGGTACAATGTGGTCTGTTTGACTGGTGTATATAAACCCAGTATGTTTGAAATCAATGATTCATATGGTAGAGGATGAGATTGATGCTCTCGCTGGGCTAGGCGGTAAACAAGACCAATCAGGACTCTATACTACTCGCACATATTTTACGCGTCATTGATCCGATCGATAATTCACTGCTCTCTGATTGGCGGTATCGTTACGTTATACAATAAACAGAGCACACAGGTCATAAGTTGATAACACATATTTAACTTGATACTGTTATTTATTGTTGCTATAATATAGTTCCTCTATTTACTATCTAAATCTTATACTGATCTTATTTTGTTTTTCTAGAGGATTGATTGTTTGTTTGTTTGTTTCTTCCATGTGCTTGATGGATTGAAGAAAAGCAAAAGGAAAAGAGAGAAACAAAGTCATAATTTGATGATAAAATTTCAAAATATTCCTACCGCTATGTTTATTCATTAGATGAAACTGTCATTGATCTGATATAAGTGAGAAGCATATTCAATGATGATCTGTGTCTATCAAGCGAGTGAGAATAGAACACTTAATCACTGTTAACTGTGCTTTGTTCAACTAAGACATATAGTGTTCTGTTATACAATGATGGATGTGTCGAATGGTACGCCTTATATAACTGGCTCCACAGAACTAGCTGAACTGATGTGGTAAATTTAAGTAATCTGTCTTTATTAACCATTCTTATTATGGGGTGGTTGTGGAAGACGGCAGTCAGTTTGACTGCATTAAATGTTTTGTGTACCGCGTTTCTTCACCTCAGAGTCAGAATTTCTTCTGCAGTATCATTTAGGAATTGTAATTTTAAGAACATTATTTTCTTCGGAATGATAGGTATCCTTGTTCTTCTTTTCATCTCCTTCATGTGTTTGTCAATGAGTAAAGATAGGTAAGAATGATTGAGAGTTCTATTCTCGCCTACTTGGTGGATACAGGTCATCAAGATGAATTGAAAATCTTTCATTTATGATAATAATGATGTACACAGATACGGATTATAATAATGATTTGTAAATCCAATGATAAAGTAGGATATTTATTTGAAAGAAATAACATTTAGTAAGTAGTATCTTTTTGCAGAGTAGTGCATGGAGGACAGATGACAGATGCATTCCAAGTAAGGACCAGAGTCAGACAAGGCTGTCTACTCTTTCCCTTCCTCTTTCTTCTGGTGGTCGACTGGAATATGAAGACTTCGACATCTGACGGGAAACACGGCATACAATGGACAGCTCAGAACCAATTAGACGATTTGGACTTCGCAGATGACCTAGCCGTCCTATCACATACACACAAACAAATGCAGTTTAAGACAGCCAGCATAGCAGCAGTCTCTGCATAAGTAGGCCTCAACATACACACGGGGAAAACCAAGGTCTTCAAACACAACACGGAGAACAGCAATCCAATCACTCTTGATGGCGAAACTCTGGAAAATGTGGAATCCTTCACATACCTGGGAAGCATCATCGATGAACAAGGAGGTTCAGATGCAGACGTAAACGCAAGGAATGGGGAAGCAAGGGCAGCATTCCTTCAGTTAAAGAACATATGGAACTCAAAAAAACTTTCAACCAATATCAAAGTCACAATACTCAATACGAACGTCAAGACAGTTCTACTGTATGGAGCTGAAGATTGGAAAACTACTACTACTACCATCAAGAAGGTACAAGTATTTATAAATAACTGTCTACACAAGATACTCAACATCCATTGGCCGGATACTAACAGCAACAGGCTTTTGTGAGAGAGAAAAAACCAGCTTCCAACTCAAGAGGAAATTAGCAAAAGACGATGGAAATGCATAGGATATACGTTACGGAAATCATCAAACTGCACCACGAGACAAGCGCTTACTTGGAATCCTGAATGGAAACGGAAAAGAGGAAGGCCGAAGAACACATTCAGTCGGAAAATAGAATCGGATATGAAAAGGATGAATAACAACTGAAAAGAGCTGGAAAGGATTGCTCAGGATAGGGTTGGATGGAGAGTGGTGGTGGTCGGCCTATGCTCCTTTAAGAGGAGTAGAAGGCGTAAGTAAGTAGTATCTTAGTTTATGAAGAAATGCGTGTGTAAATAATGTCATTATTTACAAGCATTTCCTCCTCTGATATCAATTTACTTTGATATTATATTACAAATTACGAAAGAGATAGATATGAAACTCGTCAGTTAGATAAATGAGCATTCCATTGTCAATATCTAGTCCAGAGTTCTTGTACTCGGAACCTTAAGCTTTCAACGCCAAACTTGCTATCCACTTAGTTACTCATTTGTACAACCGATATTATATTTATATCATTATTAGAATTGTATTTGGTGTTAAACAAATGTTTATTACTGTGATACATTTTAAGTGATATAATGAAATTGTAAATAGTCACTAGGTGACCCTCTGCTATGGTGAATTTGCATTTAGTTTTCAATTTCGTAAATCATTAACATTGTAGAAGTATATCGATCCCATAATGCTTGTGCCAGTGGAGACTCTTCGATAAACACAGTGTCGAAGTTTAATTATCTTGGAGTTATCTTTCCATCTGATCTCTCTTGGTCTTTACATGTTTTATTGTTATTCAAGTAAGTTTTCTGTCTGACTTATTACATGAAGAGCCGGCATGCTTTTGGGGTTACTCAACATTTACTCTTACAATTTGTCAATCCCTGTATATTACCTATTATTTTTTACTGTTCTCCATTATTCTTTCTCGAGCTTTTCATAAAAGACTTTGCTGTATTGCAGAGAGTACTGAAGGCATTTAGCAAGGTGTGTGGTGAATCTTTCGAAGTCATTATTCATATGGTTTTGGATAGACATTTAAAGTCATGCAAAATCTTATCAGGTGTTGTCATATCAGATACTAACTATCCCCTTCACTTATATCTTTCTCCTTTTATATCTTCTAGTAGAACGAGACGTCAATACATGAAAATGCATGCACATAAGCAAAGGTATAAGAGTGTTATGATACCTAACCTAGCAAATATACTCTATAATGAACAGGTTGTTAGAGTTAACCTAGTCAATAACCTGCATTCCTAAACATGTATCTAATTTGAAAATTTGTACAGTTTCAGATCTTATTTTCACCCTTTTCTATTCTTTATTGTTGTTTTTGTAAAAGAAACTTGTTGAACTGCCTTGTGCAAAAAATAAAGCCATTAATAGTAGTCATAATAAATAAACACTTCATCATTCGAAAGAAAGATAGTCGTTGCGGACATGAAGTCAAATAGAGTCGAAAAGATTTAGAACTCAGATAGATGATTGTGGGGGGGGGGTCTTCGCTGAGCTGGATTATTTGGTCGTGGAGTTATCCGACTTCTACTTGAAGTTTGTCCTCATGATATCGATCAAAAAATCGATGAAAGCTTCACGACCAAACTATTCAGCTCAAAGTATGAAACTTTATATTTAGTTAAAATATTAACTCATAGTAAAACAATATGCCTTAACATGTATCGTCACTGGATGGATACCATATGAGTATTAAACACAAGAAGAATTCTACTTAGCTAGGTTTGTCTCTACCTTCAGCGGTGTATGGAAATATATATATAATGTTTACATGTATGATTTATTTAGAAGATACTGTAAAGAATCTTAGTGAACTTTACTGTGAATATTCCTGAGAATTCACATTGCAACACCTATGGAACTAATTGTAATGGATTATCTTCCAGATAATTCTTAAAGCTTCCTATATCAATCATCCTGATAATCGTCGATAAATAGATCCTAACGGTGAATAGATTAAAGAAGAGAATGCCGAGCATCGACTACATTTTATTATTATACAGTGCAGACAATCAAGTCATAAGCACTCAAAACGTATTCAAACAGAAATGAGAATGGGAATGATTAAATACAAAGACGAATACAAAGACTGGAACAAAGAGTCGAGTACATTGATATACATATATGGCAGAGTGATTGATTCATTGAGCGATTTAGTCAATTAATACTTAATCTTATAAGAGGAATATAGACGTAAGCTGTAACAATTAATCAAGTATGCAGATATACTTACCTACTTTACTTACGCCTGTTACTCCCAATGGAGCATAGGCCGCCGACCAGCATTCTACAACCTACTCTGTCCTGGGCCTTCTTTTCTAGTTCCATCCAATTCTTGTTCATTTTTCTTATGTCTATCTCCATTTCTCAGCGTAATGTGTTCTTTGGTCTTCCTCTCCTCCTTCGACCTTGAGGATTCCATATGAGGGCTTGTCTTGTGACGCAGTTGGGTGTTTTCCTCAATGTGTGTCCTATCCACTTCCAGAGCTTCTTCCTGATTTCTTCCTCCACTGGGATCTGATTTGTTCTCTCCCATAGTAGGTTGTTGCTTATAGTGTCCGGCCAGCGGATCTGAAGTATTTTGCGTAGACAACTGTTAATAAACACCTGTATCTTTTGGACGATGGATTTCGTAGTTTTCCAGGTTTCCGCCCCATACAGTAGAACTGTCTTCACATTTGTATTGAAAATTCTGACTTTGGTGTTGGTTGCTAATTGTTTTGAGTTCCAGATATTCTTCAGTTGTAGATATGCTGCTCTTGCTTTGCCAATCCGTGCCTTCACATCTGCATCAGATCCACCGTGTTCATCGAAGATACTGCCCAAATATGTAAAGGTTTTTAATGCAGATATAACAATCATAATACTATACGTGCATCTTGAATTCTATTGCTAACCATTATCTATATTTTCTTACAATAAATAATATGATTTTACACATGTGAACTAAACTTCTTAATTCACTAACACTAATAATCGATAGCTTTACACGTAACATTCCCCTATTTCTACTTCATTAATTCTGGTTAGTGTTTTTTTTTAGCGAGTTAGTTTTCTACGGGATGGGATCACTAATCCCATGTCCAACCTTCCTCCTTTATCCGGGTTCGAGACCGGCAGTAGCCATTGGAGGGACTCCAGACGGAGTTACTTCATTCATTGGAATACTGGAATGATTATTTATCTGAAACCTTATAGTTACATAATATTATAATCTTAATTTGGATATGAAAAGGTTATTTGTAATATAAAGTTAAGAAATCGGTATATAATTAATTGTATAATGTCAGTTACTATGTTAAACCCATATAATTTATTCTAACTTCTGGACAGGCCAGTTTATTTATTCTTCTTGAATCACGTTTTGACCTTGTTAATCAGTCACTTATCGACCCTGACTGTTTTTATATGAGTGTATGCATGTACATTGCTTATGGTACCCATCATATGTGTGTAACTTATTTTTGTCTGATTATAAGTATTGATTAATGCTTGATTAAATGGAAGTTGGCTCACACATCTTCTCGACTGAGGGTCTCTTCACTTCATCTCTCTGATTGCCTGCCCAGATCAATGACTATACAAAACATATGTATTCAAAAATTCATTCTCATATTTGACTTATTTAATTATGTTATTCAGTGACACGATCTAAGTCGATAATTATATATGAGAATAGACTATATGTATATTTCAGTAGCAATCAGAAACAATCAAACTGGAGTTAGATCTCGGGCCATTAAATGGGTGAGCCTTCAACAACACCGTGCGGTTTAATTAATGTCAAATTAAAGGGACCCCAATAAAAGTGTAAGTAATAGAGAAAAGATATTGAACAATGACCGATAGTAGCCTTAAAAGAACTACAGATTGAGTGACTTCAATAAATAAGCAAACCGAATTCATTGAACTAATCAAATAATATCATACTAAGATAATTTAAAACCATTATTGTTTGGATGATCCAGAAAAATCCTTGCAAAAGACACACAAGGAACAGGAAAAATGAAAAAGCATTTCATCCATTCAGTATTCATTTGAAGTTTTAACCAGAAACATCAAGAAAAGTGAAACGTCACATGTAGAGTTTCTGACTGGCTGATTGCTATACTACTACTATGTTTAGTAGCATTCCAGAATCTTTGAGCAACCCAAGGACATTTAAAAATATTATAAAAACCCTATCTTTTCTGTATTAGAATGAACCTTGAAGTAACGTACTTTCGTATACTTTTCGCTTTCTCTCTCATTCTCAGATCGCTGTATAGTTCTAGCTTGTGGGTTTCAAGAATCGCTTAGGAACCGAGTATAACGTTGCAATTGCAAGACTTATCACATATAAAGAAAAAAACATTAAAAAATTTAAACAATCACCAACTAGAAATGTATTTCATTCATTGATTTGTTTCCAATACAATTTTATTTGTAAAATATCAACTTGGATAGAAATGACTTCTAATAAAATCTAGTCATTTCTATACTATACAAATATAGTATATAGTATGATATCCGCTTTAGAGATTAGCCCCCAAATGCCCTGGTATGGCCGAGAGTGGGGAGAGTCCGCTCTACCTGTCCAAATGCTCTCACATGACCACGCGTATATAGCCTCTGTCAAGGAAGTCCTACTCGCTGGCTTATCGTGGCATTACTGTTGTTTACGAAAATGAGAGGACGAAAAACGAATGTCCAGCGCTTTAACCGGATCTCAAACCAATGGTGCACATGGGCTGACTCCAGTATCCTGAAGGAACAAATGGCGTATGAACCAATCGTTGGTCACAGGCTATCATGGGACTGCATCTCCTCACGATGCTCCACTGTCTTGTGGGTCAGACGTTCAGGTCGAAGGCTCGGGATGTGGCTCCCTAAGAAAACCACTTGCTTCGGTTTGGGCACCCGAGCAGTATCACAGCCCTTACACAAATCAGATGAGATTTGTGTGACGAATATGTATCTTGTGCACCCTTGTACCAATATTTATGTGTTCAAATAAATAAATAAAATCAGACAATCGATGAATGGTTGCTCGAAATCATGGATTAATTAAAGTTAGGCATTAACACCGTTTGATGCTGATTCAATATTCTACAGGTTAAGCATTCTCGCATGAGATCAAAGATCTTGGATTTAACTCTCACATATGTAGGATCATAGATACACACGGCTGAGGAGTTCCATATTAGAACGAAACAACCTTCCAAGTTTTTTCAATAGTGATTTAGTTTAAATCAACTTATCAATTCAACTATTAAATTTACTATAATCTTTACAAATCCTTATTTTGAAAATAGAAATACTTAAATAAATCAGTAGTTGTTATTAGTTTTGATTATTATTATTATTCTTATGAGAGATAAAAGGACTCTTAATATAAGTAGTTTATATATTGTATTTTGATTTAGAAATTCAACTCATATATTTCAGTATTAAATATTGAAAAAACGCGATTAAATAAACACAAGTAAAAGAAGCATATTATCTGAATTTTATAATGATGAATATTAATAGTAGAGATCATGAGTAAATTGGAGCTAGAATATTATGAAAGACTTGGAAGCACTGGAAAGCCGTTTCGTTCTATTGTGGGACTCCTCAGTAGTGCGCATCTACGATTCCACCCACCTAGTACGAGATCCGGACCCACAACCTATCAGTTTCACATGTGAGTACTTAACCTATAGACTACTGACATGGCCGGCATTCAACGGTTTTAATGTCTAATTTCAACTAATCCACAAAATTGCGCCACCGTACACCATCCTCTTCAGTGAGCTGACATCTCACAACAGATTTGGTTGAACTCCACTAGTAGCGGCTTCTCACTAGAACTCCAAGAAATGCCTCTTGAAGTCAATCACTAGTGATTGATGAATATGTAATTCGCCTAGCAACTAAACAAAAATAGTAATATAAACTTAAACATATGATCAATTTATCCAATAATTGATATAATTGACGATTTGACCTCGGAGATAGTTTGTATAAGACATTATTTGATCACATAGTGTAATGAAAGAGAACACATAAGTGAGCACAATCGAATGTATTTGAATATAAAATTACAGAACCAATTAGTATAATCCGAGAACTATACTGTAAATACTTCATTTGTAAAATATCTATCAGTTCCTTCATTTTCATATCAGTTACTCTCTGTTCTCTTTCTCTTCACAATCTTCAGCCTCTAAGTAGTTCAATTTCGATTAGTGGTACATAGTACTTATATTGGTAGACATTAGTAGCACACAGCATAATAGTACCGAATGTAGTTGATTAAGCATGCTACTATATGATCATTAATCTATGTATCTCAATAATATGAATACTTTCGATGTTAATGTTCGGTGACTGAAAGCAACTCAATGTTATTAATGTGAAAATATATACCCTACAGAATAGAAACCCCATAGACAGTGATAATTTAACTGATAATTTGAAATAAGCTTTGTTAAGAATTTTCATGTTTTCAAACTTGGATCAACCAGGGAACTTGATGGTTTTAAATCAGATTACTTACTTTGCCTCTTACTCCTCGTGGAGGAGCATAGGACACCAACCTGCACTCTCCATCGAATCCTGTTCTGAGCAATCCTTCCAAGCTCTTTCCAATTGTTCTTCATCCTTTCCATATCTGCTTCTACTTCCCAACGTGATGTGTTCTTCGGTCTTCCACTTTTTCTCTTCCCTTCAGGATTCCAAGTAAGCGCTTGTCTAGTGGTGTAGTTCGATGATTTCCGTAATGTATATCCTATCCATTTCCATCGTCCTCTCCTAATTTGCACTTCAGCTGGAAGCTGGTTTGTTCTCTCCTACAGAAGGCTGTTGCTGATAGTATCCGGTCAATGGATGTTGAGTATCTTGTGTAGGCAGCTATTTATAAAAACTTTTACCTTCTTGATAATGGTTGTAGTAGTTCTCTAACTTTCAGCTCTATACAGTAGAATTGTTTTGACGTTCGTATTGAAGATTGTGACTTTGATATTGATTAACAGATAGTTGTTTTAAGTTCCATATGTTCTTCAGTTGTAAGAATGCGGTCCTTGCTTTGTCAATCCTCACCTTTATGTCTGCATCATATCTTCCTTGTTCATTGATGATGATTCACAGGTACGTGGAAGACTTCAAATCTTCTAGAATTTCGCCAATAAGTGTGATTGGGTTAGTGTTCTCGTTGTTGTATTGAGGATTTTGGTTTTTACTTTGTGTATGTTGACGCCTACTGTGTAAAATAACTATTTTCACTGGAAGTCCTTCTAATGTAATTGAATGTACACTTAAATGAAGTAATGTATAAATACATATATTTCAGTGATCTTTGTTAATTCAACCATGACCGAATTATATTAAAGCTCGTTCTACTAGAAGATATAAAAGGAGAAAGATATAAGTGAAGGGGATAGTTAATATCTGATAAGACAACACCTGATAGGATTTTGCATGACTTTAAATGTCTATCCAAAACCATATGAATAATGACTTCAAAAGATTCACCACACACCTTGCTAAATGCCTTCAGTACTCTCTGCAATACAGCAAAGTGTTTTATGAAAACCTCGAGAAAGAATAATGGAGAACAGTAAAGAATAATAGGTAATATGCAAGAATTGACAAATTGTAAAAGTAAATGTTGAGTAACCCCAAAAGCATGCCGGCTCTTCATGTAATAAGTCAGACAGAAAACTTTCTTGGATAACAGTGAAACATGTAAAGACCAAGAGAGATCAGATGGAAAGATAACACCAAGTTAATTAAACTTCGACACTGTGTTTATCAAAGAGTTTCTAAATACATAAGCATAATGAGATCTCAAAATAGCACTTAGATGTCTTTCATGTTTCATGCTAAGTTAACAGCTTGACATTTATACAGATTAAGTATAAGACCATTAACAACAGACCAGCAATTAATACAAGACAAAAACTCATTCACAAAAGTGTTTTCTGTGAAAGGATGACAGATCATACAAAATAGAAGAGAAAAGAAGAGATGAAACAACAACTCCTTGTGGTACATATTCATGAGACAGTAGGATAATGCATATCTCAAATATCCTAGTATTAAATGTCGAGTAAGTGATAAAAGACTCAACGATTGTATATCACATTTGAGTTCTCTAAGACACTGATTCAGCGAATAATTAAGTAATCATGATAGAATTACAATTAGGTACATAGACATATAACTACTATTTATGTATACGTATTTAAAAACATGCTTGGGGCTACAAGTATGTAATTGACAAGTGCAAAATTATATATGTAATAGTGTAACTGGGATGATTAAAATAATCTGTTTGCTTTAATGTCATAGCAACTATCCTCTAATCAATTTCGGTTATAGTTCAATTCTGGTTAATCCCTTTTATTAACTAACCTTAACAGACAACGTTGTTTGAGCAGTAACAATTCGTCTATTTCTTTGTATTATTATGATTACTAACTATCTTGTCTATATAAAGCTGTACGTTTGATTCAGCTGTGATAGCCTACGGGCATATCTCTCTCTAGCTTAAATGTCAATCGTTTAAATAATCATTCGATGAATCCATTGTCTTCCCTATGTATATATGACTCGAATACTATTATTATTAACCTTTACCTTTCCTATCTGTGCTTTGATTCGATTTGACTATAAATTCGCCTCTGCTTCATATTCGTTTGATATGCTTATAACTTTGTTGTCTGTGTTATCCGCTAATAAACTGTAGTTTCCGCTTCTTATTACCTTCTGAATTCAAACACCGTTAGGATTTCTATCAAGTTGATTGATTGATGAAGATTTACCATTATAACATTCTAACAATTATATAATTTCAGATGAGTTTTGTGGATATTATAGTAATTTCAATGATTAAGATCATGAGTCAGTTGAAACTAGATCACCATGGAAAACCTAACAGCACTGGACAGCTGTTTCATTCTATTGTGGGACTCCTCAGCAGTGGAGTTCAACCAGATCTGTTGTGAGATAGTAACTCGTGGATTAGTTGGAGTTAGCCATTCACACTTTTGGATATCGACTCAGTAGTCTGGTGGTTAAGCGTTCACACAAGAGGTCGATAGGTCCTCAGTTCGAATCTCGTAAGGCGGGATCGTAGATGCGCACTGCTGAGGAGTCCCACAATAAGACAAAACAACCGTCCAGTTCTTACAAGTTTTCCATGATGATCTAACTTCAATTGACTCATAATCTCAACTAAATAAAGTAAATTTTTCATCAAAATAAATTATTTTTATAGACATAATCTTGAAAGTCAAATTTCTATTCTGAAAAAAAAAAAGAATGTCACATGTTCCTATCTGTCTAATAAAGAAAACTGAACATACAATAGAAATGTTTGTTTGTTTGTGTTAAAACGCTTAGATTTTACTTCGTCTAATGTTATAACGGTTGATTTTTCACATTTACACGTATGAGACATTCATTTACCTTAGACGAATATCTACACTCAATTCTCACTCCACCCAGTGTCTATATTCTACAGGACGTCAACACAACTCAGATCAAGAACATGTGATTAGCCTGACCACAATGTAAATATATGTTTCCACATCAACAACCCGACACAACCCAGCAACAATGAACAATCAATAATAAGTGAGTCGTAATAATAATAATAATAATAATAATAACAATAAGGATAAGGGGAATATATAACTCATCTGACACACCTGTCAGACTATCTACATGTTTGACTAAACAGACAACCATTTATTATCATACACGTCCACACATCAGTTTGTTTTCTAAGATGAAAAATCTTCATGTTTTCTGTTTGTTTATTTGTTTTTTTCTATGAAAATTGAACAGATAGATCATTGTGATTCTTTAAGATGAAGTTTTATTCTCTGAGCTAGTTGGTTTCGCCCTAGGTTTGAATTTCGTGGAGTGTGTGTGTGTGGGGGGGCTGGATCGTGGATGCACACTGCTGAGGAGTCCCATACTAAGACGAAACGGCCATTTAATGTTTCCAAGTTTTCCATAGTGGTGGCTTAGCTTCAATTGACTCATGATTTCAACTAATGAAATTTCGAAAATCTCCACAAAATCTCTTTTGATATTCTCATTCTATTTACCTACGTTTAACGTTCTATTTTCAATGTTTAACTATTGATAAGTCCTACTATCAACTTGTACTTTTATCTATTAGGTATGATGACTTATTCTATTTCATTATGATGATTGACTCAAATTACCTTGATTGGTTTAACATTATCGCAATAAATATTCATGTTTATTAGAGTAAAGCCTGATGATGATGATGATCTTTATTGAAAACAATTTTGTTCGATTCCATGTGTCATTATGGTTTAGTATAAAATCCTTCAGAGAATTGAACTTAGGACGTTTATATATAGTACTGAACACTACTAATCTAGGATCTATTGATGAATATGTCTACATATTGTGAGAATATCTCAAGTTGATTAACGTAAGTAACTTCCATATACTTGATACGTTTTAACTTCATGGATTATGATTTTTTTAAACAAAACTTCAGGAGTTACTTTTTGGAATCATTTATGGTACTTATTAATATAGAGGTTTGTGATAAATATGAGACCAATGGAGTTCAAGTGTGTCAGGTGTGAAGCCTGTTACCCCTCGTAGGGGAACGTGTTCCACCAATCAGGAATCTCCTGTCCTGTTCAATTCTTCCCAGTTGTTCTTAGTTTCTACTTTATTGTCTAGTATCACATCAAACCCATACGGGCTATTATAACTTTTGGACAGCAAAGGAAGAAATCAGGAAAAAGCAATGGAAATGGATAGGACACACATTGAGGAAAGCACCGAACTGCGTCACAAGGCAAGCCCGCATATAGAATTCTCAAGATCAAAGGAGGTGAGGAAGACCAAAGAACACATTACAGCGAGAAATGGAGACAGATATGAGAAAAATGAACAAAATTTGGACAAAACTAGGAAGGAAGGCCCAGGACAGAGTGGGTTGGAGAATCGTGGTCGGCGGCCTATTCTTCATTGGGAGTAACAAGTGTAAATAAGTAAGTAACAATCGATCTGTGACAGAAAAGGCTATAGCAGGGAATCATACATAAAGCAAAAGTTTATGGTTTATAGAATAAACTAGGGACAAATCTAAAATTTGGTGAAGTTTTTTCTCTGAGCTGGTTGGTTTGGTTGTGGAGCTTTCATCGTTCTTCTGAACGACATCATTAGCACAAACTTCAGATAGAATGTTAGTGTTTTAAAAGCTCCGAATTAAGTGAAGTAATGTTCCCAAAAGTAGTTTTCGATGTTTGTCGTGGCTACTTCATTTCTATGTTCACATCATCTAGGAAAAATCACTGTGCTTACAGATTTTTCATGGTAGCCGAGTTTCAATTGACTGACGAATTCAACTATAAAATTACAAAAATCTCCACATAACTTCGGATATTAATGAAAGTAGTTTATTTCACATTACAAGAATCAAATATTCAAAACAAATAACATACAGGACAAGTGACTTTCCATTTTTCAGAAAAGAAATGAATACAGACAATCTAATAGTTCTCCTTACTCCATCACCTAATCGAATATTCAGTGACGTAATGAACAAGTAGGTGACTAATAAGACTCAGTAGCTAAGCGGATAACACGACAATGTTTTAAGCGGACGGTACTGGGTTCGAGTCCAGGAATGAACATCAAATCTGAGATGCAGACACGTCTGGCTGACGAGTCCCGAATAGAACGAAACACGCGTCCTCGATTCCACTGCCAGCCACTATCCATCTTTGCTAATTAAACAATATAGTTTATTTCACATTATGAGAATCAAATATTCAAAACTAATAACATAGTCGACAAGTGACTTTCCCTCTATCAAAAAAGAAATGAACATTAGAAAATCTAATAGTTCTCGTTACTTCATCATCAAATGGAATATTGAGTGATATAATCTATCAATTAAATTCTATTCAAACCCTAATCTTTCCGATTACTGCTTACACTCTTACCATCTCTATCACTAAGGGATTTGAATTGACAACTTCATCTCTGTGCTAATGTGGTATGGCAACTCGAACCGATGTACGTACGTAGGTACGAAGTTCCACGTCGTTACTAACTGACTGACTGATTGATCAACTGAATCGATACCTTGAGTACATTGTAAATTTGTTTCTCATTTTGTTTATAATCTGTGTCATTTTTCTAGTTTATAGATGAGTACTTGATAAAGATAAACAATGTGTATGTAAAACGTAAATGGTCATCAATTATGTGACATCGTGTTGTCTTATCACTTATTCACGTAATCGAATTACTTTCATTGTCAATTAGAACGGTGTTTGAGTGAGTAAGTGAGTGAGGCAGTGAGTGCGTGAGTGAGTGAATGAGGGGTGAGCAAGAGAAGTTTGTTTACTGAATCGTGAAACCAAATTGAAAACTTCACATCTCTACTCATTCTAATTGAATCAATGTTTGAAGTGGATTGTACTCATAATGGCAAACAAACAAAAAATTGAACATCCGACAGATGTAATTAACCTGGTTTGTTGTTTCCGTTCGACAGTTGGTCAATATATTTTTGTTATATATCTATTTGAGATTGATTGTGTTATGAAGTTGACTGCAGTAATTCTAATCAATTTTTCTTTCCAAATTGTGTATGTTTAGATGGAAAGTGAAACAGATCAGTCATTTCAGATGGTAAATAAACATTTAGTCGACTTGTGAATGAATACGAACCTGAGTAAATAGGGTTGTGACTGAAAGCCCAGCTAATTATTACCTGATTTATACGCCAATCGAACTGTGACTTGTACAAACTTAGTACTGTGCCAAACGAATGACGTTGAACGGGCATGGGCAGCTTACAGTATTTATCGGTCGTTTGTTTGCCTTGTCCATCTAGTTGAGTCCAGAACACCAAAACTGGCTTCTACTTTGCGAATGGTTTGTATACTAGTCAAATAGATCACATCATACCATAAAATAGGAAATACCATTCATACAAGATCAAGTCAAAAAGTGGCAGTGAATGTAGGAGACTGTAAATAATAGACTGGGTATAACTCAAGAACGGTAAATCGTATCATCATAATAGTCTATGGGTCAAAATGAAGCTTATAATAGGAGGAATATAAATATGCATAGTTTAGCTATTTAATAATTATACACTGAAAGTATATGTTTCGTATTGTTTCATAAATAGTTCTCGTGAATTACTATTCATAATTCTTGTCGGAATATAACAATAAGCATTACATTTAGTTGATATAAAAGAAGACCCATTTACCTTACTGAATACTACAAACTCTCGATAACTAATGTCACACTTATCTATCTAATTTTGAGCTACCATGTTGCTTGAGAACTGATGATAGAATCTGATTGTTTAATCCAAAAGAGATGGATGTAAACCTACCTCAATGAATGATTACAGTTTAATTATGTAACATACACACTAATACCTTTAAACAAATTCATGAAACTTAAATAGCAAAGATTCGCAGCTCAGGCATATGGAAATGTTCCCTTAAATCCAATTTATGATCTAATACAGAAATAGTCAATTTATCTTACAAGGCTAGAGAACAACTCATCTAAACAATTAGCATGAAATCAAGAACAATTGAAGATGATAAAATCTATCAAGACAGTGTGTCAAAAACAAGGACATCAGGACAGGCTGATATGGTACTTGTAGAATAACCGAAAAAAAAAAAAAAAAAACACTCACTTTTACATGAGTTAAGCACTGAAGATGCTGTTAAGCAATAACAATGAACACTACTACATTAAATCATGTACATCAGGGAACACAACACTAATGAAGTCAAGTTATAGAAAATATTCTGATCGAGTGGTGAATTATTGTTATTTTGGTAATCACTTATTAAAATGACAATATCATCCGAAGAATGGATAGTATTATTATTTCAATAGTTGAGATCATGAGTCAATGGAAACTAGACCACCATGGAAAACCTTTACGGCCGTTTTGCTTTATTTCGGGACTCTTCAGCAGTGCGCATCCACTATCCTACCCAACTCCCGTGGGATTCGAACCGAGGACCTATCAGTCTCGGTGTAGTACATCTGAAGTAGTGATCAAAGGTTATAATTGTTTGGTCTTGAAAAATGTTATATTTACGACAAAACTAGGTGACTACTTCAAAATCGATTATAAAGATCACACTGTGATCTTTCTGCATGACACCAAACTGAATCAAATGTTATATAGTATCTAGAAGATCTCACCATTCATAGAGCTTATACATTACTTCGTTAGAGTTGCGTTTTGAAAGAAATGTGTGTTATACTACTCATTTAATTTATGAGTAGCTAAACTCTTTACTAAAATATTCAATGGTGGAAATTATCAGCCATTAAATATGATAGAATTTTGTATACACTTTTCTAAATAAGGATACTCTATATACAAAAGATAAACTATTCAAGTGTTTCCTTTTTATCTACAAGATACAAAGCAGATCATGATCAATGAAATGGTTCAAATCTATATAAGTAGGTTAGATCGTTTGATACCACCCAAGTTAATTGTCATTGGGTATGTTATATCCAATAAAATATGAAAACAGACTAAACTTGTAAGCAGGACATTAAAAGGCTTTAAAAAATATTTCCTAATCTAACCTTCAAAGTTCTAGGGTGATCAGTTTTGTAATTTAGCCATAATAAATGTGTATCATTCATGATCTCAATTTATTATCAAGATAATATTGTGACATGTTATAGACGAATAGTGTTAATTGCCTCATATGTTGTAGCATTACACAGTGTAGACTTACTACAGAGACGAGCTTAAGCTATACGTAAAATGAATACATGGTCTTGGGATCATTTTCAGTCAATAAGCAGAAAGTCGGAAGTACTTTTGAGTTAGAGCTAATGTATGTTGTTAAAGTTAAGTGGTTTGAACACGTTTATCAGTCTTCTAAGGTTTATTATCAGTTTTTCTACCCTGATATTGTGAACATTTCACCATATAGATTCTTTAATCAAGGTGTAGGTTTATTCATACTATTGGCTTCTTTTTGTATGTTTCTCGTAGCCATAAAATATTCCATGAAATATTTATTACAGCCGATAAAGTCATTTTCTAGTAAAATCACTTAAGAGTTACACAGATAAAACTGTAGAGGAAATGTTAGTATCGCTATATTGATATGAGGAATTCATGAGCGAGATCCATTATTTATTTTAGAATCTTTAATTCAATAAGTGATCAATCAATCAGTCAATAAAATAATATCACTGTATAGGGTTGTGATGATTATTAAGGTTTTCTCTGGTTGAAATCATGAGTCAATTGAAGCTAGAGTACCATGGAAAACTTGGAAGCACTGGACGGCCGTTTCGTCCTAGTATGGTTTTCCATGGTGGTCTAGCTTCAATTGACTCATGATTTCAACCAGTGAAACTTCTGAAATCTCCACATAACCCATTCTGATGTTAAGCTTTTGATTGAGATCATCTTCCGTTTGATGTTAGACCACCAGGGAAACCTAGAAACACTGGATGGCCGTTTCGTTCTATGATAGGGCTCATCAGTAGTGAGCATCAACGATCCCGCGAGCTTCGTGAAGGAATTCTCAGAGTTCTAGTGACAAGCCGTGACCAGTAAAGATAATCCGTGTCGGATAGAAAGAGGTATTTACCTCAGTACAGTGGAAGTGTTATAACTTGTGGCCGCCAATTAGAGAGTAGTAAATTAACGATCGGACCAAGGACGCGTAAAACACGTATGAGCAGCCTAGAGTCCTGATTAGAACTGCTTTCCGCCTAGCCCAGCCAGTCAAGTCCAGAACATAAATCTCAGCCTGTGCAATACGAATCGTTATATTTCAAACATGCTGAGTTTATATACCAACCAAACAGACCAAATCTTACCACAAAATATGTAACAACATTTGTACAAGATTTGTCCAAATGTAGCTGTGAATGTGAGAGGTATTGATTAATAGACAAGGCATAATTCAAGAATCGTATAATAATAATTATAGGTCAAAATAAAGCTAATGATAAGAGGTACATGAATATGAATAATTTAGTTATTTAACAATTATACGATAAAAATATACGTATAGTATTGATCCACAAATAGATCCCAAAGTAACCATTCATCATATTTATCGGGACCTAGCAATATAATGATCTACAGGTTAAGCGTTCGCGCGCGACTCCCTGGGTTCGAATCCTGCGAGTGAGATTGTGGATCATGAATGCTCACTGATGAGGAGTCCTATACTAGGACGAAAATGTCGTCCAGTACTTCCAGGTTTTCCGTGGTTATCTAGCTTGAACTATTGAAATTTCTAAAAATCTCCACAAAACCCCTTCTAATAAGAACCTATTTTAAAAAGAACACATCGCGTAGTACTATTGAAAAGATTGAAACAGAGTTAAGAGAAATACGTCTATATAGAAAAATTATTCTCAGAATATAAAACTAATCAAAAGTGCATTAATACTATTCTTAAGTAACCTTTTGATCTATTTATAAATTTATATGTACTTTTGATGGAAAATACTTAGGAATAAATGAAAGAAGGACGTCTACAAGATTTCCTAAATATATTTCATAGAATTTTGTATTTGAAACAAAGTAAAATTGTCATCACTATGTAGTTATCATAAAGGAGTTTAAAATAATTAACAAGTAACAAATGCTAATTTTACTTTATTTTGTAAAGGCTATTGTTACCAAGGTATTTGCAACATGAAATGAAAATATGATACATCTCTTGTTGCTATGGTAAGTTAGTTATATCATTTTAAAGTTTGTCAATTATAAGTAAATGAACATGAGATTTTCTCATGTCAACACTAGTTACCTCAATTATCACTCATTTGTTACTAAATTTGTTTTATTCATTTGTTTATGATCATATATCAATTCAAATCTCTAAGTAATTTCATATTCAACATATAAATATTATTATGAGAATGGATTTTGTGAAGATTTTTAAAAATTTCAATAGTTGAAATCATGAGTCAATTGAAGCTAGACCACTATGGAAAACCTGAAAGCAATAGACAGCCCTTTCATCATAGTATGGGACTCCTCAGTAGTGAGCATCTATGATCCCGCCTCGAGAGATCTAAACCCAGGAGGTATCAGTCTCAAGCGTTAGCGCTTAACCTCTAGACCACTGATTTGGTCAGCATCCAACGGTGTTAATGTCTAACTTCAACTAATCCACGAAATTGCGCCATCGTACATCATTGTCTTTAGTAAATTACCAACTCACAACAGACCTGGTTGAACTCCACTGGTAACAGCATCTCACTAGAAGTCCAAGAAATGCCTCTTGAAGTCAGTCACTAGTGAGCATATGTTGATTAGTATCAGATATACAACTAGATTTTTAAATAATCGCATATTTCTATTTGAGCTCTGGAATTAAATCTACACTAAGAAATAGACAAACGCAGTAATGATTCATATCAAAAGGGTTTTGTGGATACTATAATAATTCTAATGGTTCAGATCATGAATCAATTGAAGCTACAGTCCCACAATAGGACGAAACGGCCATCCAGTGCTTCCAGGTTTTCCATGGTGGTGGTTTAGCTTCAATTGACTCATGATTTCAACTAGTGATATAAATATTAGTAAACAACAATTAGTATGTTATATATTTTGTTTCCTCTTCTCGTCTCTGATGTCATTTCCAATTAAATCTCATTGATTATAGTAAGTAGAAATTTCTATAATGATATTACTAATGTGAATTTTGTGAGGACGGCTCTCGAGATGAACTCAAGGAAATTCTAAGAAGCTCAGAAAGAACCGAAGATATTCCATTCAATCATCTTTTGGAATATTCCGGAATTTCTACATGTAGCTTCCCTATTAGACAAACGCTATACGGATGGGATGACTTATATCAATACACATGGACAACTGAGGACACTCATTCGATTGGAAAAATGTGGAAATCATGGACAGAGGAAATTCCAAAAACACCAAAGCATTTTTAAAAGCCCGACATTCAGGTCAATCAGCAATCAACAAACACATTGAAATCGATCCAATTTATCAACCAATCAGGAAGATTATGCACAAATATAAGAACAAAAATTAAACCAATAGGGGAAACAACTAAAACAAAGTAGTAAACAATCATAAATTTACGGTCAATAAGAACCAATCAACATCGAAGTGTACAGAACAAGCTATGAAACACATATGGAGAAATTCGAACACTTCACTTCTATTTCAAGTTTGTACTGTGGATGATGTCGTTCAGAAGAACGATGAAAGCTTCACGACCAAATCATCCAGCTCAGAGAACATAACTCCATCAATATCATCCACCTAAGCTACATATCTTCTGTACCATCTCATGATTGGATGACTATAATGATGATTTCGTTTTTACTAAAAAAAAACTATAAATACTTGATACTTTTGTACTATAATTAACATTGTTCTGTCGTTTATCTTCTCATTTGAAAGATTTGGAAGATTTCAGACTTAAATGGTATGACGTAACACATACATACAAACATAGATGTACATGTACATATATATATACACACACACACAAAAGTCCAATCATTAATTAACAACAGAAAGAATTCTATTACACATAGTAATCAAATATTTTCATCATCATTATAGTTACCATGTTTATGAAGAAAAGAAAAAAAGTACTAAAGTTTTCCGATTATTCCACAGAAACAAAAAAAAAAAAAAAAAAAGAATTGTACTGGGTTATTTAAAGAAAATGTATGAACTCATTATGGATTATTTCATTTCAAGAAGGATCAATAAAGTATTATTAATATGAGTATTATGATTTGAATAAATAATTTTGGTATTCCACAGTAAAAAGCGTTTAAAACGACGTTAGAAATCGAACAGAAGATTGGTAATCTTATTTAAAATCTGATGATCTACAGTTCAAAGAATGATAAATAGTTGTTTAAAACAGTAGTATGTAATATAAAGATAACATGCATACATATATTTGGATATAAAACCAGTAGTCATATTGCATGAGACTACGGACAATATTTAAGCGATGCTAAACTAACCTTGAGACTGTTCCACGTACATACTACGGTCAAATCCGGGTTATAAACCAGTGTGAGAAATTAGAATTATGATTTACAGTTCCGGTCGACGATGTATTGATCATATTTTCACCCTCCACCAAATGTTAGAACATCGTCATACTTATCAAAGGCCAACAATCGTAGTGTTTCTTGACATCAGGACTGCCTTCGGTTCGTTGGATAGGATTGTTCTCTGGAATTGTCTATTGAAGAAGGGTGTGCCTGAGAAGTTTATTAACATCCTAAAACCCTATACACAAACACCTCAGGCAGAGTGAGGGCATACAACCACTATTCTCCATTGTTCCATTCAAGCAGTGAGGTTAGACAGGGTTGCCCAATCTCACCATTCCACTTCAACTTTGCCATCGATGACATTCTGGAAATAGCTCCTGCTATAACCTTCTTTTACTTTCTTCATCAAAAATGGTTATTTCATTATCGTCTCTGTGACCGAACACTCGATGCCGAACCTCTGCATTACTGACATGGTGTTGCCACTGGATGCCAGCAATCCTTCGAAGACAGCGATGATCGAACACAGAGAGTCGTCTAAAATCCTCAACTCGGAGAGGCCAGGTTTCACAAGCATAGACCAAAACTGCTCTCACCGTCGCGTTGTAGATCCGACCTTTTACAGCCAGACTAACATCACGAAGGCGCAAAGATGGCCCAGATTGGCATAAGCCGCTCTGGCTTTCACTATACGTGCATTCATCTCATCACTCACGCCACCACCAGCACTTATGCAGCTACCTAGACACAAGAACTTCTCGACCACTTCTATCTGCTCACTATCCAGAGTGAGTACAGGATTAGAATCCTGCCAGTCTTGTAGGAGTACTTTGGACTTTGAAGGTGCAAAGCACATACCATACCTACGGACATTGATTGCCATCTGATTAAGTGTGGATTGCATACTTTGGGCATTCTCGCACAGTAAGACAATATCATCCGCATACTCAAGGTCAAGAAGTCTTTCTCCAGGCAACAGATCCACATCACCATTACTTACATCCGTCAGAGCTGTTTCCAGAATGTCATCGATGGCAAAGTTGAAGTGGAATGGTGAGATTGGGCAACCCTGTCTAACCTCACTGCTTGAATGGAACAATGGAGAATAGTGGTTGTATGCCCTCACTCTGCCTGAGGTGTTTGTGTATAGGGTTTTAGGATGTTAATAAACTTCTCAGGCACACCCTTCTTCAATAGACAATCCCAGAGAACAATCCTATCTAACGAATCGAAGGGGGTCCTGATATCAAGAAACACTACGATTATTGGCCTTTGATAAGTATGACGGTGTTCTAACATTTGGTGGAGGGTGAAAATATGATCAATACATCCTCGACCAGAAAGAAACCCAGCCTTCTCCTCGCGAGTCAATCCTTCTCGGGTTCTGAACAACCTAAGAAGTATAACGGAAGCCAATAGCTTGGACGCAATCGGAAGTAGACGTATCCCCCGATAGTTGTTACAGGAACAACGTGAACCCTTTTTATAGATAGGGACAACTATCGACTCATTCCATGACGTTGGTACACTCTCTAGTTCCCAGATCTTTGTAAACAACGTCGTCAGTCCCTTAGTCAGAAAGTCACCACCATCTTTAAAAAGAGCCGGAGGTATGTCGTCTGGACCCGGTGATTTGTAACGTTTCAAGAGTTGGAGTTCCTTGCGGACTTCCGCCTCACTACTGACAAGCTACAAATGTTAAAGATAAATTAAAACTGTCAATTATGAATACTTTGTAGGTTGTTTCATTTATTTTGTGATAAATATTTCCAATGCTCTGATTCAACTAGATACTATTATCATTGTATTGTGGTGTGTGCTACTTATGTAGACATAAGTAGTATATGGCGCGAGTTTTAAACGTAATGTCTGCCAGCAGAAGATGAAGGAAGATCAAGAAAGAAAGAGCGGGAACACAATGGAATTTGTATGGAAACTCATGAACAATGAAAGGACAGACAATCGATTGATGTTTGCATCAGGAACAGTCAAATTTGATATAATGTAGTGAACAAGAACACCAATGGGGACAATCGAATGTATTTGACAACAGATTACAGAACTACTTATTAAAATCTAACAACCATATAGTGAATCGTTAATTTGCAGAATAACAATCCATCTACATCCGATGTCCGCCCAGCAGCCGCACGTCCCACCGCTCCTCTCCGTCAACAGCACCCGCTACAGCCAACACCGCCCCGCCAGAACACTCCATCAGACGCCACCTGTCCGCATCAGACTGGCCCAACCCGCATCTCAGCTCCAGGCCCGCCACGGCGTCCGCAGGACAACACCCTTCCCCTCTCCTGGTTGGCAGCGACACCAAATGTAGTGAACAAAAGACAAAACACACTATATGGTTGTTAGATTTTAATAAGTAGTTCTGTAATTTGTTGTCAAATACATTCGGTTGTCCCAACTAGTGTTTTGTTCACTACAGTATCTCAAAAAGTTACATATTTACCAACTTTTACAAACAAAACTAGGATTGTCCCAAATTCTGTATAGTTTTTTGTACTAGCACTGATATTAGCAAGGAAATTCGGGGTAAAACCCTTCTTATTTATTAATTTAGCATTAATTTTGGTTATGATACCCGACATTGTTCTAAAGAAATTGTTTAGCTTTCTAGAACTGCAGAAAATCATCTAGAGGAATATCAGTACACTACCAATGATGGTTGACATTTTTCACGTGAGGTGCTGAAACGTAATTAAAATACTTCAAAAGTAGGCTTATTTCCTTATATCACTCATATCCTGGGCTTTGATAATCATCAACATAAACAATATTGTTTTTACAAGTGTGATATGATGAAACGTCACGATGTAGAGAACTCCTGTGATTATGGGTTAGTTCTGTTTTCAGAGTTGTTAGGTCCCGATAAGGATAATGAATGGTAACTTTGGGATCCATTTATCGACCAGTACTAAATGTATATTTTTATTGTATAATTGTTAAATAACTAAACTATTCATATTCGTATCCCTCTTATTATGAGCTTTGTTTTGACCTATGAACTATTATTAGACGATTTACCATTCTTGAGTTATGCCCGGTCTGTCAATAACTACCTCTCAGATTCACAGCCACATTTGGCTAAATCATTTACAAATGTGTATTTTCTATTTTATGGTACAATGTGGTCTGTCTGGTTGGTATATAAACCCAGTATGTTTGAAATACATGATTCATATTGCAGAGGCTGAGATTTGTGTTCTGGACACGACTGGTTGGGCTAGGCGGAAGGCAGTTCCAATCAGGACTCTAGACTGCTCGCATGTGCTTTACGTGTCCCTGGTTCGATTGACAATTCACGGCTCTCTGAGTGGTGCTATCGTTACGTTATACATTAATAGGGCACTCGGGCCACAATTGATAACAAGTTATGTTAGTAATACACTATGTCGATAAATAATTTGACTATCTTAGGTGGTGGGGATAATCAACTCTCCCTCTCGAAATGCTCTCACATGGCCACACGTATTCAGCCACTGAGAGGGAATCCTCCTCACTTCCTTTTCGCGGTGGGAATGTTGTTTAAGAAAATGAGAGGACAAAAATCAAATGTCTGGCGCTTTAACTGGGTTGGTGTATCCCCGTATTCACATGGAGGAGTAGGAAAATCTTTATTTAAAGCTAATGATGCATACAGACTCCCGGATCCTGAAGGAATAGATGGAGCAATGAACTATTATTAGTTACCGACTACCATGGAACTACATTTCCCAGCGTTGTCCCACTACCTCATGGATTAGACTCATAGGTCAGGGGCTAGGGAGTGAACGCTACGAAAATCACCAGCTTCGGTTTGGACACCCGATCAGTAATTCAGTCCTCATATTAATCCATCGACGAAGTGTGGCGCATAGATATTTAGTGCTTTCTTATACTAAAATTTATGTATTTAAATAAATATGATTATCGAGATGGTGAAGATTTGTAGCTCAGGTGGATGATTTTGATGGAGTTTTGTTCTCTAAGCTGGATGGTTTGGTCGTGGAGCTTTCAACGTTCTTCTGAACGATAGGAGACAAAACCAAGAGTAAAAAAGTAAACAATGACAAATTTAAGGTCAATAAGAACCAATCAACATCGAGGCGCACAGAACAAGCTGTGAAACACATATGGAGAAATTCGAACACTTCATTTCTATCTCAAGTTTGTGCTGCGGATGATGTCGTTCAGAAGAACGATGAAATCTCCACGACCAAATCATCCAGCTCAGAGAACAAAACTCCATCAAATATGATTATTTTGAATACTGAATCATTGAATAAACTTTATAAAGATCAAAGCAACATTGAAACGTTCAAATTCACAATTAATAATAAACCACACGTGTCGGGAAATCTTCACTTTTCATTAAGATGAAGTTTCAATTAGAGAGTGTTAGCATAATTAAAAATCATTAACAAAAATCTACCAAGATATTAATAATCACATGATAATTGATACATCCTAAGTAATTAGGATTATTGGAATCCAGAAAAATTTCGAAGAATGATATCAATGAAAATAATTTAATTAGCTTATGTTGTAGGTACCATAACTAAGCGATATACAATCTTATGTACAATTTTGAACTAAACAATAATAAAATGTAATTTTATAAATAAATAAATAAACTAAACTGTATATCTGTGGTATTTGTCTACGTCTTACTGGACGTAGGAAACATGCTGCAAGGAAACCCCTTAGGGTCCTACTTAATGATAGTCAAGCTAAGAGTATATTTCAGGAACAACTAGAAAAACAGTTAGGCAGCTATGTAACTGATGCCTACCCCGAGGCAGCGTGGAATGACATCCAAAACTGTAGAAACAGCAGTGATGTCTGCTAGTACGGTAAACCATAAGGTTAGGGAGAAACACTGGATCTTAGCAGCATCTACCGCACTGATAGATGCTCGAAAACTCATTCCATCTGGCTCTGAACATAACGAAGAGCGGAGTCAGCTTAAGCGTAAGCTGACTAGAAGCCTACGCAATGATCGTGAACAGTGGTGGGTAGCGAAAGCAAGAGAGATGGAAAAGGCAGCGACAATAGGTAACAGCAGGCAACTTTTCAGACTTGTTAACGAAACCGGTATTAGGAACCCAACTCTTTGCGAAACTATCTCCGAAAAAGATGGACATATTATTCATTCTCAATCCAGGAGATTGGATCGATGGGCAGAACACTTTAGGGATCAGTTCAACTGGCCTTCAGCCACACTTCGGTTTCCCACAATCTCCAGTCGACCTGAATGGCAAGTTAATGTAAGTTCTCTGACTCTTGATGACGTTGAAAAAGCTATAGGAAATCTGAAGCGTGGGAGAGCAGCAAGCCCTGACAGGTTTACCCCTGAGATTTTTAAGGATGGTGGTCCAGTATTAGCAGCGAGATTGACTGAGGTCTTAGGTAGAATCTGGGAACTGGACGTAATCTCATCTGACTGGTCTCAATCACTGATTGTACCAGTCTATAAGAAAGGACAAAAGTCCTCTTGTGACAATCACAGAGGAATTAGTTTGACTAATATAGTGTCTAAAATATTAGCTTCAATAATACTTCGACGCCTAACCAAAGCTTGTGAACAGCAGACTAGCGAAAACCAGGCTGGTTTTCGACCTGGACATGGTTGTATAGATCAGATATTCACACTAAATCAGGTCCTAGAACATAGACACACATTCAGACGCCCCACAATGATAGTATTTCTCGACCTTAAGGCGGCATTCGACTCTGTTGATCGTGAGGTTCTATGGCAGTGTTTGTCACTGAAGGGAGTACCAAAGAAGTACATCAACCTTATAAAGGCTCTCTACTCGAACACAACTGGTTGAGTGAGAGCTTATGGTCAACTGTCATCAGAATTGATTACCTCAAGTGGTGTTCGTCAGGGCTGTCCACTCTCTCCATTCTTGTTTAACTTTGTTGTTGACGTGCTTTTAGACATAACAATTTCCACATCTAAATTTCCAGGGGTTGAACTTCTACCGGGAGATCCACTTGTTGACTTAGAGTACGCCGATGACTCTTCTATTTAGTGAAGACGCTGACTAAATGCAGAATCCTCTGACAACTATAAGCAACAATACAAGCAAGTTCGGAATGCAATTCTCTCCCTTGAAATGCAAAATGCTGCTTCATGATTGGGTTGCACCGCCACCCGAACTAGTGATAGGGAGTGAAGTAGTTGAGCGTGTCGACCGCTTCACTTATCTTGGAAGTCTCATCAGCACTTGTGGTCTGGTATGTGACGAAATCTCAGCACGGATACAGAAGTCTCGATCAGCCTTTGCCAACTTGCGTCATTTGTGGCGTAGGCGAGATATCCGTCTATCAAGGAAAGGACGTGTTTACTGCGCAGCAGTTCGTTCCGTCCTACTTTATGGAAGAGAAACATGGCCGGTAAGAGTAGAGGATATTCGTAGGTTACTACTATTCCACCATAAATATCTTCGAAACATTGCTCGTATATCCTGGGACCACCGAGTAAGTAATGCAGTTGTTAGGAAACGGGTAGTAGGTAAGGATGGAAAATCAGTTGATGAAGTAGTGAAACTTGATCAGTTGAGATGGGTGGAACATGTATAAGTATGCCCAACCACCGACTGCCCCGACGTGCGATGATTTCTGGTGTAGGAGTAGGTTGGAAGAAAGTTAGGGGAGGTAAGACCAAAATATGGCAGAAATCCATGAAGTCACTGACAAGTGGACTGGGCCATGTTGATAGGTGTAGACTACTTGGTTGGGATCGGCGAGATGATAGCAACCGATGGTTAGAGACCTTGAATGACATGGCTCAAAATCGTTTGCAATAGCTCAGGTACATCCACTCTTTGTGTTCTCCCAAATTCTAATCTGAATTCTTCATGTTCTTTATTTTCTTTCCCAATTTATTCCACTGGACTTTACTCCTTTAATAGCATTGTCAAACCTTAATGTCCCCTATCTCTACTTATACTTTCAGTACCTCTACCACTATGGGATTTGAATTGATAACTGAATCTCTGTATTAATGTGGTATGGCAACTCGAACTGATGTACGTACGTACGAAGTTCCACGTTGTTAATGACTGACTCTGTGGTATGAAATTTTTTTTCTGGTTAGCGTTTTTTTTTCTAGCGCAAATCATCAAACTGCATCACGAGACAAATGCTAACTTGGAATCCTGAAAGAAAGCAGTAAAGAGGAAGAACAAAGAACACAATACGTCGGGAAATAGAAGCAGATATGAAAAGGATGAATAGCAACTGGAAAGGGATTGGCCCAGGACAGGGTTGGATAGAGAATGCTGGTGAGCAGCCTGTGCTCCTTCACGAGAAGTAACAGGCACAAGTAAGTGAAGTAAGTAAGTAAATAAGCAAGTAAGTAAGTAAGTAAGTAAGTAAGTAAGTAAGCAAGCAAGTATATCTGTGATCATTAATTAAGACAAAACATAATTTCCAAAAATCAAAAACTTATATTTTAAGTATATTATTAACAAATGGAAGATTACATCATCATCATCATCATCATCACCATCATCAATTTCTTAAAAGGTAGAAACTGGTCACTTGAAAATATAATAACATGTAAATAAAACATAATTCATACAGAGGAAATATTGATAAAATACTGATGACTGGTAATGTATGCGCTCATATTTCTTTTTCCCACATAAGGAGAAAGGTCACAAAGTAACGGATTCTAATACAAAATATTCTACAAAAAATGCATACAAAACACTTATTACTTTCTTTTCTTCTAACTGAGTAATTATTATGGGGTAGTATTAAGATATATATATATATATTCATAAATACAGAGGCACATTATAACGGCATAAGGAAGATCATGTTATCATGGGCGTAATAGGAAGTTGAAAGACACATGTGAACTATTAGTTGGCGTTGGCGTTGGCATTCATTCAAATAACTACACAGGAAAGATATCTTTCAATGGAAAAGTAAACAAATATTAAGAATGTAAATAGTAAAATAACAGTATCAATAATAATAATAATAATAATATTATTATTATTGACTGTAATATAGTATTGTTAGGAGATAAATTGTATTTTTGCAGTGTTGAAACTGAAGATTAAGAAGGACTAATCAAACTATTCATGGATATATAACACTGAATACAAGTTGAAATCAAATAGATTATACTGAAATTATCAAATAAGTTCAATTGAACAGTAACACAAGAGATTCAGTTATCATTTGAAGAGAAAATAAGGGAGAGAGAAAAAAAAAGTACTTTACTACATACAAAATCAAACCAAATTAATCAATAAACCAAAAGAGATAACCAATGTGCAGCAGAAGTAAAAGGAAGTAGTTGATTTGGATATTACTATCACTATTATGAGTACTACTACTACTACTACTACTACTACTACTACTACTACGACGACGACGACGACGACGAAGACTACACCGAAAGAGTAGTTGGATGGTTGATGGGAAATAAAGTGTAACAGTAGTAGCCGTTAAATGACTACAAAAAGCAGGAGGAGGAAGTAAGAAAGACTTTTCTTTTCTTTATTTTACATACACACACACATACACATATACTTGTGTATTTATCTTCAATCCATTGATAATAATGTACACAACTAGACACACACACACACACACACGCAGAGAGAGAGAGAGAAAGAAGATGGGATAAGCTACAACAATTGAAGTACTGATTAATTTTAATCTAAATCTGAATGACGTCGAAAATCTAAATGATGCATAGCTGAATTGAATAATGAATGAAGACGAAACGCTTCAGCCAGTACCAATTTAATATTTTCATCAGTCCAATGAAATGTTGGTAAATGTTGTAATAATAGCATAATACCTTGAAAATCTTGTTCACGACAAAGATCATTAGAAAACTGTAATAGAAATGCTGCGCAGACATAAACGTGAAAATTTGAAAATCCACTATTTTCTGACTGTATATATATATCAATAAAAAGAAAATGATTAATTACATATAATATGCGAGTAAATCATTCAATCAAATAGGAAAGTATGATAGTTTATACTGTGAAATAATCACACAATCTATTCAGTTAAACATCAACGGTTAAGATCATGAGTCAGTTGAAGCTAGACCACTATGGGAAACCTGACAGCACTGGACGGCCGTTTCCTCCTATCGTGGGACTCCTCAGCAGTGCGTATCCACGACCTCGCCCCTTGCGAGACTCGAACCCAGGACCTACTGGTTTCGCGTGCGAGAGCACTTAACCACTAGACCACTGAGCCAGCCGGAATCGAACGGTGTTAATATCTAACTTCAACTAATCCACGAAATTGAGCGACACATCCACGATTGTCTTCAGTGAGTTACAATCTCACAACAGGCCTGGTTGAACTCCACTGGTCACTGGTCATGATCTTTACCGTTGAAATTACTACAATCTCCACAAAACCCCTTCTGATATTAGCCAGTTAAATAATAATTATGCGTTCGTTAGTGACTACAACTGATGTAACTTCACATAGTTTTAGTGTAGACTTATATGCCTGAAGAAGTAAGATAGTCATCACACGGATGATATTCGATTCAGTGATCAATGGCTTTATTTTATTTATTTATTTATTTTAACACATAGATTTTGGTACAAGGAGGCCCCAAATACCTATGCGCCACACAGATCTCATTTGATATGTGTGAGAGCTGTGATACTTCCCGGGTGCCAAAACCGAACCACGTGGTTTTCTTAAGGGGGCCACACCCAGAGCCTTCGACCTGATGATCTGATCCCCAAGGCAGTGGAGCATCGTAAGGAGATGTAGTCCCATGGGAGCCGGTGACCAACGATTGGTTCATACTCCATTTGTTCCCGCAGGATACTGGAGCCAGCCCATGTGCAGAATTGGTTTGCGTTATAATTTCGCTCTTACGGTTATAACCCAGCTATTCGTATTGCTTTGTATTCGCGGACACAGATTCACTCGACAAGGCCCCAAATCAAAACACGGTTGATCATGAAGGAGATTATATTCCAAATAACAAGGTTACATGGAAGCAAAAAGCAAAAAAGGAAAACCGTTAGTATATTTATAGTTTTTTACATAAGAAGAATCTAGAGTCTTCTCCATGTATCGACTAGCACTGATTGCATAAGAATCAGCCAATCAGCGTGCGCCAAAGCAATCGTGCATGGAGCATGCTTAAATCCAATCTATGTCCCGCTAACAGTTTGGGATCCGGTTAAAGCTCCGGACATTCGTTTTCCGTCCTCTCATTTTCGTAAACAACAGTAATGCCACGAGAAGGCAGTGAGTAGGACTTCCCTGGCAGAGGCTATATACGCGTGGCCATGTGAGAACATTTCGAGAGGGAGAACGGACTCTTCTCACTCTCGGCCGTACCAAGGCATTTGGGGGCCATAAAAAGTCAATAAAAATTTCTTTTTATATTTCAGATTCACTTACGAATACACATACAATCTGCTATCTCATACACATTATAACAAATATATTAAACATTGTTAACATGATTGAATGACCTATTTACTATACAGTTAACTGAAGAACCATGTACCCATTTATATTCGATAATTTTGATGTTTGAACCAGATTGTCGAACAAATAGTGAGATTCATTAAAATTGAATCACTGAGATTTTACAAATATATTCTTCCTACTTAATATCTTATGTAGCTGGGTACACAAATACTATAAAGGTTCTTATAAAAAACTAGAAGCAAGTTCAGTTAAGAAAAACACCAGAAAGTATTCATACATTTAAACAAGTTCCTCTCAGTTATATGAGCATAGTAAAATAAATTTACAACAAGATCGCCACTCGCTTTTATTCTGAGCCATGTCTGATAACGTCTCTAGCTACTGTGTTGCACCATTTCTCGGACCCCAATCAAGAAGTCGAGAAAGACCAATGGAAGCCAATCCTGCACAGCTTTCTTTCGTACCATACACTGACCACCTCTCTATTTTTAACAACCGGTCCTAACGTCGGAAAATAATGCATGATATGGAATTCTCTGGGACGACATTGACAGGACAAGTCCAGTCTATTGAAGTCGATGTTTCAAGACAGTGACACTAATTGAATTATCGTCGCTGTGCCCAAACAAACAATGTTGAACCTCTGAATTACTAACATGGTGTTGCCACTGGATTTCAGCAATCCTTCCTTCTTAATGCTTTCAAGATTTATTATTATTATTACTTCCGTAGACTAATGTTCTATTCATTTTTGTTCTATTTTCTATTATACTCATCTTCCTTTCTTTATCTCTACACAATCTCGTTTTAACTTGTATGAAGTATATGCATTTTGGTGTCCCCTGTGTACAAGTGTTTAAGGCGTTTAAATAAATAAATTTTTTGCAAACCATTCTAATGTTGATCTAGACAATCAATGAAATACTCCTTTCCGAGAACGGCAGTGTCGGTAGCTAGCTTATTCTAGCTTCCGGACAGGCCAATTTATTCATAGTTCTTGAGTTACATTTTGACTTTGTTAATTATTCTCTTATCAACCTTGACTGTTTTTATATGAGCGTATATGTGTACCTTTCTTATCTTACACATCATATGTATGTAACTTATTTTTGTCTGACTATAATTATCGATCCACGCTTAGTTAAATCAAGTTGGTCCACATGCTTTCTCCAACTGCGCGTTATTTCGCTTCGCTCCCTTCTCTTCGCTTCGTTTCCATAATCGTTTGTCTAGATCAATGATTGTTTGGAATATACGCATTCGAAATCCATTCTCGTATTTCACTTATTTAATCGCGTTATTTACAAACGCGAGTTAAGTAGATGATTATATACGAGGATTGGTGATATGTATATTTCAATAAAAATCATTCTTACGATTTAAATGGAGTCAGATTTAAGGACACTAAAGAAAATAAAGTTTCGATAATGAAATGAGAAGCTGAACTTTATCATTGCATTATCGAGATTTCTAAAAGTGGTTAATTATTTTAAAGTTCAGAAAGTTCCCATGCCTGTAAGTAAATGGTTTACTATCGTATCTGTCTAGAAAATCATATTAGGATGCAAACTACCTTTAATTGAACAGATAAATTGCACAAACTGGATACCATGAAGCCAAAGCGATTTCGAGTCATAAATGTTTCTGTGTAAACCTGCGACTAAAAGCAGTACGCCAACACAATCGAATATATGGGGAGTGATATTTTAGTGGTTAGGTTACTCGGCTTTTAACCAGTAGGTTAATCTCACTTCAGCTATTAAGATTTAAGCAACCGGTTAATATCATTATCTGGATTGACTTTTACCAACTTTCGTCACCTATGGCATAAGCGAGATATTTTTCTGGCAAACAAAGGATGAATACACTATGCGACAGTTTGTTTCGTTCTACTTTATAGCTGGGAAAATGAATTCAGTAATAGATTATATTTGTAGGTCACTAGTATTTGGCTATAGATGCCTTCGGAGTACTGTTGGTCATCAAGTGAACACTTATGTTGAGGTTGGATGTAGACTATTACATAAAGATGGTAAATCAGTTGATGAGTCAGTGAATTTTTATTGACTGGATTAGTTGGAACATGTAGACTGCCAGGGTGAGATCTTAGCTATAATTGTGACTAATGGTTGGAGACGTTGGGTAATATGGCTCTGAATCAACCACAATCCAGCCGATGCGATATAGTTCAAATTCCAGTACTACATAAACCTGTACATGATGAATTCCTATAAATCTGTGTCGTCAATAAACCAAAACATAAACGAACATATACAAAAAGACAAGTGAAAAAAAAATTCTAACTTACCATATAAGTATCCCATAAACGTATAATACATCGTAATGGTAATTCACGTATTAATAAATTATTCATCCATCGAAAAGCAAATTGTAAAAATTCAACATCATTTTGTATAAAATGTTGATACAATTTAGTATCAATACGTTCAATTAGACTAGCCAACATCTTTACATTATTTTGTAGGCCAGGTTGAGCAAATGTATAATTATCTTGTATTGTATCTAATAGATGTGATGTACACCAAAATACATCAGCTTCAACTGAATTCAATTGATCACAGGTGATATCCGAATGTAGGCTTAATTCACCTGATGTATTTAAATCTATAATGAGTGTGGGGATAAGAGGTGGAGTAAAACACGGCAAAAGAAAAAAGATAAACAAGCAACAAAAGAGATTAGCCGAAGAGAAGTGATTTCAAAATGAAACGACAGTGTAGTGTGCATTCCTTATAGGTCTTTTTTTTTTAAATAAATGCTACAAAGAAAGTATAGTGAATACATATCAGTCAAATGTTTATCCGATTAGGTTGTAAATGATAATGGTTGCCCTAAAGTGAGAGCGTATATCTGTTTATCTAAGATGGATAAATATGTAGGATCTAGAGAAACTTCTTAATGAATTTTAAAAGAATGATTAACTAGACTACGGATAAAAAATAACATTGTTTCCATGATCTTAAAATCTTTTGGTATTAAGAAAAATCGATATCGATTGACAACCATTCAGAGTAGCAATCAATCATATGTTTACCCAGCCCTTTAGGGTTGATCGAATTCTGTTACCAAGTTCAAATGCAATCGCTAGTCTGACTCGATATCATATGCATCACGTTTTGCTGTAAGTTAGTTGGATGCTGTTAGCAGGATCACCTTAGCTTCGATCTCCTATTAGTTGGGATCCATTAGTAAAGTGTGTCAGTAATCATGGGGGGATTGATGTAGCCTTGAGGATTCTAAACTGTTAAGATGAGATAAAACGTGAATTGTTTAATTTCGCATGATATCTGCTCAGTATGACATGCAGCAATAATGTATACATTAATTCAGTGAAAAATTCGTTTCTACGTCCCTCCTAATTCATTTATGTGTGATATTCATTGACTTATTATTCACTGCCCTTAAACTCTATAAACAAATGAGTGTATTTGGTTAAAGTTGACGTGTCTTTTTTGAAGGGTAAATAAAGTATTCACTTGACATGGATCTTTATCTTATTCATTCCATTGTGTGGAATCTCAGTTTCTCACCTGTTTCAAATTCAACTTCCATACAAACTTGCATCAAATAGTACCATCATCAAAGTATAACCTGATACAACTGCCTATCATACATACACAATTTATATATCACTCATTCACAAACATAATGAACATGATATCAAGTAATGACTGCTATGAGACAACATCAATAAATGTCAATCAGTGTAAAGGACTACATAAATAATAAAATTAGTTGTTAGTTATCAATACAGAGATCAATGGATCCGTGTAAATCTCTCAGTCAGTTAGTGTGCTCTCATCATCATCATCACAAAAAATGCTTCAACAATTACATCTCTATATGACAATAGACAGTATGATGTTGAATTCCATAAAATCTATAGAGTTTCAACTTGTCGATAACCTTTCAATAATTATTTCATATTTTAATAAATCAATTATATAAGAGCTAAGAATTAGAAAGTGGTAAATACATGCAAACCTAGAAATGGCTTAATAGAGATAAGAATAGAAAGATAGATAAAGTAAAACATTTCCTTTCTAGAATTTTATCAATTACGATGTGTTACATAACTAAAAGTAAAACACACACATATACATATTGCATAGTTTCATGCAAGTAATTTTAAAAAGTTGTTTTATTTGTTACAACTTATATCAGAGATTATTTGTAGTAATGCTTGATGAGATTATGAAATAAACTTCTATCTAGATAAGGAAAGATGGATAGTGGTTAGCAGTGGAATTCAGTACAAAGCGCGTTTCGTCCTATTTAGGACTCGTCAGCTGGATGTACCTGTATCTCAGAGTAGATATTCACCCTGGGACTCGAAACTATTACCATTCGCTTCAAACGCCATCACATTATCCATTTAGCTACTGAGTCATGATAGCAACTTGCTTGTGTAATGGGATGAAGTTATATTCACTCTGAGATGTAGGTACATCCAGCTGAGGAGTCCCAAATAACAGAAAACGCGCGTCCTGGATTCCACTGCTAGCCAGTATCTATCTTTGCTTATAAAGTTTGTGATTTCAGGCAATATCGAGGCAGTCCGTACAAGATGCACATATGCCAACAAGACTGATCAATTTCAGTCCGAAATAACAGTGGGAAGATACAAGTAAACAACACCAAGTGAATAAAACTTCTATCTTATTATCATATTGTTCATAAAATATTTATTAAAATTACTTTGAAAGTCATTCTGAATATTAGAAATCCCAACAAATAAACACTTGATCTAGTTAAATGAAATGGTTAAAGCTGGATTTTCAACAACAACAAGCTGTTTTCTATGGGTATAGTCCCAGGCTCGAATAAAGTAGAAGGGTTTGATATGGGGGTTAGTAACCCCATCCAGTAAAGAGAACTTTGTTGAAGAATATTAACCAGAAACGGTACTAAATAGACATATTAAAAATTAATATTAGCTCCATACTATACTTTGCCTAACAAACCATTATGTAACTATAGAAAATATTCAACACATCCATGGACAAGTAACGATTTTAATTCAAACCTTATAAACCATTGGAAAAGATCTCCATGACCCAAGAGCGGAACGAAAGCGTCTTTTTTAACAACACCTTAGTAATCAAATAAAGGTTTGCAGTGTACAAGTTTAAAAACATGGTATATTGAGCTAGAAGTTGAATGTTTAACCAAGGCAGAGAGAGGGTTATTAATTTGTAAATATGCACTTTGATATGAAAGTTATAACAAATATAGGACAACATTAATCGAAGGTTATGATCTTTTATTTGGTATAATTTTATGGGACTGTCCTAAATATGCCTAACAACACTACACCTGAGAGCAAAAATATTAACACTAAGTTTTTATATCAAATTAGATACTCGGCTTCTAACTAGCAGGTAATCGGTTTGAATCCCATCCCACCTACCTTGGTTAGTGTGGCGAAATAGTATACTTTTTAAAACTCATTTAACAAGTACAGATACCTGAACTGGTCAACGAACCACAGTTCGATTGAATAGGGGTCGGTGATATTAACCGGATGCACAATTTTATTTATTTAAGTCCATAGATAATTCTACAAGGAGGCACCAAATACATGTGCGCCACACCTCATCATTTGATATGTGTGAGTACTGGAATACTGATCGGGTGCCCAAACCGAAGCAGGTGATTTTCCTAAGGGGCCACTCCCGGGCCTTTGACCTATTAATCTCATATATAAGGCAGTGGAGCGACGTTAGGAGATGAAGTATTATGGTAGTCGGTGACCAACAATGGGTTTATACGCCATTTGTTGTTTCAGGATCCTGGAGCCCATATGCACCACTGGTTTGGAATCAGGGTTTTCCAACTCCCCTACGTGAATCTTCTGTGTCCACCAACCCGGTTAAAGCGCCAGATATTCGCTTTTATTTCTCTTAATTTCATAAACAATACCCCCACCACGAGAAGGCAGTGAGTAGGACTTCTCTGGCAGTGGTTGTATACACGTGGTCATGTGAGAACATTTCGAGAGGGAGAACGGTCTCTTTCCACCCTCGGCCGTACCGTGGCCTTTGGAGGGCACAAACTGAGGAAAAAGTACGAGGATTGAGTTTGCGACCTTACTTGTTAGAACTTCACTGATTCAAAGACGAAGCCACCGCTTTAATAGATAGCAACACAACTCACATAAATTATGTGACTCAAAGTTGAGCACATAAGACTATAATTAGTATCTAATGTTTATGAACCTTGGATTACAAACACATTCCTATAGTATACTTATTAAAACATGCAATTAATTCTATACTACGTATAATATTGTAAAAGCAGTAATTTTGACAGCAACGCATGCACTATAAATTTCGTGGAAATAAAGATTTTTTAGAGAGTGATCACCTTATTAGTAAGTGCAAATTAGTCAAATATTTGATAAACATTTTGTATCAACCTTTGCGAAATACGCAATATGTTAGGTGTTTTCTAGCAGTGACACTTACCTGATGATTTTTCATTGTTCAAGCTAGGTACTAAATCTGAATGAATAGTGAGAAAATATAAATTTAGATAGTGTTCCTCATGAAGTAGATCATTTACGAAATATAGGTTGAGCCATATCTATCTTTTTGTGTGACAGTAAACAAAACTATCCTATGGTATCATATTATTAAGCCACTGTTCTTGACAAACTCTTGTACAAATAATACTTTCATAAATATATATATATATATATATATATATATATATATATATATATATATATATATATATATATATATATATATATATATATATATATATCAAGCTTAGAAGTATCACTATGTTCAAAACAACAGATTATACGTAGAACGAAGGCCATTACATTACGGAAATATATGATGGACATGATTTAACGATGAAAATGTTTCTTACAACACAATATTCTTTAACTAATTATTGTGGGATGTATACTTATAGCTACTAATTTTCTATTGGTTAAGAGCAATGACTAGAACTAATGAGATGAAATTGTAAGAGATACTTGTATTTATGTGTTTATATATGTGAAAATCCCCCATATATGCACTCCATGTGGCAAAAGTTCTTTGTTTCCCTCTCTACATAATGCATCTTGTATTGCCCTCAGTACTTACATAAATTACGCCCAAACTTTTTGTTGAGTTGTGATGATATAATAGCGTCTAGAGACTAAAATAGACTGATTCCTTGGTGCTGTTGAATCTTTCGATAACTACTTCACTTTTATTTTAAGTAGCATGGCCTTCAGGAGGTTGAAATTTTGAACTACTGCTAGTTAAGTTGTTGCGGTCCGAACCTTGACCGTTGCTGCTACCTTGACATGGTGGTCAAGTTTGCCGATCAGAATGAACCAATCGAGCTATACTGGTTGAAACAATCGTTCCACAAAGTCCTACATTTCCAGAAAGGTCGGTTGAAGAGCAATAAAACTAAAAGCAGCAAATCCAAGGTCTGAGGGTGAAGTCTTACTGCTAGCTATACAGAGGTGTGACGGCAGTAAGATGTTTCTCTCAGACAACCATCATAACAGCGATGTTTCCTTCTCACAAAAGAATGGTGGGTTAGAAAAGGTCTCCGGTGGTAAGGTCTCGACAAGTACGGAGCTAACACGAAACTTACGAAAAGGTCGTGTGTGGCCGCCCTCATGCAGTTGTCCGTCGGGCACTGCGGTCAAGTTCTCAGGTCACTAAGTACGAGGGCAAAATAAGCACTATTAGAGTGAATCCCCGATAACAGTCGTCTACGAGCTGTTCGGCTAAATGGCTCCGTAAGAATTAAGAAGGATAGGGACACACGTCGTTGCCTTTCCGCCGTTTTTGCTTACGCTCTCACTGACTGTAGCCCGGATGAAGTGAAAGATGACTTTACAGAAAGCTTTCTGAACTTCTACAGAAAGCTAGACGTCCAGACATAGTACTCGTAGCAGGTGATTTAAATGCCCAGGTAGGTGGTTTTAAGAAAACAGAAAGACATCTAGGTGGGTATTTTGGTATTCCAGTTCAGCGAACAGATAATCGTGATCGTCTGCTGCAACTGTGCTCAGACAATCGTTTATTTTTAACAAACACAAATTTTAAGCATAAGGAGAAACATCGTCTAACATGAAGACCCCCTGCACCAGACCAACGATGGACTTAAATAGACCATACTGTCATCAGTAATCGTTGGAGAGGGTCGATAGAAGATTGTCGCTCATTCTGGATATCTGCTTGGACTCCAACCATGCTCCGATACGGACATGCATCTGCTTACACCTCACTGGATGCAGAAAAGCCACACTAAGAAGACTGTCATGTGATTTTGTAACGTCAAGTGGCGCCCGTCAAGGCTGTCCACTTTCTCCATTTTTGTTTAATTTCATCATAGATCTACTGATGGAAATAACGCTCTCATCGACTGAATTCTCGGGTATTGATCTGCTACCAGGAGGTCCACTTATTGACTTAGAATACGCAGATGACATAGTCCTGTTTGGCGAAGACGCTGATAAAATGCAGTCTTTTGGTAGCACTGAGCAACAACACCAGAATATCTGGAATGCGTTTCTCTCCCTCTAAATGCAAGTTGTTCCTTCAGGACTGGCCTGTGTCAACACCTGAACTAAGGATAGGGAGTGAAGTAGTCGGACGCGTTGACAACTTCACTTATCTTGGAAGTCTAATCAGCTTTAATGGGTTGGTGTGACGAAATCTCTTCACGGATTCGAAAAACTCGTTTGGCATTCGCTAACTTACGTCACCTATGGCGAAGGCGAGATATCCGTCTATCAATTAAGGGACGAGTATACTGCGCGGCAGTTCGTTCCGTCCTTCTATACGGCTGCGAAACATGGCCTTTAAGAGTAGAAGATACTCGTAAGTTACTAGTATTTGATCACAGATGCCTTAGAAATATTGCTGGCATCTACTGGGATAACCGGGTAAGTAATAGTGAGGTTAGACGCAGAGTATTAGGGAATGATGATAAATCAGTTGATGAGGTTGTGAATCTTCATCGACTGAGATGCTTGGGTCACGTGTTACGTATTCTTGAACACCGATTACCACTACTCGCAATGCTGATTAGTGTTGGGGACGGTAGGAAGAAAGTTAGGGGCGACCAATTCAAAACGTGACATCAGTGCTTGAAGTCACTAACTTCTGGTCTGAGCCATGTTGGTAGACGCAGACTACTTGGTTGAGGTCCGCGCGACTATCGTAACCAATGGTTGGACACTTTAGGTGACATGGTTCAGAATAGATCACAATGGCGTAGGTGTATGTACTCTCCATATCTTCCCTTAAACCGTGAGATTAAAATTGCTTTATATCTTTCTTTCTACGAACTAATTCTTTCTTCCTGTATTATATTCTTATACACAATCTTTCTTTTATATATTACTACCATTGAAGTAACTACTTCTATGAATATGGTGTTCATCTTGATGTAATAATGAGGTATTGAAACTTGGGCCGATGCATATATGTGCCTGGTCCTACGTCGTAGATGACTGACTGTTATTTGAACTTTCTAGGTCCATTTGGAATCATATGCTTAGTCCTTTAAATCACAACCAGTTTAGCAGCGTAATAAGTTTTCTTGATGGGTACTTTTGGCCTCTGTCATAAAATCATATTATGTGAACAGATTGTTCAAAATGTTCAGAAGGAAGAACCAATAAATTGGGCCCTGAATGAACTATCATTGTTATTTTTTTAAGAACAAAATTCGTATTATTAATAATGGCGATTATTAGACTATCCAACAAAAGTACAATTGATATTACATACAGGACATGATCAAAAACAAGTGAGCGTTAGTGACTTCGGAATATCCGATGAGCAAGTTAGTTTAAAATAGCTCCATTGCTAAGGTTCAAAACATACACACACACGCACACACACACAAATACGCCTTTAAATATCAATATTAACTACATAAAGTTAGATTTCTAGATAATCTGAGTAGTACTAAGAAGTTACTAACCATGAAAAATAAACAATTGTCCATATGATGCTAATTATATAACTATTTCCATTGAATCATGCTAGTTTTGGAGTAGTGTATAAAATGCTTTTTTTTATCAATGTAGTTACAAGACAGAAAATGAACAAAGAAGAATAAAGAGGGATAAAACTACAGAATAGTGTGCAAAAATATGATAGAAATGAATGGATAACATTGTCAATATTAAGCGAAGTTGTCACAGATACTGTATTATACATTTCCTATCAAAATAGACGTAGAATAATACAAATCTTTGACAGATATCGAAAAAGGAACTCGCAACAAAATATAAGAAACTTACCAACATGAGTGTATTCTGATAAAAATACAATGAAGAATGGAGTTAACAAATCATTGATACCTTGTACATAACCAATTCCTGGATGTCGCATAGACCAGACAAATAGAATTCGTTCAAACATCTGTACAATGTGAAGGACAAAAAAACTGAGATGGTAAAACTTATTTTACAGAATCGTACCTGAAAACTGATAAATTTAAAAGTAAATCAAGTAATATGTTAATAATAATCAGCATAGGGTTGTGGAGATTGTCGAGTTTTAATTTAGATCATGAACCGATCAATGTTAGACTACTATTGAAAACTTGGGAGCACTGGACAGCCGTTTCGTCCTAGTATGGGACTCTTATTCAGTGCGCGTCCAAGAACCCACAAGTGGAATCAAACACGAGACCTTCAGTCTTGCGCCCAAACGTTTATTCTCTAAACCACTGAGCCGGAACCTAACAGTGTTAACGTCCATCTCCAACCAATCCATCATATTGCGCAACCCTTTATCCATTGCTTGTGCTGGATAAATGTCTCACGCCCGACATGGATTTAACTAGACTGGTTATGGATTGTCAATAATATTTCAGGAGTTATTTCTTGAAGCTAGTCACCAGTGACCACATGATTGTGATCAGTATGGATGACTTGTTGAATGTAGTTGTAATCACGAACTGATCTTTCAAGTTTTTGTTTATCTTTTAGGTCCGAGTACCACATGCGAGGTCGTGTATGCGCACTGCTAACGAGCCCCATACTAGAACGAAACGGCTGTCTACTGCTTCCAGGTTTTCAATAGTGGTTTAACGTTTATCGGTTCATGATCTCAATTGAAATCCAACAATCTCCAAAACCCTATACTGATGATTGTCATGTGCTCACTAGTGACTAGCTTTGAGAGGTAATTCTTGGAGTTCTAATGAGAAGCCGTGACCAGTGGGTTTTAACCGGGTCGGATGTGAGGCAGTTACTCAATGAAAACAATGGAAGATGGCCGTGCAATGTCGTGAATAATAATAATAATAATAATAATAATAATAATAATGCTGAGTACGGCCGTTAGCAGTATATTCAGTTATAGCCTTAAAACATGGCCATTGGCAAACTGAAACAATATATGGGCTGATATTATTTAATTATCAGTTCATTTAAAGGATTACCTGTTTATGGTGGGACTAACTTGTGATGGTTAAGCGTAGGGTACTAAGTGGTGATGGTAACTTGGTTAATGACATTGTTAACTCACTGGAAGAGATAATTAGGATACATGTTATACACATTCAGTTACTATATAAGAAGGTTGAAAGCAACTAGGGATAAGCCGACAAAAACATAAGACAATTCTATGAAATAATTATCTGTTGAACTGGGTCGTGACAAGCGCTGCAAACCTTCTGATCAAGGTGAACAAGATAATCGTAATATGTGATTGAAAATATATTCTTCACTATCTTTGTTTAAATGTTTCACACTCCTTGTTCCTCCATGTAATTTATTCCTTTCGGATTATACTTCATATATTTGGTTTTCTCTACTAACAAAATGAATTATTTTGATTTTTTTGTCTTGAGCACCGCTGTTGGTTCAAAACCAGAGTTTTCCAACTGCTCTAGGTGAATTCTTCAAATTTATTAACCCCATTTAAACACTAAATATCCAGTTTTGTTTTATTTTTTTGCAAGTACTATTTTAGCGCGAGGGTAATGAGTAATATTTTTCTGAAAGTATAAAGTCTTAGTCGTGTGAAAGTATTTCCAGAGCAACGAACTTTCGCACCACCCCTCGTACAATGAAATTTGGGGATAGACCAAAAGTCAATCATTTCAAGGAATGATACTACGTATTGATTTTAACAATGCTAACTTCCTTTCACCATTCTCCTGTCTTAGCCAGGATAGCAATTTCGGGAGACAGTAGATATGTAAAATAGATTTTAATCATCCCTATAAACATCTAAAGCATCCATCCAATCTATTTCTCATTTCTAGGTCCCGACTGTTGTTGCTACCTTGATGTGGTGATCGGACTTGCCTATCGTGATGAAGCAACTGAGCTATACTGGCTGGAACAACCGTTCCTCAAGGTTCTACCATGTCACACAGGTTGGTTGAAGAGCGGTAAGACTAAAAGCAACAAATCCAAGGTCCGAAGGCGAAGTCGTACTGCTGACTGTACAGAGGTGTGACGGCAGTAAGATGTTTCTCTCAGACAACCAGCATAACAGCGATGTTGCCTTCCCACAAACAGGGTGGGGTTAAAAAGGTCGACCCTAAAAATGCACACCTCGCCCTAACCCACGGATATCCGTCTCCGGTGGTAAGGTCTCAACAAGTACAGAGCTGACACAAAAACTACCCATAAAAAGGTCGTGTGTGACCGACCTCAAGCAGCTGTCCCTTGGGCACTGCGATCACGCTCTCAGGTCACTATGAACACCTCTAATCCAATTTCCTTTTCAGGTACCTCCAGCAGAACCCTTCCACGGTGTGGGCAGCTGGGAAGTGATAACCGCTTCCATACCTCTAACAGCACTCAAGACCACTGTATTCATAATCAACCTCCCCTCATTTCTAGGCTACAATTTAATCACATTGCCAACAATATATAACATACAGAAAACTATATTTTTTGTTTAAACGCTCAACAACAATATAACTTACTGCAACCATTTCAGGCCTTCGATAAAGTAATGTCATTCTGTTTAAATCTTTCTGAATTTGATGAAACATTGGTTTATGTTTAACATTTTCACGTAAATGAAAATACTGACTAACAAAAAGTGTATATTGTTTACGTTTATCCGCTAGTACAGTGACACGTCGTTCAAGACTAGTTGGAAGATAATCCTGGAACGTAAAAATAATTTTAAAAAAAGAGTAAGAAATACTTGGTTAAAATACGAATTACGATGACAAATTTACTTCCTTTTTAATATTGATTAACACTACATCTCAGACGTGACACCATCATTCAGTAATCTAACCAGTCAACTAACAATACATTATTGATAGATCAAACAAAACAGTTTTGGTTGAGAAGTCTAGTGAACACAGATATATTCGTTAATTTAGCTTAACGTTATAGTTTAGAACTCCGATTCCTCATACGATTTTATCAAGTATTTGTAATATAATGTAAACGACTAGCAATGAAAGCGTTCAATTAAGATAAAATGATTTCAATACTGTATTTTGTGTCCGAAAATAAAGAAATACACACTACTCGAACTTCGAGAACATGTGTTTACTTTGTTGCCTATTTACAAATGTTACAGCTGTGATTCAGATTTCGAACCCGACAGAAACATGAATCATTAAAGGGTGGTAAGATATCAATTACTGACAAATACAAACACGAGGGATGAAAATCATCCTGACAATTTTCATAATTTTCTTGCATGTCCACTACTGAGTGGGTGTATGTAGAACGCATTTACATATTTAGCTTCAGATCGTGACTCTTGTATTTGCGAAGGCTTACGATACAACATAGATGTTCAAACCAAAGTAGACAGAGTGATATTCAAATTTGCAACACATTAAGTGAAAATCGAGTACTTGAATCACAAACACACTACTCTTTACAAATAAAAAGATATCACAAATAACCTCCGTGTATTAGAAGATGCTTCACGGATATGCATTACCTTACAAGTATATTATGTAGAATAAATAGAAAAGGAAACAGAACCCTATGGAGATAATTGGTTAAAAATTAACTCGTTAACTAATACTCATACCATTATGAAAATAAATAGACTCAAATTTCTGAATAAAAAAACTAAATGCTTACACATAACAATTTCCATACTGTTGGTCGAAGTTCTCCTGGAATTCCAGACCAAGAAAGTTGACGTAATACAACTAGAATGAAAGAGACGATGTTTAAAAGAAAACAACAACACAGAGATCAACATTGGTCATGACTATTACATTAGGCACACTCTGAGAACAACTATCTTTCTTAGAGAGTAATGTATAGAGAGAATTTCCAATCAATAAGTCCCTGCCAAGAAAATTTCGACAGTGTATTGAGAAAACGTAGTTAATCTAAAAAAGGTGATATATTTACGTTACATATTTTGAACGATTCAGTCACACATACTCGTTACGGCATTTCATATGAAAACCAATAAAAGTCAATTAAATAAAGGTTCAATAAGTATACAGTGATAATTGGAAATAAATGAGAAAAAATCAATATATTGTGGAAAGAATAGGAGATTGTCACATTATCCTAAACCCTACAACGAGTTAACGATTATCAGGACAGATTCAAGGTTAAAACAAACTGCTTCTGGACACATAAAGGAAGTTGGAGTTTTCTAATAAGCGAGGCATTTTACAAACTGAAGAATGCGTCCTTGACAAATTCTAAACTGAGTTGAAATCTGTTTTAAGGCAAATAGTATGACCTGTTTTGTGTTGTAAAATCGATGGGCATGATCTTTTACTTCTTGAGTTTTTTGGGGCAGTTGAGACTAAATGATTATTACTGCATTTTGAGATATGCTTTGTCATTGTCTATTACAATCTTCAATTAGTCCCCTTATGTGTCCACACACATGTGAATTGGTAAATACAGTGGGATATTTAAGACTGTGTGGAGTCATCGACTCCATCTTCTTGATAACAACTTATTTTACAGTACTGCGCTTTTTCGATGGGTGTCTACTCTCTACTTTACGAAGATGCTATTTGACTCTTCTCCATAAATCAATGTAATGTAAAACCTTTTCTTCGTAACGTAATCAAGAAAAAGTTTCAGGGTTAACTGGCTTTTACACCAATTTAGAAATTTTAGAGGACATCCGTTTGGTGTTAATGCTTGGGATATTAGTTTCATCTCCACCTGAATCGTATATTCATTGAAGATTCGTTAAACTCTGTTGAAGATCCACCTTACCACGCCTCACTACAGAGAACAGAAACTGTGAAAGTTGACATAATTCAAATATCACATTTAGCACACCTACTGACATACACACATAAATACACAATGTTTTACGTAGACTCACCTTGACCGGAATGACACGAGTGATATGGTCAGACACAATTTGTTTGCAATAAATATTCTGCTTTGTTCCTCTGCACTACATAAGTTGATTTCACTTGGTTATTTGCCGAAGAAGTGATTTACACTGAGGGACGAAAATCAATTTTCTACTCGCTGGGATTTCGCAAATGTATTACTTTATTATCATGTGGAAGCCTAAGATTTGATCAATTTACGTTAGCTTTCTATAAACTGGTCGTCTTATGGTTTCGTCATCTCTTTAACTCAAAAGTATGTCTAGAAAGGGTGACTGGTTGCTAATTACCTCACAAGTTAGTACACTATCGTTCTGTATGTTTATCTAATAACGAAGTTGTTATTTATTTATTTATTTTAACACATAGTTATTGGTACAAGGAGGCACCGAATACATATCCGCCACACAGATCTCATTTGATATGTGTGAGGGCTGTGATACTGCCCGAATGCCCAAACCGAAACAGGTGGTTTTCTTAGGGGGCCACACCCCGAGCCTTCGACCTAAAGGTCTGACCCACAAGGCAGTGGAGCATCGTAAGGAGATGCAGTCCCATGGTAGCCGGTGACCAACGATTGGTTCATACGCCATTTGTTCCTTCAAGATACTGGACTACTTAACATAACCTTGAGACCGCGAATGCGTGAATCCGACTTCTAATTGATTGGTCATGCGGAGGGAGAACTATCCCATTTGCTAACTAACGGTCCGCTACACGGACACTGAATGATCGGGAAGATAAAATGACTGTAGTAAAACCTTTTAATCGGAACTTACTTTTAATTCAAGAGTACAAGACTAAATATGTGAATGATTGGAATAAAATGCACAGTAAATGAGGATATATAATGTAAGTCAAAAGGTATTTAGGGTACCAAAATAGGATACGAAATTCGTGTTCAAATTACGATAAATTTCAAATAGAAGATATGATAATTTACGGACTAAACGAAAGCTTTTGAATAAGGGAAAAAGGAAGTCACATAAACCAAATGTCAGTAATTACAGATTGAGAATTAAGCGTACTAATGTCCCAAATATTAGCTTTCTTAGTTTTTTCATTTGTTTTTATCTTCATGACAGAAGTCACATCGAAGTCCCTATCATAAATGACCAAGATATCACGCACGTACCACCTCAACAATCACCGCACTCAGTTTACTCGTCATATTTCCAACATGTGACATATAAACATTAACTAAGAAAGTTCCTACAATGTTAACCATACCAACATCAACCACTTGTCGAAAGCGTTCACCCTCAAATATGAACCGAACTTTGTCAGCATATAATAAAAGTAATTCTCGAAATTGCGTTGACCAAGTAGGAAACATACTACATAAGCAATCAAAAAAGAACACCAACAGGCATATCACTGAATCTCGAACCTGCTACGTTGAACTGGTGGTCGAGCATGCCTATCGGAATGAATCAATCGAGCTATACTGGTTGGAACAATCGTTCCTCAAAGTTCTAAAATACCAGAAAGGTCGGTTGGAGAGCGGTAAAACTAAAAGCAGTACATCCAAGGTCCGAGAGCGAAGTCAGATTGTTGACTGTACAGAGGTGTGACGGCAGTAAGATGTTTCTCTCAGACAACCAGCATAACAGCGATGTTGCCTTCCCACAAACAGGGTGGGGTTAAAAAGGTCGACCCTAAAAATGCACACCTCGCCCTAACCCATGGATTTCCGTCTCCGGTGGTAAGGTCTCAACAAGTACGGAGCTAACACTAAACTTACGAAAAGGTCGTGTGTGACCGGCCTCAAGCAGTTGTCCTTTGGGCACTACGGTCACGCTCTCAGATCACTAAGACCACCTCTAGAAGAATCCTTCAGTGATGTGGGCAACCGGGAAGTGATAACCACCCTTATATCTCTAATAGCACTCATATTAGTACATAGAGTTAATATTCACGCCATTAAAAAGTTCAAACGTATCTTTTAACAAAAACTTATATAATTTGTTCTGCTATAGGTTTGGTAGTTTTATCAACTATTTTACGAGTTCATGTGTAGATGAACTGCACATAGATAATATTGATCTTCAGAAACTACTCGATTTGTAAACCTTAGGTAATCCGTACAAATTTGAGGGTTTAGATTCCAAAAGATTTAGAATATTAAGTTCCACTTTGGTAATAATATTTATGTTAAGAAGTTTTTCACGAGATTGCAGTTCACTCTAGTTTACGATTTCCTAACATCACGACCGAGGACCAAGATGAACTTCCTTTGATTAAGATAATGGATAAGATATTTTCCTTATAGTCACATTTGTTTACAACAACACCTAAACTTTTAACGGACTTGCAAACACGATATTTAATCTACTCTGGAGGTTCTTTAAGGCATTAAAACATTTAGCCATTAGGATATTTTTGTCTTTTTTGACGAGCATGAAATTGAAGAGCAATATCAACTAATTTCACATTCAGACAACCAAAATTGGTTGACATAGTAGCAAAACCATACTCATCGATTGCACAACACAATCAAAACAGGTCATACGATTAGCCTTAAAACAGATTTCAACTCATAGTTTAGAATTTGTCAAGGACTCATTCTTCAATTTGTAAAATGCCTCGCTTATTAGAAAACTCCAACTTCCTTTATGTGTCCAGAAGCAGTTTGTTTTAACCTTGAATCTGTCCTGATAATCGTTAACTCGTTGTAGGGTTTAGGATAATGTGACAATCTCCTATTCTTTCCACAATATATTGATTTTTTCTCATTTATTTCCAATTATCACTGTATACTTATTGAACCTTTATTTAATTGACTTTTATTGGTTTTCATATGAAATGCCGTAACGAGTATGTGTGACTGAATCGTTCAAAATATGTAACGTAAATATATCACCTTTTTTAGATTAACTACGTTTTCACAATACATTGTCGAAAATAGCAACTGATTTAACTAAAGAAAAGGATATCTTTAACATTACCATTTTGTGACGTCATTGGTAGGGGTTATATAACAGTATGGGTGTTACATGGGACTTTCACCAACATACACAGGAACATATTTAACACCCTTCACAAGTTTACGAAAGAGATCGCAATAATATGTGCGTAAAACGCAGATCACCTTTAAAGACTATAAAAGGTACTTGAATTCACAATAACCCAGATGAATAGCTACTGTAAAATCAATTGTTTACTTTATTCTAATATAAGTTGACAGGTGATTTAATCACGGCAAATGAATGAATAAATGGCCACAGACCTGATAAACAGTTCTTTTTTCTTGAATTATCTCAAAAAAACTCAAAAGGACTGTGGGTGAGTAGAAATACCATTAATAAACCATAGACTGTACATTATAGGGTCTCCAACTGAAGTAAAAACTGTGGGGATATGATGCTGTTTATGACTGATTCGTTAAAAATCTAACCAGATAGATAAGAAAGAACATTAAAGTAGAAGACTAACAAAACCGTTTAGAACTATTTTCCTCAAACCATGTTTTCGAAATCTAAATCACTGAAAACTGATGATAGATAAATGACAGTACAAGTGAATTACTGGATAAATCAGAAGGTATGAGACCAACCTCTTTAAAGTTAACACGATGAAAAGATTGATTCTAGCAGCACATCTATGATGACATTAAATAAAGTGTGTGGTATGTGTTTTGCACCTTCCAAGTGCAAAATGATTTTACAAGACTGGTAGGATTATGGACGTGCACTCACCCTGGGTAGTGAGCAGATAGTGCTGGTAGTGACGTGAGTGATGAGACCAATGCACGTATAATGAAAGTCAGAGAGGTTTATGCTAATCTACGTAATCTTTAACGCCTTTGTGACGTTAGTCTGGCTGTAAAAAGTTGGATCTACAACGCGTCGGTGGGAGCAGTTTTGCTTTATGCTTGTGAAACCTGGCCTTTCCGAGTTGAGTATGTTAGACGACTCTCTATGTTTGATCATCGTTGTCTCCGAAAGACTGCTGACATCCAGTGGCAACACCATGTTAGTAATGCAGAGGTTCAGCATCGTGTGTCCAGACACAGTCACGACAGTTCAATTAGTGTCACCATTTTGAAACATCGCCTTCAATGTCTTGGGCATGTCCTACGAATGTCGTCCCAGAGAATTCCTCGTCGTGCATTATTTGCTGACTCTGGGACTGGTTGGAAAAAGCGGAGAGGTGGTCAGTATATGACATGGTGTCGTGGTATGAAAGAAAGCTGCAAAGGCCTAGCTTCTGTTGGTCCTTCACGACTCCCTGGTTGGGGTCCTAGAGATGCTGCAACAAGCAAGTTAACCCTAATTCTCATATGCAGGCGACGTTTTTCCGTTTGGGTAGTGAAACTACCCAGTCTCCCAAATCCAATTTTATTACGAGATAACTTCTAGCTAGGTTTTTAACCTAAAAGCTCAAACCACAAGGTTATGGAACAAATCAAAGATATGCGTCCCTTGGACAGGTGATGGTCATAGTAAATTCATGTAGCATTTGTTTCTTCAGGATCCTAAATCTAAGTGGTTAGGAATTATATTTTTCAAACCCTCTTGCACATACAGCAGTCCAGTTTAACGGTTAGGTGTTTTTTTCACACTTTTAATTTAGTGAGAATATAATCAATCCGTCAAAGAAATTAGTAAAACCAATGTCCTAAAATAATAAATTTATGGGGCAATTCAGAGAGAAAGAAACGAATCTCCAAACTTCTCTACGTAAATGCTCATGGTAACTAATGTATTATCATCGTGAAAAGTGAGAGATTTTCATATTCTCAGCAGCCTGTGTCAACTATTTTGATGTTTATAAAAGGTTGAAAATGCTTTCTTTGTTACAAGGCTTCGAAGTTAACACAAAACTCTACAAAGAACTAAGGCAATGTCACATACCTAAATCTGTTATACTTGAGTTTATACACGTATTGAAACGTTGGGTCCGACCTTGATCTAACAGCTTTCGATGAGCAACAGGAAAATCATCAGGACTTGCTCTCAATCTCACACCCATACCAGGAGCATGTTTCGGGGATTTGTCATATGGGAGTACGAGTGAATTTTTAATATCAAGAGATTCAATCTGAAAACAAGAGAAAGAATAGATTGATAAAATATGTAAGATATTCTGGACAAAGGTAACAGTTTTAAGTGGATGCCAGACACTGGAAATTCCATGTTACCCATATATACTTAGGCGAAATTATTGTACGAGTAAAATAGTTCTCATAAACATATCATACCAAATAGGAAAATACCTCGCTTGAGGCTAGACGCAGGGCAGAACAAATGTAATGCACACGGCCAAATGAATAAAAACTGTCAAATTCTGTAATATAACTTATTTATTCATTTATTTAAACACAAACGTTAGTACAAGGAGGCACCAAATAGGAAACTACGGCGAGACAATCAGCAGTTCTTACTATCCACCAGCTGGTACACTAACATGGTTCTGAGTTATCGGATCTGAAACCCCAACCAAGGGGTGATGATGGACCGATAGTTTTCAATACAACTATGCATCATTCCACAGTCATATAAAAAATTTAGTCCCTCTCAATTTTCTATCCAGGACCATAGTCGACGAACAATACTCGACAGAAAATCAGCTGAAACATGCGTTAAACATGATCAAACCACCAAAGATTATCTATTCATTTTATGTAAATACTGGATATGAACAATCTTTAGGACACAACATTACTGAGCACAGACGTTAAATATTCCCAACTCAAAATCAGGTTTTGCAACAAAGAACCAGTTATATGCACCAGTACATAGTGAACTTGACCGTTTACACCTGCAGTAGCTTCGCAACAACGCGAGAGGTGTTCGCAGTAAGCATCCATATGTGGCTTTTGCGACTCGACAAAACATCAAAAAGCAGCAGGCTTGGTGGACAAAAGAATATATATTTATATCAATTTAATAGACCACCATGGAAAACCCGGAAGCACTAAACGGTCGTTCCGTCCTAGCATGGGACTCCTTAGAAGTGTGCACCGGACTCACATCGGCTGCATATAAAAGATGCTACGAACCACTATCACGTTGGCTGTGCAAAGCATGCTGCTCTAAAAAATCTATGCTGATTCTTGAGGCGGTTGAGAATAGTTAGAAAGATACCCTCAGATAAACAGCCAGCAGCACATCAACAGATTTCAGTTTTCGAGAAATTAGGGAGTGTTATCATGAGTCCAGCTTTGGATGAGACTACCAAAGTGGACCCCAATAGCGTAGCGGATAACAAATACACAGATGTAGGCATGGTTACGAGAAAAAAGAAAAACCACGCTGAGAAGAAACATTTTATAGGTAGCACTAAGATATATGAATCTACGGTTTCAGTTCTGGATCAACATATCAACGCAAAACAGGCTATGGGAGAAGCAAAGCCTGATCGTGTGGTAAAGAGACATAAGGTCAATGATTGGCCCCACAGTTACATCCAGAAAAAGAGAAGTAAGGGAATAGAGTGAGACCTTCGCGTCTGACACCAAATCGGACTGCAGATATAAGATTTTAGAAAACAGCTTGTTAAGACGGACCTCACGGACAGATCAGTCATTTTTCATAAGTAAAGAGAATCTTCTCGTTTTTCTTGAACTTAATCTTCACACATCAGACAAGAACCGGTGCTTTCAACGTGGTATGGTCGCCGGGGTGTGGCCCCCCAAGAAAACCACCTGTTTCGGTTTGGGCACCCGGGCAGGATCACAACCTTCACACATACCAAATGAGATCTGTGGCGCATATGTATTTGGTGCCTCTTTGTACCAATATCTATGTGTTAAAATAAATAAATAAATAAAATAGTCTTCACACATACACGGTTGTGATGTCGGTCAAATGACTTTTCTCCGACATTTAAGTGATCATGCAGTCATATTATTCAAGTTCATGGCTGAGATGGCCTGTCAAACGGTTGCGCCGACCCGTCCTAACGTATAGACATGAAGGTGACCAACTCTGCAGCCTCGGTTGAAAACTAAATAATTAACTCAGGAGTATCAATAAAAGAGGCATGAACTCACATATCTTACAAAACGAATCTCTTATTAGTAAGAGAGAAATGGATAGGAACTCTAGATAATGAAAACCAGCGGGTGTTGTCTACATAAACTTCAGCAAAGCATTTGATAAGGTGCCAAAAAATAGACTACTCTTGAAGCTGGAAAATCTAGGCACCGTCGGGCCACTCCTAACATGGCTTAAAAATTTCCTGGAATAAATACCAAGTGCTTCTCCTGGAAACCAGTACTTAGCGGAGCACCACAAGGCTCTGTCCTGGGTTCTTTACTTTTCATACTGTATGTAAATGAACTCCCAAGTATGTGTGAGTCCCCAGTGTTTCTATACACTGAAATCTAACGAAGAGTAACAGAAGACGCAGGTGCATATGAACTTCAGGCGGGCTTAGATATTTTGATCAGCTAGTCTAAAAAGTGAATGATTCGTTTCAATACGGACAAGTGTGTCTACAAGCATACTGGGGATACAAAAGTAAATAGGTACAGCATAGGGGAAGTACCTGTACCCGTCGTCCGGTCTCGCAAGGATCTTCGAGTGAAAGAGTCATGATGTTAAGACTACGTCCCATTACCACGAGGTTTCAGCTAAAGGGTTGAGAACTCTATGGGCTTTAAGACGGACATCCAAGTTAGATACTACCATGTTCACTACAGTATACACAACCTTAGTGAAAAAGAAACTTGAGAACTGTGTTAAGGCTGCAAGCTTCTGTTTAAAAAGTGACTCGTACATCGTAGAAAAAGTATAGAGGGCAGCTACCCGCGCAATTCCAGAGGACATAGGAGGCGAACAGAAAAGTCAAAAACGAACAAGATACTTGTGGCATACAGGTTTTTACACTAAGTCATCAACCCTTGGAACCTGTTACACGAAATAGAGGTGTCGGCACCTCCAAATGACTCACTTAAGGAAAGACACTCACAGAAGCATACTAGAACAGGAATAGCACAAGCTGTAGGAGTTCTGTCCTCACTATACAAATCTGAATTTGAATTAGTAGTTTAAATTGAGCTAAGAAATACATGCGTACGAATATCATGAAGAAATGGCACCAACTTGGTTCCCTCTCCCCTAGGCACAATTTACAGAATGGCTCGGAGCTATAGACTGAAAGGATGCCTTTATGTGGAGATTCTGGGATAACGTTATACAATATGTAAAGGAGTAATTATATAGGAAGACAGCACAGCAACTACAACTGCAATCTACATAAAAACAACCCTTAAAAACGTTAAAAATGAAGATGCCTAAAAACGAGGAGAAACACGTCATATGTACAAATATATCGTTTTTATTTGACATCACAGGAATCTCTCAAAGTATAAGGTAAAAATCATAGAAAGTAGCATTTTCTTAGCCTTACATTTCTTTGTCTGTCATCCTGCTTTTCAGCGATAGCCGACTCTTGTCTGTGCATATCCAGAACTTTTTGTGCTGTTTTTTGCACAACTAACACAAAATAACAAATAAATTGACAAACAACCTTTGGGTGATATTATGTTCAGATATTCGCGATCGTCTGCATCCCATACATCTTGACTATTGATCTGGAACAAAGCGAACCCCTTTGATCCTTTTCCAGCCATGAAAATTAACGATCAATGAAAAGTAGGACACGTTAAACTGTACGAACTTGTGGGTAATGCCATCGAACAATGCAGCGCCATTTTTTGAATGCGTTCGCTGTTAATTTAGCTCTTACATGATAATTGAATTGTTTTCTTTTTTTCAGCTTTGCAATAAAAGCATAATTCCTGTGTACATATGCCGTTTTAGTGGGTTTATTGAAGATATGGTCACTAAAATGTTCATTATTTTAAAATTAGTGTCACGAAAATTCAGGAATCGACAAACGCTTTTGTCCATACCAGCTTTATGATCTAAATATTTCAAACCCAGTCAATACAGATATAGGGAATAAAGCACTTAAATATTTTGGGCAGCGTATGGCCTAATTTTGCTAGTTGTTGAGAGGGGTGCATAGCATAGATTACCTTGTAGTGACCTACTTTTGTCAACAGAACGCGATTGGTTCGATGAAAACAATTATTATCATAACCAATTATACCAGTGATTGTTTTATTGTGCTCGTTTCTTTAACTGTGCTAATAACAGCCATTTTTGATCTTCCATTGTATTCCATTCCTTCTACGCGGTTTTCGACTACGCACGCACCTTTTCTTGCCGATCGCATCTGTACTCCTTTGGCACAATCTCGGTATTATTTCGATACCACGAGATTGCCAACAAATATATTACAACTACTACTATCATCTGCCTTCTGATTTTTGGCCTACCGGAATCTTATTGGTCTATTGGCAAGTAGTCTTGTAGCGGTGTTCATAGTCAAGCTCAACTCAACACGACGCTACAACCTAATCGTGATCTGGCGGGATGCCAGGATGTGTTCAGTAAAAATAATGAGGTCAACATTGTTGTCGAGGACCTACAGAGCTAATTGTACTAGGGATGTTTTCAATACTACAGCAACACCATTCCTCAGCATACTACCGTCCTGCAATAAATTGCCAGCTGTTATAATATCCATGATTATTCCAGAGGCTCTATAAGGGGCCCTGGTGTGGTAAATCAAATAGACTGAGTAGTCATAGTCCATCTTTACAATGAAGGTCAAATACTCTTTTCACCTATTTGGTCCCTCTACTATGGACCTAATCTAGGATATCTGAGTATTTTCGAAAACAAGAAATCGCTTCCTAAACCATACATTTCGAATGAGACCTGACAAAAATCACGTACACTGTGTGAATGATGAGATAAGTCATGAAAGATGGCAATCTTGCAGTCACACGGGGCTCATAAGTTATTGATAACTATATATTCCTGCTCATGCAGAAATATATTATTATTATTATTATGATTTCCAAACCTTTAGAAACAATTACTTTGAGCACCAGGATTACAGAGTATAAATCAGTGAGAGGAAAGGAAGCCACATATTTAATGATCAATGGGCTGAGTGCCTGTCTGTTCACGCCCAGTGACCAATCATGTTTTACATTCATTACCACTTGTCAAGCATAAAGTAGAATAGATGAATGTGCGACATTTAACAAGTCATTAACAGAAAGTAAATAGATAAAACCTCAATTTTTCCCAATCAGAACTTTGATCCTCATAAATTTCGTTAACGCAAAGGTCTCAATCACGCCTACTCGTTGCCTTTTGTTACCAAAAAGTTCGGTAATACCTGCACAATTGATTCCGAAACTTCCTGGTTCTATTGTAAGACCTAATAAATATATATAAACAAAAGCTTTACCAGAAAATTGAAGTCCATAGATATAGTCTGTCTTGTTGAGGTCCAATCTTCTATTCGTCAAACACTAAAGGCCTTCCTGAGAGCTATGTTCTTCCTTATCTAGAGATCGTTCCCTGATATCTAACTTAAAACAGTCACCTGTAGAGTCGTTTTCGTTGGTTTCGTCACACTAGTAAGTAGATTAAGTGGGAGATAGTTGGGGACCGAATATTGGTCCATCCCAAACAAAAGTGTGAGATCCGGTGTAGTCAAAAACACTGTAGTTAGAAGTTAGAATTCGTTCTTTATTATTTGGTGTGAAGATTACGTCACGCATATTTCTTCATCGAATAATGAAATTTTTATGTGCTTAAACAGTTTAACTCCGAGCTTTAACTCGTTTCCGTGTTGTCTAATAAAGCCGCTTGATTTATATGTCTAAAAAATCGCAAAATATTAGTCCACCAAGTCACCTGCCTTGCAGACCTGACTAATTCTTGATTTCTTTCAATCTCTTGAAAGCTCCTATTCCTTCACAGGGATGTCCTCAAAGCCGCTCGGTCACGAACTAAATTCAGCAACTCACAATCAACCCACCACATTCCACCATAGTCAAAAACGATGGGGAATTTAATCCATTCCACACTAACTAAAACAATATAAATACAGTGAGAATATTTTCATTCATTCCCAGATATTGAAATCCGTGGTATTAAAAGTTTCGGTGACACTACAATTTATGTACGACCTTTGAGCGACGCTAAAGTGGCATCGAGACTGTCCACATATTGACTAGGGCTAAACGAAAGTTTTAAATCTGTGTGAAAAGTAAGGATTTCGATTTTCATTTGGAGGTTAGGAATAAGGATTGGATTCATGGTTTTCATCACGAACTGATATCAGCTAAAATACCTAGACCTTGTTTATCCAAATGGGTAAAGAACTTCGTGCCAAAATCCAAGGCCTGTTATCGTAAATCTGATTGGTTTGTTCATAAATTATGGTCTCGCTACTGTTTCTTTTGTTGTAGCATAGAATATACCTAATGAGGTTTTTCGCTTTTTTGATACAATTTGTTCTCTTTCTTAAATTAAAACTGTTTAAATTGACTTCAGAGTTTTTTCATGTAATTTGATACGAAGCACTTTGTACAAAAGAACGTAGTCTGGTCTAATCGGATACATTTTTGTTTGTTAGTCCTGCGGCAATTCAGTCGTTACAATGGTGGAAAATACTTCGCACAGGCGACATTTCAAATCCCCGAGAAGACTTTACGTAAAGTACTTGACACGACTTTTAACATCAGTAAATGCAGAGTTCTAATGGTGAAAAGAAATGATGCTCTTGAAAGATTTCACACTCTTCGTTACAAAAAATTACATGGGTCTCTTTCTTAAAATACTTTAGTTGCCTATGACCATTGAGATTCTGCGGCTCACTCACACCAGAGGTTCCCTTCTAGAGCATCTGATAGCATGAATCTGGGTTAATTTGAAAAGGCTTAATGTGTTTACCTAAAATGTCGTTTAAAAACAACTTATGCGGTATGTCTGCTTGCCTCAAAAATGATGTCACCCTCTGAAGACGAGTTCAAAGAAAAACCTTTGAAAAGGTATTCGCACCGAAAAACAAATCGAACTTAGCTCGTCTGAAAAATTTTAACCTACATCCACTTCAGTATACAGAGATCAAAGAGGATATGATATTGATATGTTTTACTGCTCGTGATTCTTTCCGCTGAAATAAACCTCTGATAGGTTTGTGTCACAAGTCAGATTTAAGGAAAATAATAATTCAAGACAGGATACTGGAGAGCTGGTACATAAATTTATGCAAACGTTTGTGAATTTGAATCAGTAAGTCATAGGACTCCCTACGAGAATAGGTAACGAGTGCATATTCTGACGAAGACTCAATGATTTGATCAGTTCTACATAAACTGGAGGAGATCACTCGAAGTTTTACTGTCTCATGTTTATTAGATATACCTAATTCTATGCCAAGGTGCAACGATGATCTCTTGCTAAAAGATTTCTGTGTACCAGATTTTAATCAGAGATAAATGGCTCTCGTTGCATCGAAAAGCTAGTTCGATGCTAGCCTCCCAATGACAGAAATGGAGCATGCCTTAGTTCAAATCAATGACCATTTTTGTTAGACTCAATAATTACTCATGAGACCGAGGATATTGCCCATCTGGACATTTTCTATCTGTTAGCTAGCAGCAATCATGCTGTTTTTTCATTCAGGTTTAGGTATTGTGACGAAGTCTTTCGTTTGTTTCGGCCCGGACAAAACTTGTGAAAAGCAGACATAACAGCTATACATGTGTTACAACAACGGACAGGTCAGCAGATACTATCTCATAATTAGAGAAGTATGATCTATATTTAGAGGTACATTTAGCTTAGTTACATCCCGTTTATACCATGCTTGGTACCACGTAGACCTAATTACTGCTCACAATTGATAACTAGAAAGGTTAAGAAACTTCTCAGACGTGGATGCGGTTATTGGAATGTGTTGATCTCTAAAGGCCTAGAATGTTACAGATCTACTTATTGTGAAACTAGGAACGCATGCAAAGCTTTGGTAAATAGGGCTAAGCCGTCATGTGCAAAGTAATAATCAGTATGGAGTCGAGGAAACTATTAGGTTTTTGATTGAGACCATGGGCCGGTTGATGTTGGACCAATCTTGAAGTAATCACTTATGGATCCTGAAAATAGTCCCAAAAGGTTATCTTTATACATAACGTGATGGGATCTCACCACTTTTGTTCCAAGAATATCCACCGACATTGACACGTAGTGGTGTTGTAAAAGCTGAAGCATTATCAGGAAGTTATTCTACCGCCGATGGCGAAAAACCAACAATTAATTATGATAATGGCGGCTTATTGGTGGATCCTGAGGTTATTGAATAAAGGGCTGCCTTAAGATTACTTCAACATCACAAACCACATAATTACAGCGTTCCTGACGGTATTCATTCTAGGATTATGAAAACCCTGGAGGATGCAATTACTGAATCTCTGGCAATATCGTTTGGTATGTCAAAGGCATTCTGAACTGTCAAGAAACTGGAAGAATGCAATGATTAGTCTAGTTTCTAAAGTGCTGGAGGGGGTTAAATAGTTTCTTGGTAACTATCAACCCGCTTGCCTAACCAGACTATTCGTCACATTATTTGGACGGTTTTTCTAAACTATGTTGAAGGGAATAATCTTTTGGTCAGTGAACATAGTATTTTAGGAAAGGCCTTTCATGTTTGATAAATGCCACAAAAGATTGAACTGCAGCGAAAGACAGTAACATTTCATGGAAATGCAACTTCCATAAATCTACGTAAAAACTTCGACAAAGTTTCTTACCTAGGTCTTAGATGAAAACTGGAAATTTTAAAATCTACTCTGGAATCAAAAACTGGGTAAATGAATTTTTTGTTAATGAGTGGCAACGAGTACATTTACTAGGATGAAAGTTTGTGAAGAGTGGGGTTTCTCGAGGTATAATCTCTGACCGCTCCTGGGATGTCTTTGTTTCGCAAAGATAGAAAAACAGGATTTGGGAGTGGAATAGCCTTATACACATGATCATGTGTGGAAGTACACCAAGTTCACAACCAAGAGTTTATCAATCTTGATGGATCAGTATGTTGCTCAATACGATTGTCTACCACATCGAGGTGCCTAGTCGAGGTCATTTACAGGAAGCCCACTGTTGACAGTCGTATGCTGGAAGGATTTACATGCTCTACGCGTCTCCGATCCACTTATATCCTGATTCTAGCGGACTTCAATCTGCCTAGAGTCAATTTTTTCGGAACATACGTATATTGGAAGTGAAAAATCAATTGAAGCCCGGTTCCTCAACCTCAATGAGGATTTGGGATTGTACGAAAATATGAAGTCGGTAACTCGTTGGGGGAACTGTCAGATACTGTCGCGCTTAGACTGTGTATTAACAAACGAAGAGTTTTTAGTTGACAACCTTTCAATCCTGGCTCCTCTGGGGAAGAGCGATCACGCCGTTATAGCCTTCAGTTTTGCCAGCAAAACCAAGCTAAGATATCTCAACAACAACAGGCGCTGGAATTTCAAACGATTGAATGTGTCTGCTTTACAGGACTATCTACAACAAGTGGATTGGAATGTTCACCCTCAACTTGATGTGGATGCTCATTGGGACTTCTTACTGCCCACGCTCTTATGTGCTACAAAGCAGTTAGTTCCTAGAACGGTCCCCAAAAGCTACAAGCAACCTACAATCATCAAGAACCGCACTCTTCGCTTGTTAAGCCGCAAAAGGCACTGTTGGGCAGAATACAAATGAGCTGACAACGACGGTGAGTACATGCAATACAAACATATAAGGAACATATGTACGAAGGCTATAAGAGAAAACAGGCTTCAGTACCAGATAAAGCTTATGGATAAATTTGTATTCAGTCCGAAAAGATTATTTTGTTATGCAGCCTCTCTTCGTCAAGCCAAAACTGGGGTTTCCCAACTGCTCAGTCCCGATGGCCAGACCAATAACAATGGCGACACCGCTAGTTTTTTGGCTGACAATACTCCCGGACATTTCAACCGACCCGCATTAACTTTATTGATGAAAGCTTCAACTGCAACTGCACAGGACTTTCCGAAGTGAGCCTGAGCGCTGACTTGCTGTTCCGAAAACTGCAGCATCTAGGAACATATACTTCTCTTGGCCCAGACATGGTCCATTCTGCTATACTGAGGGAAGTTTGACGGGAGAACTTTCCACATAATCTTCAATAGTTTCATTCGTCTCCATTTAGAGTACGGAAACATAATATTCCCTCCTACACTCCAAAAGGATAAGGACACTCTGGAGCGTATCCAACGGCGAGCCACGAAATCAGTTCGGGGACTCAAATTTAAACCTTTCGATGAGCGCCTCCAATCACTCGACCTTTACCCATTAGAGTATAGGCGTCTTAGAGGTGACCTCCTAATGGCTTACAGTATCTTCAACACTTCTGGAATCCTCTTAGACACCCACTAGAGCTTAGTCCCAATACAAACTTAAGGGGTAACACCCAGAAATTAAAGGTAAAACATAGCAGAACGGACTATAGGCACAATTTCTACTCCTTAAGAGTTGTCAGATGCTAGAATTCTCTGCCGTCTGAGCTAATCCAAGCGACTTTTCAGGAGTCCTTTAACAGGCGACTTGCTATATTCTTAAGGATCAAGGTTAGTATCTTACTATGATTTACCAATTTCTTTTTTCCTCTTTTATCGTTAATATACCTAGGTTCCTACCTGGAGGTATTGGTGATCCCCTGCTACTAGGCACGGAAGCCTGTCAAGCGAAAGCTTATTCTATTCCGTCCACAACCATTTGAACCATTCGATCTTTTTCACTTTAGGGATACGATTTGCCAACTTTAGCAGATTCATCTGTTTCACTATTTTCTGAAAGACAAAGATTTGGAGACCCATACACTGTATGTCAGACGGAATAATATTACAGGATGACCTAAATTCACGGGTTAAACGGGTTTGTAGATGTTCATTAGAAGTTAATTTTAATAAGAGTGTAGTGATACAAAAAACAACTGCGACGATTAATATCACCACCCAACAAAAGATGTGTTACCTTAGGTATATAATCATTAGGATTTAAGAATAATAATAAGCAACGACTTTAGAACTATGAATATCTTCAAGATTTATACTGACGAAGCTTTCGGTGTCTTATCGAACCATTTGAAATCTCTGATCATTTCTATTATTACTTGATTTGTTTTTGCTCTTCAGTCTTTAAAAATCACTTGAAAAGCGTCGTTGGTCCCGGTAACCGGGAGAAGTTCCCTCCGTTCGGACTAATATTTCAAGGAACAAATAGATTACCGACCCTTTCTTATAGAGTGAGGATTGAATGTCACATAGTTTAAGACGTTGCGTTACTACGCATGACTTTGAGTATTTCTTCAAGAAATATGAGTTTATGGTCTTCGTTGGAAGAAGCATACGATAATTTAGGTCTTTCAGAAAGTGATGGGGAATGTAACAACTCTACCAAGTTATATATGCAAAAATTTCAGAGCAAAGTCGATTTTTCAATGAAAAATGAAAGGAAGTTAAAAGATAAAAGCGACAAGGCAACGACTGATCATGCTCTAGACAGAAGATCGTGCTCCATACTATTCAAAATGATGAATCAGGAAATATTTAGTGAAGTCAATGGGTGTATTAGTACAGGTAAGTCTCTAGTAGTTAGGGTAGGAGGTCTATCGACTTATATTAATCCTTACAGTTTGTAACACTGGCCGTCCGATCTCGTTTTAAATATATCACCAGAAGTTGCTAATATTCCGTATTCTGGTAGATAATTACGGTTATCCACTACTCGGTGTGAAAAACGAAACTCCAGACGTAGACGATTTGATCTAGGTTTTTGAACTTAGAAAATCCTCTTAAATGATCAGTTCTAGGTGAAAGGAAAAGATAACAAACTAGTGTCAATTTCATCGTTCGGTATAAGATAAGCCAATATTGAATCACTCCGTAATCTGCAGTAAGATAATAGAAATAAGTTTGAATGTCTCAGTCTGTCTTCATGAGATAGATCTGTGAGACTATAATTTATTTACGACCTTTAAGCGATGCTTAAGACCTCGAAAATGTCCACCTACATATTACAGTTAATTGAGGGTTATAAACCAGTGTGAAGAATTAAGATCAATATTCACAGTTGGTAGTAAGGGTTAGGAACTGGATATAGGGTTTTCATCACCAACTGACATCAACTATAATGCCGAAACTATATCTAGACAAATAAATAGATCAGTTTTGTGCCAAAATTCAAGACCTGTTATCGCAAATCTGATTGGATCGTCCAGAAACTTTAGTCTCGCCACTTTAAGATGTTAAGAAAATTCTCAGACACACCCTTCTTCAATAGACAATCCCAGAGAACAATCCTATCTAACGAATCGAAGGGGGTCCTGATATCAAGAAACACTACGATTATTGGCCTTTGATAAGTATGACGGTGTTCTAACATTTGGCGGAAGGTGGAGATATAATCAATACATCCTCGACCAGAACGAAACCCAGCCTGCTCCTCGCGAGTCAATCCTTCTCGGGTTTTGAACAACCTAGGAAGTATAACGGAAGCCAATAGCTTGGACGCAATCGGAAGTGGACTTATCCCTTGATAGTTGTTACAGAAACGACATGAACCCTTTATAAAGATAGGGACAACTATCGACTTATTTCATGACGTTGGTATACCCTTTAGTTCCAAGACTTTTTTAAACAATGTTGTCAGTTCCTTATCTAGAAAGTCACTACCATCTTTAAAAAGAGCTGGAGGTAAGTCATCTGGGTCAGGTGACTTGTAGCGCTTTAAGAGTTGGAGTTCCTTGAGGACTTCCGCCTCATTTGGTGAACCAGTCGTCACCGGTCATTGAAGGGTAGGACAGTCTGACCGATGTTGCTGGAGCAGCAGGCCAGTTGAACTGCCCTTCGAAGGATTTTGCCTATCGTCCAAGACGTCGACGGATGTTAGCGATTGGCCTCCTGTCATCCTTGCAGATTGTTTCGCTCACACCAGACTTCTTGCTGCCAGTGGCTTGGATGAGTTGGAAGAGCTTCCGGTAATTATCAGATGCAGCTGCTACTTCCAGCTCATTAGCACGCTTCGACCACTAGGCTTCTCGGTCCTTATGCGAGCTTTGCTTGATTTCATTGCGTAACAGTCGTCATTTATGGTCAAACTCACGGTCACCAGGAGTAGGCCGACGGTACATAAATCGGCCTGCGAATTAATAATATTGTTACACCTATCCCGTCGTTCACTACACACTACAGAGCCTTTCCACTTTTATTTCATCAAGTGTTTAGTTATTATTTCATATTTTTCTTGATATTTTCAGGGAAAGAAGCAAACATATATCATGTAAAAAATAAAGAGAACGTGGATTTCGCTATCAAAGTTTATATGACATCAATAATGCCATTTAAATCTCGCGATAAATACGTAAACGGTGATTTTAGAATGCGTCATGGTTACTCAAAGTCAACATCTTGGAAGCTTGTATGTAAATGGAGTGAAAAAGAATATCGTAATTTACTCCGAATAAATCAATCGGGTTTAATAAGTGCCCCCAAACCTCTACGTTTGAAAGGCGTCGTTCTATTGATGACGTTTGTTGGGAAGGATGGTATTCCCGCTCCAAAGTTAAAGGATGTTTGTTTTCAAGAAAGCGATTGCAAAGATGCTCCCGATTGGGCTGACTTGTACTTTCAAGTTGTTCATGATATACGAACCTTGTTTCAGAAGTGCCGCTTAGTCCACGCCGACCTAAGCGAATACAACTTACTATATCTTGATGGAAGAGTTTGGATGATTGATGTTTCCCAGGTAGGTATTCAACACTAAACTGACTAGTAAGATTTTGTATTACATTTTTCGTCACTTTCTAATCTACCAAGACCGGTGTCTTGATGAGTTAAGTAGGCAATATATTCTCAGCATTAAGTAAACGAACTTGCTGATACAAATATGTCCGAATATCAAAGAATGAAAAAAACATGTCTAAATATTTTCACATAATCATATGGTGATTTTGCTATCTCATTACACCAATAAACAATGACGTCCACTTGTTTCAATTAGCTACAGATTCAGACTAAAATACTCCATAAAGAAGCTAGAAAACTAATTACTCCTATCCACATTCTTGCAGTATCAGTTTCGATTTGGTATATTCATTAGCAGCTTGAGGATCTCAGTCAATCATATGCGACGTAGAACCTGACATGTACATCAGGTCAATTCGCAATACTACATTGCCACAAGGAGGAATTATTTCAGGACAAGTCCCAGAGTAACAAGAGTAGTAACAGTATCAGTAGCAATAGTAGTAAAGATTAAGTATAAAAAAGAGATAAAGGTATAGGCAGGTTTCGAGACTCAATTTCTAAAAGAAGAAAAATAGTGAGTGGATCTACGCCATTGCGAACATTTTCGAACCATATCACCCAAAGTCTAACCACTGATTTCGTTAATCACACAGATCCTAACCAGGTAGTTTATACCTATTGGTGTGGCTCAGCCCAGTTTTCAGTGACATTATGGACTAATGCCATGTTTTGGTTTAGCTTTCTCCCCAACCTACCACTACACCAGACAACATCGCTCGTCGATGAATGATAGTTGCGTATACGTAGTGTCTCAACCACATCAGCTGATGAGGATTCATCAACTTATCGATCGGTTTACCGTGCTTAATTAATAACTTTCCCTTAAATACCCTGGTACGACCGAGGGTGGGGGGAGACAGCTCTCTTTTTGAAATGTTCTCACATGACCACGCGTATACAGCTACTACCAGTCCTACTCACTGCATTCTCGTGTTCTTTGAGAGGACGAAAAGCGAATGTCCGGCGCTTTAACCGGGTCGGTGGATGTGGAGGATCCTCCTAGGAGAGTTTGAAAAACCTATACAAATCAAGTACCTTGTGTGGTGAATATGTATTCGGTGCCCTTTTGTACCAATATTTATGCGTTCAAATCGATAAATAATAATTAATACCTTAGCCTAACGTATGGACCTGGTACAGATGCGCATCTGTTCCAAGTTGTCACATTTCACAACGCAACAAGAGAAAACGAACAGAAAAGACTTGTAGTAATTATGTTGGTGGTGGTGGGGTGAAAATACAAGTAAAAAACATTGTTCAATTAAATTAAAATTATTACACCAAGCTGAAGAATATTTCTTTGTTATTTTCCTAATTTTCACGTTCATCGTTGATTATCCACCTGCTAACGGACAGGCAACTTGCGGTTGTACTATTTTTGTCGGATATATATATATATATTAGTCGGTTAATAGTTGTTTGTAATATCTATCGAATTGGGAGTTGAGAATCGGTCTCATAAGTGAATTAATATTTCGAACATCTCAGTTATTATTAACGTCAAGTAGTTTTCGTCAGGATTGCTCGCTCTCTCCATTTCTATGTAACTTTGTCATAAAAATTGTCTTAGAGTTGACGCCCGCATTAATTTCCTACCAGGAGATTCACTTGTTGATTTAGGATACGTCGATAACAGTCTGGGTTGATAAAGACGCTGATAAGATGCAAAGACTTTTAATCCCTTTGAGAAATAATACAAGAAAGGTTGGAATGTGTTTCCCTCCGTTTGAATGCAAAATTTGAGTAAATGAGGAAATCTGTATATAAATGCCAAACGTTCCTTCAGGACTGGTCTGTGTTAACTCCTTGAACTAAAAGTAGAGTGAAGTAGTTGAGTGCATCGAGCACTCTACATATCTCCCAATAGACCTAATTACTTGATGTCTGACGAAATTTCTGCACGGATTCAGACAGCTCGGTTGACTTTTCCAACTTACGTCACTTGTCGGGTTGGCGATTGTGTCTACCGACTGGAGGGAAAGTATACTGCACAGCGATTCACTATGGTTTGCTCTGTAGGTGCGAAAGTCGGTCTTTAAAAATAGCAGATACTTGCAAGTGATTAGTATTTGATCATAGATGCCTTTAAAACATGGTTCGTGTATGTTGGGATCACCAATTGAGGAATGCTGTGGTTAAGCTCAAGGTACCAATTAAAGGTGATCAGTCAATCGGTGAGACAGCAAATCTTCATCCACTGAGGTGGTTAGGATATGTATTTTATTTATTTATTTTAACACAGATATTGGCACAAGGAGGCACCAAATACATATGCGCCACACAACTTTCATTTGATATGTGTGAGGGCTGGGATACTGCCCGGGTGCCCAAACCGAAACAGGTGGTTTTCTTAGGGCGCCACACCCCGAGCCTTCGACCTAAAGGTTTGACCCACAAGGCAGTGGAGCATCGTAAGGAGATGCAGTCCCATGGTAGCCGGTGACCAACGATTGGTTTATACTCCATTTGTTCCCTCAGCATACTGAAGCTCATGTGCACGATTGGTTTGGGATCCGGTTAAAGCACCGGACATTCGCTTTTCGTCCTCTCATTTTCGTAAACAACACTCCTGGTGTGAGAAGGCAGTGAGTAGGACTTCCCTGGCAAAGGCTATATACGCGTGGCCATGTAACAGCATTTGGGGCTAGGATATGTGTCATATATGCTCGATCACCGCATACCTCAATGCTAGAGTAGGAGTGGTTTGAAATAACTAAACCAGGATGGTATCAGTTCATAAAGTCAGTGTCTGTTAATCTAAGGCGATTTTAGTAAGTACACATTACTTGGTATGGTTCCGAACGACAACCGTGGTCAGTGACATGGGCCAAAATTGTTTGCAGTAGCGCAAGCGTATTCATTCTTTCTTCCTTTAGGACCTAATCTTAATCATCTTTTTAGATTTTATTTATCTACACGAATTATTTATCCCTTCTCAAGTCACTTCTACTACCGCTAATAATGTTATTTGTACTCCTCCAGCATGCTACTGGACTAATTTAGTGTAGCAACTTTAACCGACACATATATGTGCTAAATTCTGCATTAAGTATGAGTGACTGAGTTGTTTAAGTATCTTACCGAATCAGTTTGATTGTTATAATATGAAAAAATCGAGACAGTCAATCAACGAATATATATTTCCCAGTACAACTAAGTTCAGCTTATGCTACTTGAAGCCCACTGATCTACAGTCTTTCACCTTTCAAGGCAAATAACGTCCGTTTTCAGTGGAAATATGCAAACATCTTCAGAGTAAAAGTTGTTTATACCTTTCACTAGTAAACTTCATTTACTATTTATAGGCTGTGGAACATGAATCGCCTCAAGCTCTTGAATATTTAAGAACTGATTGTCACAATATAAATATATTTTTTCGCAAACAAGGTGTCTCAACTTTAACATTACGAGAACTTTTCGAATGGGTAGTGAATCCCTCATTGCCTGCACCCGATGACCCATCATCTAGAGAGTGCTTAATGTCTTTACTTCGAGAAGCTTCAATTCGTGGATTAAATGAAACAATTGAAAAAGAGGATGAAGCCTTTCGATATGTACATATTCCTCGAAATTTATCAGTATCTTATCCATTTGTGAGAGATTTCCTTAAAATACAACGTGGACAATTATCACATTCTGATATTTACTATGCAGCTATAACTGGACTGAAACCAGATTTAACAGGCATTTTAACACAACCTCAAGTGATAAAAGAAAACAATGAATGTGAATCGGACAATGAATCAATTACAGACAAAGCTTCAATCACTTCAGAAATTTCTTCTGAATCTATTAGCGAAGATGTAACTAAAGCAAAGACTAATGCACGACCTCGAAATGAATCTCCAGAAAGTCGTAAAAATAGAAAAAAGGCAATCAAGCAAGAACAAGCTGAAAAGCGAAAACATAAAATTCCTAAGTATGTTAAAAGACGTAAAATAAAAAAGTAAAAACTTTGAAATTGATTGGTGTTTTGCTGACGAATTGTTGTTAGATTATAAATATTAATATCCAAATAACTGTATTGCACCGTAGCGAAAACGTTCTGCTTAGACTAACTACACAACTTAAATAACGACATGTTTAATAATTAGTATTCTTAAGATTGGAACGCAATGTAGTATGGCGACTCGAACTGACGTACGTAATTACGAAGTTCCACGTTGTTACTGACTGACTGAGGTTGGAACACCTACTATATAATATCACTAAAAGTTCAGACAGTATTTAATATATATAAAACTAGAGTAACTTGAAATGTTTCAAGGAACATGGCGAAGGAATAACTTACTTTAAACAGTGGAAACCTCTATTTAAATGTAAGGGGTGATAGCTGGCAAGGTCTGGTATATGTAAGCCCATATCACAGCAATATTCGCACTGTTGGAGCGTCCTTATTGACAGAATAAGCTTACAGTCACATTTTTGTTAGGAATTATCTACATGAACATCATAATAGCATTAGTTTTTCAACATGAACTGATATTAGTTGGAGGACCTTCAGAAGTTCAGCAGGCATTGTTTCTCCGAAATCCAAAAAATCCTTAGGACTAAGCACACAGAAAGTATTGATTGTGTAGGAAAACTAAAAAGCTTACTCAAATACTTAAGCGAATCAGTTAGTAGTGAACCCATGTACTACAGTTCTGAGAATACTAGGTGTTGTACAGCAGTGATCTAGATACCTAACATTTATTCAATAGAGCTTGTACAATTGAATCTCGCCTCAGTAACGAGGATTTATGCGGTAGGCATATTTATTTCCAATAATTATTAACTATGAGGACGAATTTGCATTTGGTCTCATAGGTGTATCCTTTTACTTAAATAATTATCCCAGGTTTTAGGACACGAAAATAAAGCTTTGCAAGTTAACGATTTATAGTCGCCAAATTCGCACTTTTTAGAATTTACATAGTTATAGAAGTCTATTTCCAACTTTGTATATCGTTGTCTTTACATACCGGAAGAGAATTGTTAAAATAAAAGCAATGATACTTTTGAAGTAAATTAATTTGTACAAAGTATATCATATGTTCAGGCTGTTCCCGTCACAGCTACTTGGTTATTATCGTCATCGTCATCATCATCATCCAAGTCTATATCACCAATGTCAACAAATAAATGTTCGTCAATCTCTACCACTTCACCACCATTCGTTTCCAAAAAGGTCAAATCTGAATCGTCATAATGATTATCTTTCAAAAATAGCTCACGTCCAGTTAGTCGTTTAACAGAATTTTGATCTTCAGATATTGTTTTCTCTTTTAATAATTCCATTTCTGCAAGAAATTTTGTATTCCATTCTAAAAATGATTCTACTGTAACTCTATCACCACGAAATTTTGCTTCTTCTTCTAATTGTATAGCTTTACGTTTTTCTTTAGCTTCATTACGCTGACGAATTAAAATTTTTGTACAGATACTATCTAATTTTTGTTGAACTTCTGTTAATATATCAAATAACATTATAAATCCTAGAGATCGTTCAATTACTTCATTGATTATAATATTTATATCAGAAATATCTTCATTTGAAAGATTTTCAGGTTTAAGTATTTGATATTTAGGTGCTTTATTTGGATAATTGCTTGTTAATTCAAAAAGAAGTTGACATCGAACTTTAGTTGAAAGTGAATTATCTGATTGACCATTTAAATTTACTTTTATTTTTCGTTTAGGTGTAGTTTGTACAAGTTGATATTTATCTTCATAAATTGATTCCAATGCAATTAGTTCATTTTCACAATCTTCTGCTGACATCTTTGAAAACAAACAAAATTACACTAAAGATACAGGTTTACCATAAAGAAAATTCCCTTCGTCCTGTATGCTTCTATCATTAACAATAATGGTTGAAAATATGAAGCTATATCAACAGCCTTTGAACCAATTCTATTGTTCATGGACGATTTACTAAATAAGCCGGTATATGCGAATAATTTCAATATGATTTGAATAGGATCAACTATTGCACCATTAGAAAATTACTCTCTTGTAACTCCAACAAGTTCCATCGGTGAGCAGTAACGACATATAGAACTTGTACTGCTTGATGTGATTTCAGCATTAGACGGTGAAAACAGACCAAGCTATTACTATGTGTTTTTTTTAGTATATGTTCCGTAGTTAGTAAAGCGTCTTGTCTTGGAGTTTCCTTTCGGAAAAAGGTAGTCCGGAATTAGTCAAAACAATTTTTAGTGTTTCTTTAGACCTCATCTCGAAATAAACTCCCGTATCTTGCTATCTTACCTTGAATAGCAACCCGAAAGGTGCTTACATAGAGAAATTCAAAAGTAGGAGCTACGTTCGAAGACATCTGAGAGATATAAAGAGCTAAGTAAATGGCATCAAGTTCCCAGTTGGAAAACTATTTATCAGGAATAACTGAAGATCAACTTTAAGAATCAAAGAGTGCAACAATCTAGTCATCTCCTACTGCACCAGACTTCAGAAAGACAAGACGTTTTCCACAAATCGGGAGAGTCAACTAGAAAGAAAAAGATGACGCCAACTCCCCTACGGTTTAATCTGTCGGTCTTGCGAAATAAGGAACCAAACAACTGGATTTTAATATCACACTACTGATTTTAGCCATGAAATCAGGTTTTTCGTGTCCACGTTTTTCAGTCCCTTCATTTGTTTGGTACGCTGTAAGTGTTTGTATAGCAAAACGCCAGTTCTGTGAAGTGCTTTTCCTTACCACTCAGAGTGGTTTAGGGGTCGTTCTGCACTGTATTTTGACAACGTGAAGAACTTTAAGTACCATGATCTCCTTACCGTTTTCACGACCTTCATTTAATTCTTCCTCTCTACATCGTCTTTTAATAAGATCAACCAGGCTTAGATCAACGCGGATATAGATTCCAGATTCAATCAGTTTTTGTAACTTTTTCAACAGTAAATCTTTGCTCCTCAATGGAAGCATAGTTTGCTTATAAGTGAATGAATATGGTTTACATCGTGCTTCAAACTAGCCTTTTAGTCGTTTTCAGGAAGATTTTTAAAAAGTGATTGAGGCTTCATTTCTTGAACTTAAACTCTTTCCCATGGTCCGGTTTGGCAAAGGATGTATGGGCCTCCGCTTTTGATTTCCCAGAGGCCACAGCTAGTCATTGACTTTATTTCGATTTTCAGACAAATCTACATTGTGCAGATCAGGCTGTGGCAAAACCATTGCGTTGATGTAGCATTCTAAGGCTGTATCTGGCGACACAATTTTTGGAGCTCCTTGTAATTTGTCCCTTCTGCACACGTTTATTCGTTTTCTGCATCAGTGTGCTTATAATGTACTGCATTTTGAGGGTCTGTCACGGTAGTTTTATTCAAATTTGAAGCCGGGTTAACTATGGCACATGACTTCTTTGGAATTTTTCAGGTGCTTCATGTTCCCTACAACTTACCATTGGTCTGCGGAAGCTTCCTAGCTGTGTTCAATAGCCCAATCCCCTGAGTATCACCAGAGATCTCGTGGAACGGCATGCCCTATAAAGCCATTTTGATTGTGTCTTGTAACACCTTATATGCAGCAGAAGTGAGTCAGTGAACACATTGAGACCATTTCCTCTATGGCGGACCAAAGTATTAATACGAAAATAGTGAAAAAGTTATTGAACGGAGTGTAAAGACAGTTAATAACCCAACAAATATATCAATCTAAAAAGTCTTGACGTTACCTTTATTTTCAGGTCTAGTGTGTTCGGGTGTTGGTCATGTAACGCGCAATTGAAACAAGTAGTTAATAATACCAAATACGGTATATGTAGTTCAAAGCAATGTATATCAGAAAAAAATTCTGTACTCAGGACAGGAATGTGACCTGAAAAGTAAACAGCAATCATATTACTGATTTGTCAATGTAGCAGCTGGTAAGATGAAGACGAGGAATGTACTGGGAGTAGTATATTTGTGAGTTAATCAGTGTGTCGTAGAAGTTGATACAAATCGGTAACCGAAAATCCAAAGATTTAAAAAATAATGTACACATTAAGTGGCATTACAAAAAATATGAGTAATCAACACAAAAGACCCTATTGCTGTTTTACGAGAAATAGCATTCAAACACAAAAATATGTCCAGAAATATAACATGTTAATTGTATGTTGATGTACAGAGTTATAATGTGTATTTGAGTATTACCAAGAGGAAAAAAACACAAATGATAATGATGGCTTATAATGGTAATAATTGTAAGATAATCAGCTACGTCTATCAATTAAGGAATGAGTATACTGCGCGGCATATCGTTGTTTTACTTAACGGTTGGGAAACGTGGCCATTAAGAGTTGAAGATACTCGTAAGCTACTAGTATTTGACCACAGATGCCTTAGAAATATTGCTCGCATCTACTGGGTATGTACAAGTGACGTTAGATGCAGGGTATTAGGACATAATGGTAAATCAGTTGATGAGGTTGTGAATCTTCATCGACTGAGATAGTTGGGCCACGTGTTGCGTATGACTCAACACCGATTACCACGACGCGCAATGCTGACTAGTGTTGGGGATGGCTGGAAGAAAGATAGGGGCGGTCAAACCAATACGTGGCATCAAAGATCGGAGTCACTAACTTCTAGGTTGAGCCATGTTGGTAGATGCAGACTACTTAGTTGGGGACTCGTGACTATCGTAACCGATGGTTGGAGTCTGTGGGTGACATGGCTCAGAATCGATCACAATGGCGCAGGTGTATACACTCTCTCTTTTAAACTATGAGACTAAAATCGCTTCACAACTTTCTACGAACTAATTCCTTATTACCTTAGTATGTCTTTACATGCAATCTTTCTATTATATATTACCACAACTGAACAAACTACTTCCATAAATTTGGTGTAGATCATGTTGTGCTGATGTGGCATGGCAACATGTGCCTGCTCCAACGTTGTAGCTGACTGACCGTAGGTATATTCATGAGGAAAGACGTTCTGACAGTGACTGATGAATAAAAATGCAAAATACTCTCATGTGTAATAACGACGAAAATATATGTGTTTAGGTGTGGTGGGATGATCAGGCAATTAGATGTAAATAATTGTATAATCAATGTGTGCGGTCTATTTCATTTATTTAAACACATGGACATTGGCACAAGGAGGCATCAAATATATATGCGCCATACTTCTTCATTCGATTTGTATGAGGGATGGAATACTGATCGGGTGCATAAACCGAAACAGGTGGCTCTCCCCACCCTTGGCCGTACCAGGACACTTAGACTCATTGTGTGTGAACAAGAAATAAGCTGTCAGTGTTAGCGACCTGAATTGATTGAGCGACTTTCCACCTATCACTTTGTCGTACTTTTTTCTCATTAAATCGCGAAGTGAACGTAGCGAGGTATGAACGGATGAGTTTACTTACTAGAGGTTCACTAAGAGCATGGATTGCGTGGTAGTTATTAGTGAACTTCTCTAGCAGATCTCCACTCCCTGTAGAGATTGACAAGTTGTCCAGCGCACGAAGAACCAAGTCCATTATGTATTTCCTTGTCCACCGGCTGCTATGTCGAAATAAGTCTACAATGCTTATAGAGACAAAGAAACACACACCACGAATTAGACCTTTCGAATATGCATACTAAATACGACCACAGTGCAGCATGTAGTCATTGAAACGCTAACAAGCACATCGTGCATGTGAAGTATCAACAACATACATCATACCCTTGTCGTAGCAGCGGATGTATTCTCTTGCTATAAATTCGTGTCTCATTGTCCTAACACGTTTATAATTTACAGTTACAATTTTAGCTGCAAAAGCTGTGAACTAATTTAAAACAGTTTGAAATGACATTGAAACCTGAAATTAATGGTACATTTAACTATATTTCTTACCTTAAGTATTGGAAAACGTTGAAGATCCTTTACAGCGTCATATGGACGCAAACGTAGGTCAGTATCTGTTTTGCTCCAAATTTTCCAGAACGTCAATGGCACAGAATCACCTCTTCTGGGACATTATTTTAGGTGTTTATGAGCACTTTCGACACGGTTGTTTGTGTGGTTGCCCAGACTTAGTACATGTCGCCGGTAACAGCGAGCCCACATTGACTTCCGGGCAATCCAGTAATCTTTGATGGGAAATGGGTTCTTAGGTGTTCGTACTTTTGAGTAAATCTGAATATAATGCGTTACGAAAAATGAAGCTCACATGTCAGACCGTCTAGTCTTTACAAGGTGTTCCAAGCATTTGCGTACATCAGGATTTCGAAACTACGGAAAATAATTTGTACAGCTAACACTTACCTTCCTGAAAAATGCTCGTAAGACATGGAATGAACAAAGTACTATGTTGGCATGACTGTGCGTAAACTGCACTGCAGAAATTTCGGTTGCTGCCGAATCCATAACGAAAGTGCGTGTATCATAAGTACCGCACATTATATCTTTGAAGCATTCCAATAGTTTTATGACATCTTCACATCGTTCTTGCCTGCAAAGAGCATACATAACAGTGTGCCCTTGCCCAAGACTATCAGTCACCACTAGCTGGAACAGTGCAGAACTTTAAGATAAATTTATTACTATTCGTTACTTACCCAACTCTGTTGGTCTAATAAGTTGAGTCAATACATATTACCTCTGGGAACGCGTGGTAAACAGCTATTCGCTCCCTGCGACTGAAGCAAATCATAGATATGTTCCCATGCTCACTGAGTACTTTAACTTCAGTGTTTGCTTGAACGCGCTGTAAAATGTCATTGATATTTTTAGTGTCTAAGCTCAATTAATTACAATGTGAGTTCAACAACCTGGGTACAACTGTGAACGCATTTTAGAGATATCGTCCTTAGTAAGCTGTTTATGGAACTTCCAAGAAACCAGATGTCGTAAACTACGAGTCAGCGTATTACTCAATAGAAACGTTCTTAAATATAGACGTTCACTTGACGTCAACTTTCGTCTTGAAGGATCTACAGAAATATATCCTTCTGTGCAAGGATGGTTGTGCATGGTCTTGATAGAGGTGATTTTTAGCTTGCCATTTACTGCACGGACCCAAAATTTAGATTGACAATGGCAATATTTCGATCTGAAGGATAAGTTCATTCGAATTAAGGCATACGTGGTGAGTCCGATATGGTATGTCGTCATCATTCTTCTGAAAAGCATACAACTTCGAACGCGACCTAGACAAAGAAAACGTCGGTCATCCACGTATGCTTTATTTTGAATGAACTTATCCTTCAGATCGAAATATTGCCATTGTCAATCTAAATTTTGGGTCCGTGCAGTAAATGGCAAGCTAAAAATCACCTCTATCAAGACCATGCACAACCATCCTTGCACAGAAGGATATATTTCTGTAGATCCTTCAAGACGAAAGTTGACGTCAAGTGAACGTCTATATTTAAGAACGTTTCTATTGAGTAATACGCTGACTCGTAGTTTACGACATCTGGTTTCTTGGAAGTTCCATAAACAGCTTACTAAGGACGATATCTCTAAAATGCGTTCACAGTTGTACCCAGGTTGTTGAACTCACATTGTAATTAATTGGGCTTAGACACTAAAAATATCAATGACATTTTACAGCGCGTTTAAGCAAACACTGAAGTTAAAGTACTCAGTGAGCATGGGAACATATCTATGATTTGCTTCAGTCGTAGGGAGCAAATAGCTGTTTACCACGCGTTCCCAGAGGTAATTTGTATTGACTCAACTTATTAGACCAACAGAGTTGGGTAAGTAACGAATAGTAATAAATTTATCTTAAAGTTCTGCACTGTTCCAGCTAGTGGTGACTGATAGTCTTGGGCAAGGGCACACTCTTATGTATGCTCTTTGCAGGCAAGAACGATGCGAAGATGTCGTAAAACTATTGGAATGCTTCAAAGATATAATGTGCGGTACTTATGATACACGCACTTTCGTTATGGATTCGGCAGCAACCGAAATTTCAGCAGTGCAGTTTACGCACAGTCATGCCAACATAGTACTTTGTTCATTCCATGTCTTACGAGCATTTTTCAGGAAGGTAAGTGTTAGCTGTACAAATTATTTTCTGTAGTTTCGAAATCCTGATGTACGCAAATGCTTGGAACACCTTGTAAAGACTAGACGGTCTGACATGTGAGCTTCATTTTTCGTAACGCATTATATTCAGATTTACTCAAAAGTACGAACATCTAAGAACCCATTTCCCATCAAAGATTACTGGATTGCCCGGAAGTCAATGTGGGCTCGCTGTTACCGGCGACATGTACTAAGTCTGGGCAACCACACAAACAACCGTGTCGAAAGTGCTCATAAACACCTAAAATAATGTCTCAGAAGAGGTGATTCTGTGCCATTGACGTTCTGGAAAATTTGGAGTAAAACAGACACTGACCTACGTTTGCGTCCATATGACGCTGTAAAGGATCTTCAACGTTTTCCAATACTTAAGGTAAGAAATATAGTTAAATGTACCATTAATTTCAGGTTTCAATGTCATTTCAAACTGTTTTAAATGAGTTCACAGCTTTTGCAGCTAAAATTGTAACTGTAAATTATAAACGTGTTAGGACAATGAGACACGAATTTATAGCAAGAGAATACATCCGCTGCCACGACAAGGGTATGATGTATGTTGTTGATACTTCACATGCACGATGTGCTTGTTAGCGTTTCAATGACTACATGCTGCACTGTGGTCGTATTTAGTATGCATATTCGAAAGGTCTAATTCGTGGTGTGTGTTTCTTTGTCTCTATAAGCATTGTAGACTTATTTCGACATAGCAGCCGGTGGACAAGGAAATACATAATGGACTTGGTTCTTCGTGCGCTGGACAACTTGTCAATCTCTACAGGGAGTGAAGATCTGCTAGAGAAGTTCACTAATAACTACCACGCAATCCATGCTCTTAGTGAACATCTAGCAAGTAAACTCATCCGTTCATACCTCGCTACGTTCACTTCGCGATTTAATGAGAAAAAAGTACGACAAAGTGATAGGTGGAAAGTCGCTCAATCAATTCAGGTCGCTAACACTGACAGCTTATTTCTTGTTCACACACAATGAGTCTAAGTGTCCTGGTACGGCCAAGGGTGGGGAGAGCCACCTGTTTCGGTTTATGCACCCGATCAGTATTCCATTTATTTTATTTATTTATTTATTTTAACACATAAGTATAGGTACAGGGAGGCACCAAAATACATATGCGCCACACAAATCTCAATTGATTTGTGTGAGGGCTGTGATACTGCCCGGGTGCCCAAACCGAAGCAGGTGGTTGTCTTAGGGGGCCACACCCCGAGCCTTTGACCTGAACGTCTGACCCACAAGGCAGTGGAGCATCGTGAGGAGATGCAGTCCCATGGTAGCCGGTGACCAACGATTGGTTCATACGCCATTTGTTCCCGCAGGATACTGGAGCCCATGTGCACCATTGGTTTGGGGTCCGGTTAAAGCGCCAGACATTCGCTTTTCGTCCTCTCATTTTTGTAAACAACACCCCCGCCACGAGAAGGCAGTGAGTAGGACTTCCCTGGCAGGGGCTATGTACGCATGGCCATGTGAGAGCATTTCGAGAGGGAGAGCGGACTCTCCCCACTCTCGACCGTACCAGGGCATTTGGGGGCTATCAGTATTCCATCCCTCATACAAATCGAATGAAGAAGTATACAATTATTTACATCTAATTGCCTGATCATCCCACCACACCTAAACACATATATTTTCGTCGTTATTACACATGAGAGTATTTTGCATTTTTTTTTCATGTTACTGTCAGAAAGTCTCGTGTATGAATATATATTCATATATATACGAAGCTGATTATCTTATTATTATTAGTATTATAAAGCATCGTTATTATTTGCGTTTTTTCCGATATAGTAATACTCAACAAATACATTTTGTAAGTCTCTACATCAACCTACATTTATCATATTATATCTCTGGACATATTTTTGTGGTTGAATGATGCTTCACAAAAATCAGCACGTCTCTTTGAGTCAATATTTTTGTGTGTCACAATAATTGCGTTGTGTTTAATAAATTGATCGTAAAGAAAAGTTTGGGTTTCTCACAATTTCTTATCCAACCAAGTAACTTAGCAAGTAGACACATACAAAAAAACGTAGTTCGAAAATCGAAGGCCGATAAACTAGGCACATTAATGGTGTTTTCCGAACTACTATTTTGACAAATACTGAATAACTAATGTTTTTTTCGTGTTGATATAGTACGAGAAAACTGCTTCACAGTTGAACCATTTAACTCACGAACTGCAAAACCATCAGGGGATTAAAAATGTATTCGCGAAAGAAATGTGATTAGCTGATACCAATAAGTACTAGCATTAGACTATTTGTTTCCAGACATGTCCATTAAGTAACAATTTATAATACTCTTACCGAAAATACAGTTGATATATGTAAAAGTTAACATTTTTGTATACGACAAATAATTTTGATGCCGCATTATCCTTTTACTAGCGGTTTTCTTCACGAGACACAGACAAGTGGGGTAAAGAGATCTCGATCCGAGAATCCTTTAAGGACAATTTTTAAGAGATAAAATTAACTTGAGTAATCTCATGATTTTGACCAATTCTATCGGCTCAGGACGAGTTTCAATCAAAATATAGCTACTACACGACAGGACACTTAGTCGCCATATTGAACCCGAGCGTTCGCGCCGAAATCTACCTTTAAAAACTGACACACGTGTAGTGGTTGTAACGCCTTTGTTTGCATTGATGTAGCGCAGTTCCAAAACAGGCGGTTTTAATTTCAGCAACTACAAATTCGTAGTAACATTTTCTTCTAACATATGAAAGTTCGTTTCTAACTGAAAGTGACCTTTTCACAGTTTTGCTGTCATAAAATCACTTTTTGTTATAAAATGTTTGTTTGAATGGCCAATATCAGTTCTGACAGTGATGGTCTTTCAGCTTGAACCAACTTTCTTTGACATCGTTGACAGATGAGGCTTCAATGACTTGTTGGTATTATGAATTCGATTCGTTGATTCAACGGGAAACTCGTTTGTCAACTGACAAGTAGCTAGTTCTAGGCTTGTGGACTTTATCGAGTGTCCTCGTAAATTATCTGCTTTGGGATAGAAGAAAAGTGAATATATATAAAACGAAAGTTTATCTTTAAGCGATTTAAAAACTGTGATCAGGTCGCCTTTGATTCTTCGAAATGGCGATGTCAATTGGTTTAGTTTTATCAGTCGAGTATCATAAGGAGGTAAGCTATTCCGAGATTCAATTAAGCCGCGTCTATTTGAAACTCAGTCTTCAGTAATAAGGATAGTAGGTTAGTGAACCTGTGTTAATCTTAATAGGTCGCCTTCCAGTGAAGGTTCAGTTTTTCTTTGAAAATATTCACTGATGGGGCTGATACCACATGTTCGGGCAAAGCGTTCAAACCATTGACTACTCGATGAGAAAAACGGAACCCCACCTTGAGTTTATTAGATCGTGGCTTATGAACCTTCTTGCTATGACCTAGGAGGTTGTTAGTGCAGGAGGGAGCAAAAAGATAAGACATATTAACACCCAAATCATAATTAAAGATACGAAATGCCAGTATAAGGTCACCTCGAGTCTTACGATACGACAAGGGGAAAAGGTTTGGGCGTTTTAAACGCTCATCATAAGGCAGTTTAGAAAGACTCTTCACTAATTTCGTTCCCACACGCTGGACACGCTCAGTGGAGGTAGTATCCTTTATCAGACATGGGCTAGCTGCTTGAATACAGTACTCTAAATGTGGTCCTACATAGGTGGGATATAAAATTCGAAACATTTCCTCGTCAAAGGATTTGAACGCTCGGCGAAGTGACCACAACGCACGAAAACCTTTGATAGCGGCTGTGTTGCAATGCGTAGTTGTTTTTAGGTCATGACTTATCATTACTCCCATGTATTTATGTTCTTGAACGAATGGAAGAGGTTTACCATCAATAGTATAATGGTAACTATTACCGTGACCGATGTGCATTAGCACACTCTTCCTAGAACTGATTTCTAAATTCCAATCTCGAGCCCATCTAACTAAATCGTCTAAATCAGCTTGGAGATCCAGATGATCAGCCTCATTTCTTATTGTTCTCCAGATTTCGACATCATCCGCAAATAATAATGTCGACGACCTAAGCAACAGCGGTAACTCATTTACGTAGAGAAGGAAGAGCAGAGGGCCTAATATGGTGCCTTGAGGTACACCACTTTTGACCGGCTTCCAATCGGATAGCGTTCCATTGACCCTCACTCTTTGTCTGCGGTCACATAAGAAGTTTCCTATCCACTCCTGTACAGTGCTTATTATTCCGAAGCTCGTGAGCTTCTTCATAAGACCTAGGTGTGAAACCTTGTCAAATGCTTTGCTAAAATCTATGAATATCATATCGACAGACAGACCTTTATCTAAGACTGCTGTCCAATCCTCTCTCTCAATAAGTAGGTTAGTCAAGCATGTACGCTTGCTACGAAATCCATGTTACTCAGGAGCTAACAGATTGTGTGAATCTATGTGGCTTAGCAACCTAACCCGAATTATGTTTTCAAGTAACTTAACGACATTGCTAGTCAGACTGACAGGCCGGTAGTTAGATACGATCTTTCTCTGACCAGCCGTTGAGCGAGTGAGAGGGACATGTTGAAGAGTGTTGCGAGCGTTTTTGAAATAATTTCCGCAAGAGATGCCGGCAGCCGTGGATTCAACCCGTCAGGACCCGGTCTCCTACAAAGTTTGGGGTTAGTTAGCAACGGAAGTATAGTATTTTCAGTTACCTGCACATATTCAATGGTTTTTATCTCGGTGTGATTGGGACAAGTATTTATTACAATAAACGTAGAGTAGACTTCGCTAAAATAGTTTGAAAATGTCTCGGCTTTTGCCCCATCTGATTCAGCTAGTAAATCTGAATTATCGTGTGGCAATAACGGGGGAATATCATTACTACGTTTCATTCGCCGTTTAACATACGAAAACAATCGTTTTGGACAAGTGTGGCTATCATATACCAACTGTCGTTCGTAAGTAGTACGGGATTTAGCTATGGTTTTCTTACAAATATTCCGCAACTTTTGGTACTCACGCTTAAATGATGCATGACCTGTCAACAAGAATATGTCCCAGAAGTGTTTCCTACGCTTTAACAGCTTACGGGTTTTCTTATTAATCCATGGAGGGCAATGCGATAGCCTACGTGCTGACCATGGGATAAACAGCGACGTTACGGACTCGAATGTAGCCTTAAACTTAATCCATTCCTCTTCGATCGATCCATCTGCGTCAACCGACCAATCAGTCGAGATCGCACAGTCTCTGATTGCCGGAATATTAGCCCGCCAGATATTGGGACGGGGTGGAGCGGATACAAATCGTATACCATGTGTCCTGAACTTAAAGTGAAGTACAACGTGATCACTGTTCACTAGTGGAGGAAGATGCTGAATATCAAAGACATCCTCACAGTGGTGGGTGAGGGCAATGTCCAGCAGTGACGGATCACGTTTCAGGTCAATATGTGTCAGTTTAGTGATACATTGTACAAGTGCACACTGGATAACGGTTGATAAAAGGTCGCTATCGAAACCTCCACCTGGAGCTGTAAGCTCTATCCAGTTTATGTTCGGAGCGTTGAAGTCCCCAATGATGAGGCAACATTCAGCCATACTCCAAGAACAGATGTGTCTTAGGATAAAGTCATCAGCACGACAACACGGACTACGGCATATTCCGCCTATAGTCACTAACCCATTTCTAGATTTAGTCTTACAACATGCTACCTCACATGTACCACCAACATGAGCCTCCGATATGAGTGATTGTATACGAAAGTGATCCCTAATGTATAACATTATGCCTCCCCCTTGCGACTTAAAACTCTATCACTTCTAATACAGATATAGTCTGCAATGATGAGAGAACATTCAATATCTACGGTGAACCACGTTTCTGCAACAACAACTATATCGGGACTTAATTCATCCACCTACAGACTTAACTCGGACGTTTAATTCCTGAGTCTACGGGTGTTCGTGTGGCACACACTTAAGGTGTTTTGATAATCATTCGTCCTACCCATACAGGCCTCGAAAGCAATGGTTCCAAGACCTGACTACCCAAAAACCCTTAATGGTAAGGTTAGTTTCGCCATTTAACTTGCGAGTTCTCAACTCCGTAAGAGCATTCTTCCACTTTTTTCGATACTCAAACGGCCAATCTGGTCGGATACGAATATTTAAATCACGAATTTTTTGTGCGTTTTTCAATAATATATCTCTTTCTTCAAAACTCCCTAAAACCAGCTTCAAGATCCTTCTTGGTTGGATCTCGCCTCCAACCCATTTACCGAGTCGTATCACTTTCGTGATATGTACCCCTGAAACCTCTTTAGGTAGTACGTTTCTTACCACGGATTCTACTAACTGCAGATCATGTGCATGTCTCTTAGCAGGGTCATTGTCTATCGACTCTTCTAGATTCCAAATATCTAAACTAAGGAGTGGTTTAGCTTCTTTTGGAATCGTGTTTACAGCTATCGATCATGGCCTTAGATCCTGTATATTAACTACTGGTATCTTACGATTAGTTTTTATTGTAACAGAGTCATTGGAGTCGAGCGAGTGACTCACAACAATATTTGAAGAGGCTTTACTTTGGGACTTTGGCAGAGTGGCTTGAGAGTCCACCAAAAACTTATCAAGTAGACGGTCCTTATTTTTAGCTGTCTTTCCTACTCTTCTGCGTTTACGCGTCATCCATATTCCGTCAGCCGTAGCATCTACATCAGAACTGCTCGTGGCAGTAATTGTTTTATCTTGATCACCAGTTGCTGCAGTAGCAACATGGCCAATAACGTGTCACTCATTGATTGTTTTGAGGTAAAAATTTTGATCTCGGGTTGCGCAGTTAGATGTCTTACTTGCGCCGTGACAGCACTTACGACACTAACGCGATCTCCGCCATCAGCACCAATATTGGCAGTGTAGCCTTCATCAACTTTCTTATTAGCCAACACCAGGAGGCTAATGGCTTCCTGGATGAGTGTTGTTTTGTTTGAGCAACAAAAACTACAAAGCCAATGAGAGTTGGGCTTCGAGCACCTTTTATATGCAGCAGGGCTTAGTCGGATGCACATCTTGTGGAACCACTTACTACACTCATCACATTGCATCCCTTCCTCCACGGGGAGTAAACAGTATGGTTGTCCACATTTATGAGCCGATTTGGACATCTTGAAATCCAAATACAATGGTAATTCAAAGAGGATATGAAAAAGAATACTAAAACCTTGACTAAATTAATCAAGTAAAAGTCGACCAAGTATGCTTTTATACAATAAATACACAAAAGCAGAATCTAAACACTCAATACAATATCACTTTACTTGGAGTAGATGCAATTAAAGTGTAAGCAGTAGTTTTGATGCGTAATTTACGATCAAAACAGTTAAGTTACTCAACGAGAAACAATACCACTGTCCTTTTAGAAAGCGCGCGCTGTTCCAACAATTCACTTTCTCCTTGTAGACATCAGCTAGCTGCGTGTCTACAGCACTAATGTTTAGGACGAATAGATACTGTATACAAAGTGAAAAAGGCTTTATTTTCGATGTGACTAAAGCTCCTACGTATTTAACATAGGGTCCTGGAACCTTTGTCAGCAATTGTACAGCAGTGTGTGGTAGTCTTTAAGTTTTGGCCAAAGAAGATACTTTAGTCAATGTGTATCCTGATAAAAGGTGGCTCGATGTTATTCAACGTTTATGTGTTATTACCTTTGTAGCGTGGTGTCGAGTTGAGCTTGACTATGAACACCGCTACAAGACTACGTGCCAATAGACCAATAAGATTCCGGTAGGCCAAAAATCAGAAGGCAGATGATAGTAGTAGTTGTAATATATTTGTTGGCAATCTCGTGGTATCGAAAGAATACCGAAATCGTGCCAAAGGGGTACAAGCGTGGTACAAGTTCAAAGTCAGCGGGAGAGTAAGTATATTGGCTGTCATTATCACAGTTAAACAAACGAGCACATTAAAACAGTCACTGGTACAATTGATTATAATAATAATTGTTTTCATCGAACCAATCGCGTTTTGTAGACAAAAGTAGGTCACTACAGGAGCCTTCCGCTAGAAAGGGTTTACACTTTCGATAGTTAGCGGTTTGATTCGTGGGACTGATCGGCAGAATTGCGGTTTTAGGACGGATGAAATAAGCGGAACAGGAAGTGATCGTTGATCCTCGAGTTGCAAACGAAAGTCTTTTGCGCAGAACGGTACCAGGAGAAGTGTGCTGTATTTGTTGGTCGAATTAGCATACCACACCAGAGTGGTTTGTATCCAGGATCTAAAGATTGCGTTCGTAGGGATGTGGACCAGAAAACGCTGCAGACGTAGGACGAAACCACGTTGAGTCAAGAAACCGGAAGCGACCATAACGACCAAGCGTATGCCAGGCGAATTCGAGACCAGATAATCGACTGTGTGCTTTGACTAGAGCATGGGTGGCCAAACCAGCTTTTGCCAAAGTTGACTGAAGTCGACGTTATTGAACAGGCGATGGTCAGAGAAGTGGGCTCAGGATACAAAAAAAAATCAAAAAAAGAAAAGTGTAGCATGCGTGTAGTATAGGAATAATCCTACACCGTATCTGTTATTGACTGTGCGTTTAGTCGCGAAAGCGTACGGGTAATCGTACTCGGCGACCGGAACGTGAGACGCTGGTCTCGTTCGTACTTCGTGAGCCTGCGATCTCATCCGAGGTCAAGGGCGGCGTGGTCTGCCGATCTGGACGTGAGACGGAAGTCTCGTCCGTAGATGGTGCAGATGACGCGTGCTGTTGGCCGGGACGTGAGAACGAGGTCTCTGATGTATCCAGCGTGGGATCCGAGGTAGACGTAGAGATCCCGCTAGAAGGTTTGATAGGTCTAGCATTGGGTCTCAAGTTATCGGGTAGGGCACTGTCATCGACGTGTGCTGGTTTGAGACGATCAATGCTGACGATCTCGACGCGGCCGTGTCGATCAACCTTGAAGTTCTTTTCGTGACGAGAGATCACGTGAAAAGGGCCTTCGTAAGGCTGTTGCAAAGGTTTGCGTACCGAATCTACTCGTATGAAAACATGTGAACAGGTAGATAACTCTCGAGGGAGAGCGACCTGTAGATGTTGTATTCGAGTTGACACCGGAGACAGCGTTCGCATAAATGCAGACAGTTGATGGACGTAGTCTGATTTACCGAAATCGTTACTGCTCCGTGGTGTGAAGAATTCCCCAGGCAGACGCAATGTCGTGCCGTATACTAGTTCAGCGGCGGAACATTGGATATCTGCCTTCAAACTCGTTCTGATGCCTAAGAGAACGAGCGGTAAGGTTTCGTACCAATTGTCGTTTTCGTGTGCTCGGAGAGCACATTTAAGTTGGCGATGAAACCTTTCGACTAAACCATTCGATGCTGGATGGTAGGCGGTAGTGCGTATGCGTTCCGTACCAAGCAGCCTGGTCAGTGAGGAGAATAATGCGGACTCAAATTGTTGTCCTCGGTCAGTCGTGACAGTAGAAGGACAACCGTACAATGCTATCCATCGTTCTACGAAGCGGTGAGCAACTGTCTCCGCCGTGATAGACGTGATGGGAATAGCTTCGGGCCATCTTGTAAAACGGTCAATGCAAGTGAGTATGTGATCATACCCATGCGATGGTGGCAATGGTCCTACAATGTCTATATGAACGTGATCAAAGCGAGCATCAGGCGTAGCGAACGTGCCAATGGAGGCAGCTACGTGCCTGTGCACTTTTGATCGTTGACACTGTAAGCATTGCTTTACCCACATACGAACATCTTTATTCATGGACGGCCAGACGTATCGTGCAGCGATGAGACGTAATGTGGCTGCGATACCTGGATGAGACAATCCATGAAGGGCATCGAAGACGAGACGGCGATAGGTGGAGGGTACGATGGGTCGAGGAAGACCGGTAGAAATATCACATAGGGTAGTACCTGAGCTAGTAGCTAGGGGTACTTCCTGACACTGAAGGGACGAAGATTGTGGTGCTTCTGTACAGACAGGATCGTTTGCTTGTGCGGCGGCCATAGCAGGAAGATCGAGCACCGGTAAGGTAACTGCATTCGTCTGGATACGTGATAGAGCATCGGCAACATAGTTCGACTCGCCTTTAATGTGACGAAGTTCTGTCGTGAACTGGGAGATATATTCCAAATGTCTGCACTCTCGTGGTGAGTAACGGTCAGACTTGGTATGCAGGGCATACGTTAAGGGCTTATGGTCGGTGAATAAAATGAATTGGCGTCCTTCTACTGCGTGCCGGAAATGTTTGATGGCGCAGTAGGCTGCAAGCAGCTTGCGACCAAAAGCGCTATATCTCGTCTCCGTGGGAGTAAGTCGTCGTGAGAAAAATTCAAGCGGTTGCCAACTACCGGAGATATTCTGTTGCATGACGGCTCCTATAGCGAAATCTGATACATCAACCGCTATACTAAGCGTGGCTGATGGATCAGGATGAGCGAGAAGTGTAACTTCAGCGAGAGCCGTTTTGATCTCTGAGAATGCAGTACGTGTGGATTACCGCGTAGTAAATTGGTTAATGGTCGTAACCGTTCTGCCGCGTGAGGGATGAAACGTCGGTAGAAGTTAACCAAACAGAGAAAAGCCTTCAGTTCCTTGAGTGAGGACGGCACGTTGTACTCCTTGATTGCTCGAAAACTTTGTCCTCGCAAGGCAGAATACCCTCTTGTTCGATGATGTGACCTAGAAATATTATTTCTGATTTACCCAATTCACATTTCTCTGGGTTGACTACTATTCCATTATCCGAAAGACGTTGGAATAATAGCGTAAGTTGTTGATAATGTTCATCTACGTTTGATGATGCGATCAGCAGGTCATCAATATAGACGTGAACAAAATCCAAGTCTCGTACTATGCTATCGATAAACCTTTGGAAAGTTTGAGCAGCATTCCGTAATCCAAATGGCATTCGTCGGAACTCGAACAGACCGAAAGGAGTCGTGATAGCAGTTTTTTCGATGTCTTCAAGAGCGACTGGGATCTGTTGATGTGCTCGTACCAGATCGATTTTAGAAAAGATAGTCGTGCCCTTGAGCGATGCCGTGATGTCGTGTATGTGGGGGATGGGGTAGCTATCAAAGCACGTAACTACGTTTAATGCTCGGTAGTCGCCGCAAGGTCTCCAACTAACCCCATCCTTTTTGCGCACCATGTGTAAAGGAGAGGCCCAAGGACTGTGAGAAGGACGAATAATACCAGCAGATAGTAAATTGTCAAACTCACGTTTAGCGAAGGCTAATTTGTCCGGTGCCAGTCGGCGTGGTCTTGCCGTGACTGGTGGTCCGCGGGTGACTATGTGGTGTACCACACGATTGGTCACCGATGAAATCTCCTCGAGTGGTTTAGTTATTCTGGGGACTTTCTCGAATAAAGCGTGGAATTAATTGTCACGCGAATAAAAAGTGCCGAGGATTCGGTACGCGTACATCGGAGTCTATTATGTTAATACTATTCTTATAGTTATCCGTCATGTCGAGCATATTATATATTAAAAATTAATATGAAAATATACGACAGACGTGGATAGATAAAACAATAGACTCACCGAATTGCCTTCTTTGGAAAATTTGACCGAGGTTGAGACGTGTTCCAAGATTTGGCTCACCAAATGTAGTGTGGTGTCGAGTTGAGCTTGACTATGAACACCGCTACAAGACTACGTGCCAATAGACCAATAAGATTCCGGTAGGCCAAAAATCAGAAGGCAGATGATAGTAGTAGTTGTAATATATTTGTTGGCAATCTCGTGGTATCGAAAGAATACCGAAATCGTGCCAAAGGGGTACAAGCGTGGTACAAGTTCAAAGTCAGCGGGAGAGTAAGTATATTGGCTGTCATTATCACAGTTAAACAAACGAGCACATTAAAACAGTCACTGGTACAATTGATTATAATAATAATTGTTTTCATCGAACCAATCGCGTTCTGTAGACAAAAGTAGGTCACTACACCTTAATGACCAATGTACATCACAATACACTTGGAAGTATTTATCTGCAACTGACATTTTTCTTCAGGTCATTTCAGTGCTATGGGGTATCACCCTTACACCTTATCTCTCTCTATATCTTGACATCGTCAACATATAGCAAGACCGATGAACAACTGATGAACAAACTTGGACCCAAAATTATACTCTGAGGCACTCCGATAAGCACAGGTCTCCACCTGAACAACTTCGTGTTCTCCCATACTTTTCATTGTCCACCAAATAGGAAGTCTTTTATCCACATTGATAAATTGCCTCTAATCCCGATATTGTGTAGCTAATATAACAGTCTGTTGTAAGAAAATTAGTCAAAAGCTTTGCTGAACTCAATGTAGTCTACATCTATATATAACCTTTGGTGTTAATTAAAGCATCAACCTTTACGGGTTACTAATACATTATTGAGACATGAATAACTTGTTCTAAAGCCATGCTGCTTTTCCGAAAGAATCCGGTTTTCATCGAGGTATTGTGATAATTAGGAGTATTTGAATTAATGTACAAACTGGGAATTCCAGAAATAATGCAATTTAACCAGGAAGTACTAGATGAGCACGAACGGACGTATTGTATCTAAAACCAGAATTCAGACAGTCAGCAAATACAAGGGAACTATTAGTTCATATAAACACTACACGTACTTAAAAAACTGCTTCCGAATAATAATTTCTAAAATTTTGACAAAAACTGTGGTTTGGCCTACAGATTGATAGTTTTCTGGATTTCGTTCCATACTTGTCTTAAAGACAGGACTTACCATACGTATTTCCAGCCTTTTGTTAATCGAACCTAGGTTACAGATCGATTAAAACATGCTTCAAGGGATAGAGTTATTCCTTTACGCTCATGGATTCTGTCGGCTTATATTAATTTGGGACTTTCAAAACCAAGTTCATTACTGCTTCTTGTATTTTGACTGTGTTCTTATTAGTAAAGTTAAACTACTCTCGAACTTTGTATACTCAGACGACCAACCTATGAAACAGCTATGAAACAGTTTTGCGCAAGTAATGTGGATGAAATATTCATTGTTGTCCAATTTCCCATAATTTAAGAAGTTTTGGATACATCATTTTGGTGGTAAATTCTTAATCATTTTTCGGTTTTCGCAATGCCTATCTTAATTTATATCCACTTTTCGGTTAAACAGATTTGGTAAATTATCATTATGGAATTTTCAAACGTGTTTTATGTTGAGAATAGAAATTAGTTCCATATTTCGAACAAGTAGTACTTTTGCGCCCGCCTGACCCATATATAGTGTGTTTTGAGCCATGTTCATAATGACTGTGTATAGTGTGATGTTTCACGAGATCCCTGTTGGTATTCCTGGGACTAAGCTACTGAAAATAGTTGGCGGGCTTCCGTGAAGTTATTAGCATACTTTAGATGGATGAACTCTAACCCTGTCCAGGTAGGTGAAGTAACATTTTATTGTTTGATTCGATCCACCGTCATTATATGCATCGTTTTATCATAAGTCGCTATAAAGCTTGTCCCTCAAGCTTTATTCCAGCGTATAAGAGGTCCTGCCATGTATGATCACCAATTTGTTTGGTCATGGTTTTAATTCTCATTTGCGATGTGTCGTTGGTCGAAGTCGATACTTTTAGTGGCTAAGTAGTGTTAGATCATAGAGAAAATCAAGCAATGGGTAACCTCTGGGATCTGTTCATGGACAAGTATTATACGTATATTCTTATTTTGTGACTATTTAGCAACCAGACTATGTATATCTATACTCCAATAATTTCAAGGTTTACTTTGACCTTTAGAATAATCTGATACGATTAACTACTCTTAAATGATATTCAGTTAATTGGTTACAGTCTCGCACGATCAGAGCCACGTTTTGATTTGATATTGTACAAATGTCATCCCCTTCTTTATGATGTGATGTGGTCTTTTTGGCTTGTATATAAACCAGGTATGGTTGAAAAAAATGATTCACGTAGTGGAAGCTAATATTGGTGTTCTAGGCGCAACTGACAGGGCTAGGAGAAAAGGACCAATAGGGACGTTAGGTTGCTCATATCGGTTGAAAGTCATTGGTTTGACACAGTGTGAATAAACCACATGATAATTAGCCAGGCTGAGGTTCACAACAAATCAGCGACGGGGATTTTGAGAAAAGAAAAAGACACAACAAATTCATCGCTACTGTGGTCTGTCGAATAGATGACGCAGTCCGTTTTAACCCATGAAAAACAAACCTGATGACGAACAACATTGTGGGCTGGAGACTGGAAAACGCATTTAGGTACATTAGTGGGAGAGATATACGGTCAAATTAAGCAACTATATAATCAACTAAATAAGTTGTTTATATAATATACTGTCACAAGAATGAAAAAACACGGCCACCCATAAACAAAGCCAGAGATCGGAGGTTTTACTACATACTTGCTTACTTACGACTGTTACCCTTCGTCCACCAGCCTACTTCATCGAACTCTGTCCTGGGCGACCCTTTCCAGTTCTTTCCAGTTTATATTCAATCTTCCCGACGCACTATGTTCTTTGGTTTCCAACTTTCCCGTTCGCCTCCAAAATTCTAGATGATTGCTTGCTTTGTGATGCAGTTTGATGAATTCCTCGTTGTATCTTCTATCCACTCACAACGTTTTTTCCTAATTTACTCTTCAGTTGGAATTTTGTTTGGTCTCTCCCATAGTAGGCTGCTGCTGTTCGTATCCGGTCAATTATCATTAAGTATCTTTTGTAAACAATTGTTTATAAATACTTTTACGTTTCTGGCTGTGGTTACAGCAGTTCTACAATCTTCAGCTCCGTGCGACAAAACTGTCTCGACGTTCGTATTGAAGATTGTGACAGTTGTTTTGAGTTCTATATGTTCTTCAGCTGTAGGAATGCTGCCCTTACTTTTCCGGTCGTTGTACTTCCATCCTTGCGACTATAAGAGCTTTTATTTAAGTAGTTTTGTGGTAGAAAAGTGAGACGCGTATAACCGTGCGATCGACTGGTTTTCAGTTTATAATAACTTGAATGTATGTGACTTCTAAAATCAACACTGTATTTATTAAATAAAACTTGCCGTTTTACAGTTACATGAAGAGTAAAACCAGGAGCTACATTTTTTATCATCAAATTACAGCTTATGAAACATCTTAAATAGTGTGCCATTGATGTGTGGAAATATTTCTACTCACTGACAATTTGTTTTTGAGGCCTCTTCACCGAAACAAAAGGAGTGGCAGTTTGTTTTTTTAGTGACGGAGAACACAGGTGAGGACAACCGAACTGTATTGTACAAAACTACAGAGTTAATTGGTAAAATAGAAAAACCATATAGTAAATCGTTAATTTGCAAAATATCAATCCATCATATCAAACTGGACTGTTCCTGTTGCAAACATCAGTCCATTATCTGACATTTCATTGTTCATGCGTTTTAATACAAATTGCACTGTGTTCCCGCTCTTTCTTTCTTGATCTTCTCCCATCTTCTGCTCCTAGACATTACGTTTTTAACTCGCGTCATACACTACTTATATCAATTTAAGTAGCGCGCACCTTAGGTTTAGTATCTGAAATAGTGAGCTTGCTAATCTGACTATTTACTCGCCACAGTACACCATAGAGTTAAGTTGAACTATGTAGCTTCTTTATTCACTTTTGCTTGAATTAAAATTGGATGATTTCATTACTTATAGGTCTGGTTCATATCAAAAGCGGCATCAGGATTCCTCTTCGTTTTATTACCCTTTAAAGATCAATACGCGCCTAACAAATAAGGTTATTGTGATAATAAGGAGTATGTGAATTATAGCGCGAATTAAGAATTCTAGAAATAACGCAAATGGATGATGAAGTAGTACATAAGCACGAACGAATGTACTGTATTTGGAATTCGAAATCAAGCATTCATCATGTGCAAAGGAATCGTTAGTTCAAACAAACACCACAGTTATATTTATTGGGAGTGGGAAGAATAAATGATGTAGGTGAAGTGAAATTTCGTCCTGCCTGAACATTAAAGGAAGAACAATGACTGATTTAATTGCGCATATATGATATTAAGCCAGTGACAAATTTGCTATACATCCACATAACTCAGATTAAGAACACATAATTCGCCTGACTAGTACGAGTGTTGATCAGCAGTTATTAAATACGACGGATGAAAAGATACAGAACGAATCATATACCTGTCGGACTATCTAATAGTCTATTTCAAAAGACAACCAATCATTGTCTACGTTCGTCTACTTGAATTAATCAAATTATCACAATTTTGTGATAAATTTCATTGAGTATCCAATTTTTATGAGTTGCTTTATCAGAATAAACAATTTTTCATGTGTTTTGTCAATTGAGTATAGCATCGCACTGCTATTTAAGGGATTTTGAAGGGACACCGTTTGTAACCGACAGGTTGAAAGCTGTTAAAATTCAAATACCGTCCTATCCGTGTTTCTTAGCTAAATATACTCTTAAAATATTTTCTTCTTGCAATAAGATGTAAAGAATTCAGTTAGTTATCTCTTTCATATTGATCTGTAATCGTTATGTTGTTATGAGTATAGTGGCATTGGGCCATAACCACACAATCCTCAAAGCTGAACACAAGACATTTGGGAAAATAGATACTCAACATTTAACGCGGAGAAAACCGCGACGATGGAGAAAGTGGGAGGAATGAATTCATTTAATTCGAAATTGAATTCATCGAATGACATGGCTCGACCTTGCAGGCGCGGTTATAGTTGTGTAAAATAATTTTTATCCATATTAAGTATATTGTTCTATCTGCAGCCTAAATATGTTCTTTATCATATATTGATGATTGTAACCATTCAATGAGTCAGAGTAGATAATGATGTGACTTCCACGTAAGATCTTATAGATTAGGTAGTTAAATCATAACAAATCTACAATTTTAAGATAAGGTCTATTATTAGAGCAGTACTAATATCATAGTAGACTATGATTCTCTATGAGAATTGTTGAGGTAACAAAGTAATCAAGAAGTGTAATCCATAGCATCATAAATGATATGCACATCATTAACTTATCTGGATTAGTATGTTGTGTTCTAGATTTCATGTTTTAGTTTCGTTTGTTCTAGGTTAGTCATTAAGATATCGTCTAAAATAGACACTAATGGTAATCTTATGGCCACTCGATCGGTTTGTTTTTATAGTTGATAATTGAATGAAAAATAAACCTTATTGGTAATAATTTTCTCAACTCATTTTGAGCCAAAATATGTAATTCAGATTGTTGGCAAAAAACCTTCGGGATAGGTGTGGCACACAAACCGACAAAATCAATACAGTCAATCCTATGCAAACCAAAGGATGAAATAACAAAAGAAGATAAATCGAACATCATCTACAAAATAAATTGTGTCAACTGCGACAAACACTACATCGGACAAAGCGGATGCCCCCTTCACATGCGCTTACATGAACATCAATTAGCAGTCAAACGGCATGATATCTCCTCACTTATATCAATACACGTGGACAACTGCGGACACACATTCGATTGGAAAAATGTGGAAATCGTGGACAGAGGAAATTCTAAAAACACAAGAGAATTTTTAGAAGCCTGGCACTCAGGTCAATCAGCAATCAACAAACATATTGAAATCGATCCGATATATCAACCATCAGGAAACTTATGCACAAATATAAGAACAAAAATTAAACCAATAGGAGACAAAACCAAGACAAAAAGGTAAACAATGACAAATTTAAGGTCAATAAGAACCAATCAACATCGAGGTGCACAGAACAAGCTGTGAAACGCATATGGAGAAATTCGAACACTTCACTTCTATCTGAAGTTTGTACCGATGATGTCGTTCAGAAGAACGATGAAAGCTCCACGACCAAACCATCCAGCTCAGAGAACAAAACTCCATCAAAAGTAGTTTCTTTTAATGGTATACCTATAAATAATGAACACATATCAAAAGATACCTTGGGTTTATCTGAGAATTTGTATCATTGGTTGGAATTTTAGTTTGTATGCGACTGATGAGAAACTATGAAGTAGAATGATGAATTCCTATTATTTTGTAAACCTTTCTGTTTTTGCTCTGTTCAAATAATAAATGTCAATCTATTAAATCAAATATGTTGTTCAACCTGTGTCCAATGTATTTCACTGATTCCAAGCAACTTCAGGTTGTATCTTTTTATTTTTGCAGCAATTCGGATGACTTTCCAGGTCTCCTACATTGTGCGAACATTCTATGTACCTGAATCAATGGTTGTTCTGGTTGTCATAAGAGGCACCAATCTCGTGACTTCTTAAGGAACTCGGCTTTTAACATGAGGCGATATAACTCTTTTAAATGAAGACCTTCTAAATCTCAAGGCAGAGTTTAAATGCTTTAAAGTATTTTTTTCTGGTTAGCGCTTTTTTAACGATTTAGTTTTCTACGGGACGGAATCACTAACTTTATACCCAACCCTCCATTTTTATCCGGGCTTGTGACCGGCAGTACCCTTAGAGGGGCTCCAGTCGGAGTTATTAAATGAAATATGAATAAATATAACTATTAGGACAAGAAATATTTGTAAACGAGTTGATTTAAGGAGTCATTTACTAATGCAAATATGAAATGCAGAGATTGATTCAATCAGGATAAGATCACTTAAGCAAGGGCAACATGATGTGTTTACAAGGAATATTACTTATGAATAATATAAATAATTCATTATTCTACAAAATAAAATAGAGATGTAAAGACCTTTATTTCTCTATTAAAGTATTATAATACTCTCTTTATTTCTTCAATATATTGACGTTAAGCGTTCGCTCGCAAAACTAATAACTCCTGGGCTCGAATCCATCGAGGGGGGATCGTGGATGCGCACTATTAAAGAGTCCCAAAATAAGGCAAAATAGCCATCCAGTACTTTTAGGTTTTCCATGTTGGTCTAGTTTTGAATTGACTTATGATCTCAGTTATTAAATTAATAAGATCTCTACAAAACTTCCTTCTGATATTTGTTAGGTCCCAATAAACATAATGAATGGTAACTTTTGCGATCCATTTATGGACCAATACTAAACGTATATTCTTACCGTATAATTATTAACTGACTGAACTATTGATATTGATGTACCTCTTATTATAAGCTTTATTTTGGTCTGTGAACTATTATTATATGATCTACCATTCTTGAGTTATGGCCTGTCTATCAATTACTATCTCCCACATTCACAACCACATTTGTCTAAGTCTTGTACAAATGTTGATTGCTATTTTGATGGTTAAATGTGATCTATTTGGTTGGTATATAAACCCCGTATGCTTGAAATAAATGATTCATATCACAGAGGCTGAGACTGGTGTTCTAGACTTAACTGGCTGATGTAGACGGGAAGAAGGACCAATCAGTACTCCAGACTATTCGAACTTGGTTTTACGAGTCACTGGTCTGATCGATAATTCACTGTTCTCTAATTAGCGGTATTATCATGTTCTAACAATATTATCTAATTATTCGATTGAGATCATGAATCGACTGATGTTAGACCAGCGTTGGAAACCTGGAAGCATTAGACGGCCATTTCATCCTAGTATGGGGCTCCTCAGCAGTGCGCATCCACAATCCCGCTCGCAAGATTCGAACCCAAGGCCTTCAATTCCGCGCGCGAACGCTTAGCCTACTGGACCACTGAGCCGGCATCCAACGGAGTTAGTGTTTAAGATCAACCAATCCACGAAATTGCGTGACCATCTTTCATTGTACTTAGGTAGATACCTGTCTCTACCCGACACGGATTAGCTCCACTGGTCACGGCTTCTCACTAGAACTCCGAGATTTCCCTCACGAAGCTAGTCACTAATGAGAACATGCTGATTATCAGTATGGGGGTTGTGGAGGTGCATGATCTCAATCAAAAACCTGGAAGCTTACAGGTTTCTAACGGTAATCTAACATCAGTCGATTCATGATCTCAATCAAAAACTTAATAATCTCCACAACCCCAATACTGATGGTCTAATTATTCATTTCATTTTCTCTAATAAATCCTCATTGATTATATAAATCATTTCAATATTACACATATGATTGATAGAAATGTGTTACCAAGGCAATAATAAAACAAAAATCAATAATTATCATAATTAAACTGTTTATTATATAATAAAAAGAAAGTTTCTCTATATTAGATGTTACGTTTAAAAACAAAACAAACAAAACATTTCAATGTTATATAATTGTACATATAACATCTTTGGTACAATCAATCATTGATAAAACTATAATTTATGAACAATCTTTAATTAACACTAAACTAACCTTGTATAGTATCCACCTAGTAACTAAGATCAAATTAAAGATTATAAACTAGTGTAAGGAATAAGAATTATGATTTACAATTGTTAGTTAAGGTTAACAATTACATTTAAAGTATTTGAACATGATCATGATCATGCCAAAACTTTATTAAATCCAATGGATCAGTGAATTTCGCGCCAAAAATTCAACATTAGTTATCTTATCTCTGATTGGTTCGTTCATAAATAATAGTCTCACTTCAGTAATCATACATATACTTATATACATATATAAGTATCATTTAAGTAGTATATGAATACATGAATAAAAAAATGAATTCTATATATATATATATGTATAAAATGTATTCATATAAGCAAATTACAAACTGTACTATTCTATGTACAGATTATTTTTTATATATAAATTAATCAAAATTATCATATAATATTTAATTGTTTTTGTATACTATCTAAATTGAATTCACATTCATTAACTTTTTCTATAAAATAATTTCTATTTTTAATAATTTTTAATAAATCTGCTTGTACAAAATAAATATTTTCCCATTTTATTGCTTCGTTACTATCAAGATGATGATAATATTGATTAGATTTAATTGATGATGTTATATCATCATTATTAATAGTCGGAGTAGTAGTCGAGGTAGTAGCCGGGGTAGTAGTCGGAGTAGTAGTCGAGGTAGTAGTCGGAGTAGTAGTCAAGGTAGTAGTCAAAGTAGGAATCGTAGTATTATCAAGTTGATATAAATCAATGACATTAGAACCATCTTCTTCAAAACGTATATTATCATCAAATAATATATGTTGAATATATTGATCATTAGGATTAAACCATAATGGTTTTGATGATTTATAATGATAATTATGTAATTTCCAATATGTAAAATCATCTGTTATATGTATAACACCAATTTGATTTGACCATATTTGATATATATCATAAGGATTATTTGATATATTAATAAATTGTTTATGATTATTATTTAAAAGATCATTTTGTGGAATTTCTTTCATCAGTTGAAATAATGGTTCATTATCAGAACGTTTTAAATACCATTTAGTATAATCAATTGGTAAAAATTGTTTAGCATTATATGGTGCTTTCTCTTGTGAATGTTTACCATGAATATATGCTTCTATAGCTGATAATATATGTTCACCATCTTTACCATAAGTACGTATAAATATAGCAAATTGACGATTAGTTTCAATAAGCCATGTTAATAAACGATAAAATGCTGGCATTAAATAATGATAATAATCATTATTTTCATTCATATCATCTATATCACTATGGTTACCATGGTGATTGTTAATTTTTCCACTATTTACACATAAACAATATGGTGAATTAATTGATTCAATTGGTGTTAATTTTAACATTTGTAAATATTCATTAAATAAATTACGATATGGTAAACCTTCTGGTGTTTGTGTAAAATTACCTAAATATTTTCTTATTCTACCTCTATCAGATGTTATTTTAACAATTTGTTTCTCTAATAATTTATATATACTTATAGCATTTGGTTGAGGTTGTTTAATACATAATGGTATTGGTAAACGATTCCAACATGCTAATGTAGATTTAAAATTAGCTAATTCATTTGGTGTTAAATTTTCAAAATTTTCACCTTCATATGGTTGACGAATATCTATTGAAGTTGTTGTTGTTGTTGTTGTTGTTGTTGTCGGGGTGGTTGTAGGCGTTGTTGTTGTTGTTGTTATGGGGGTGGTTGTTGTTGTTTTACAAGAGTTAAATTCATGATCTAATTTTTTTTTTAAAACAAAAAAGAAAAAAAATTTATTGATTAAAGAAGTGGGTGGTGAAGATGCATTGTTGAAGAGTCTCATATTAGAACGAAACAGCCATCCAGTACTTCAAGGTTTTCAATGGTGGTCTAAAATCAATCAGTTTATGATCTCAATGAAAAAAAAAACATAATAATCTCCACAACTCCTATAGTGATAATATCATATTTCAATGGTTAGGATCATGAGTCGGTTGAAGCTGGACTACCATGGAAAACCTGGAAGCACTGGACTGACTCATGATGTTAACTATTAAAATTACTATAATATCTACAAAACCCATCTGATATTAATATCATGTTTATTAGTAAAAAATATTGATTTTATGTTATAAATTGTGGATTTGTGCTCTTACCAATATATAAAGTAATGATACCGCCAATTAGAGAATAGTGAATTATCGTTCGGATCAATGACGCATAAAACAGGTATCAGCGTTCTAGAGTGTTTATCGGTTCTTCTTCCTGCCTAGCCCTCCAATCTTAAGTTCAGAACACCAATCTTATGTATTATGTATTTCAAACATACTGGATTTAAATACCAACCAAAAACAGACCACATCGTACCATAAATTAGGAAACAACATTTGTACAGGATTTGGCCAGAAGTGGCGGAGAATATGGGAGGTGGTAATTGATATTTTCAAATACTCACTTTGGTCTATTTATTGATTAAAATAATAGAACGCTTAACTTTTAGATTGTGGATTCGAACCTAAAACAGTTTAACTGATGAATAGTAAATTGCCATCTAAGAGAAATTTCTAGAAGTATAAAACAACTAAATTCACTTGTATCCTGCCATTGTTATTTAGTACTGCAATTGAACAGTCTTTTGTTGGCATATGTGCAATGAAATTCAGGACGCGCCTTTCCCCTTATTTGGGAATCGTCAGTTGAGATTGATCAATTGTAGTCCTAAATGACAATGGGAAGATACAAGTAAAAAAGAACACCAAATGTATTTAAACTTCACTACAATACACAAGCAAGTGGCTGGCAGGACTCAGTAACTAAGTGGATAACACGATGACGTTTGAAGTGAACAGTACTGGATTCGAGTCCAATAAGTGAGTATCAACTCTGAGATTCAGGCACACTCAGCTGATGAGTCCCGAATAAGACGAAACACGTGCCCTGGATTCCATTACTAGCTACTATCTATCTTTGCTTATGAAACAATTGTTTACTGAAAAATTATTATTAACTGACAATAGTTCAATTTTATTACTGTAAAATGTTACTGTTAAAAAGTAAATAAGTATCTAGTTACTTATTGTGGAATGTAAATCTAATTATAAACATAGTACTTAAATTTCTTAATTAAGTATTGAATTAGATATATACAACAATTATGGTATAGATTCACAAAAGTCATAGTATTAACCTTATTCAGAATATTAATTAAAGTCTATCATTTATGATGATAAATGATAAGTGATGTATGTCAGAAAATAAAAATGAATAGATGAACTGATCAAAGTCTACCAGTCGTTGTAATGCTAAGAATAGTTTTTCTTAGATCAACACTCATATACCGCATAATCTCAGTTGAAATATGTATGCATCAATCATTAATAAATGGAACTATTGAAGATTGTAACTTGGTTGTTTTCTCCTATTGTGGGATGCCTAAGAATTGAGCATCCACGATCCGGCCTTGCAAGTTCAATGCGGGTCTGTTGTGAGTATTAACTCACTGAGGACAATAGTAGATGATGGAGGAATTTAGTGAATCGTTTGAAGTTAGACATTAAAATCGTTGGATGCCAGCTCAGTGGTCTTTAAGTTAAGCGTTTGAGCGCGATACCGATACGTCCTGGGTTCGGATCCCGAGCAGCATGATCCTAGATGCGCTCTGCTAAGGATTCCCATGCTAGGACGAAATGTTTATCCAGTGCTTTCGGGTTCCCAATGGCAATGTTGATTCAATTGACTCATGAATTCAACTATTAAAATTATTTTAATAATCTGAAGCAGTTTGTAGAAATTGGACAAATAAATTATGTAAGAAACATAATTATTTCATTTTTTGTGTAGCTTATACTTAATTATATATAAGTAGTAAGTCAATTATTATGTAAATTTTCAACCTATATGTCGCACTCATACGTACATGTCGTGGATGCGCACTTCTGAGGAGTTCCACAATAGAACGAAATGGCCGTCCAGTAATTCCAGGTTTTCAATGTTGGTCTAACATCAGTTGGTTCATGATCTCAATCAAAAACGTAATAACCACCATAACTCTATACTAATGTATATATATATATATATATATATATTTATTTGAACACATAGATATTGGTACAAGGAGGCACCAAATACATATGCGCCATACAAATTTCATTTGATATGTGTGAGGGCTGTGGTACTGACTGTGTACCCAAATCAAAGCAGATGGTCTTCTTAGGAGGCCACACCTGAAGCCTTCGACCTAATGGTCTGACCCATAAGGCAGTGGGGCATCGTAAAGAGATAGGTTCATACGCCATTTGTACCTTCAAGATACTGGAGCCCATGTGCACCATTGGTTTGGAATCAGAATTCACCAACTCCCCTAGGTGGACTCGCTGTTTTCACCAACCCGGTTAAAGCGCTGGATATTCTCTTTTCATCCTCTCAATGTTGTAAACAACACCCCCGTCACGAGAAGGAAGTGAGTAAGACTTCATTGGCAGAGGCTATATACGCATGGCTATGTGAGAGTATTTCGAGGGAGAGAGAGAGAAAGGGCGGACTCTCCCCACTCTCGGCCGTACCAGGGCATTTGGGGGCAATGTATATACATATATGATTACACAATACACCAAGAGATAAGTACTTATTCATTATATATCTATATGGTTTAATACATATATCTATATGTAGACATGATTAGTATATTCGGTAGGTTTGTTTTAAAAGCAACTTATTCCATTGAAAATAATAAAGAACGTAACAAAATACTTCACGTATACAGAATTCCATCCTAATCAAAGTAAACATATTTCTTTATATTATGTACAACTAATTAACTAAGCATGTATATAAATGAGTATGACCTTCTTTATTATTATTGTATACAGAGTGTCATTGATACATCATATTGCATTACTTATGTGTGAATGTGTGTATGTGTATGTGTGTGTGTGTGTGTGAGCTGATCTTGTATAATACAAATAGGTTACTGAGTAAAGAAGTGGTTCATTAAATAATAAAACTATTTTATTATATAAAATTCAATTAATTATAAAAGATTAAGGCTTATAAAGTAGAATGTACTTCATTCTAGCCTTAAATTCTTCTACGATTCTATTTACACCTTTTTTCTTTCTTCTTCTTCTTCTTTCTATTCAATCTTCTTCTTCTGTTATTGTTGTTGTTGATCAGTTTTAATGATCATGATAATGCTTAATGTTAGTTCATTGATAGAAGACTAGTTTTGCATAATTTTCTTCTTAGATAGTACTTGTAAGTATGTTACACCATCTTGAAGTCTAAGACATTACTAATATGTAATTTAGACCACTGTTGTAATCATACAGTAATAAGATCAATCAGTCAGTCACCTACAACGTAGGACCAGGCACATATATACATCGATTCAAGTTGCCATACCACATTAGCACAACAAGATGAGCACCAGGTTTATAGAAGTAGTTAATTCAGTGATGGTAATATATAAAAGAAAGATTGCATATAAGAATATAGTACAGGAAGAAAGAATTAGTTCGTAGAAAGAAAGATATGAAGCGATTTTAATCTCTTAGTTTAAAGAAAGACACAGAGTGTATACACCTACGCCATTGTGATCGATTCTGAGCCATGTCACCAAGAGTCTCCAACCATTGGTTACGATAGTCACGCGGACCCTAACCAAGTAGTCTGCATCTAACAACATGGCCCAACCTAGAAGTTAGTGACTTCAAGCACTGATGCCACGTTTTGGTTTGGCCGTCCCTAACTTTCTCCCAACCAACCCCAACACCAGTTAGCATTGCGTGTCGTGGTAATCAGTGTTTAGGCATACGTAATATGTGGCCCAACCATCTCAGTCGATGAAGATTTATAACCTCATCAACTGGTTTACCATCATTCCCTAATACCCTGCCTCTAACCTCACTTGTACATACCCAGTAGATGCGAGCAATATTTCTAAGGCATCTGTGGTCAAATACTAGTAACTTATGAGTATCTTCTACTCTTAAAGGCCATGTTTCGCAGCCATAAATAGAACGGAACGAACTGCCGCTCAGTATACTCGTCCTTTTATTGATAGATGGATATATCGCCTGCGCCATAGATGACGTAAGTTGGCGAAAGTCAAACGAGCTTTTCGAATCCGTGCTGAGATTTCGTCGGACACCAATCCATTAAAGCTGATTAGACTTCCAAGATTAGTGAAGTTGTCAACGCGTCCGACTACTTCACTCTCTATCCTTAGTTCAGGTGTTGACACAGGCTAGTCCTGAAGTAACAACTTGCATTTAGAGGGAAAGAAGTGCTACTCAATTATTCTGACATTGTTGCTGAGTGCTACCAAAATACTGCATTTTATCAGCGTCTTCACTAAACAGGACTATATCATCTGCGTATTCTAAGTCGATAAGTGGACTTCCTGGAAGGAGATCAATGTCCGAGAATTCAGTCGATGAGAGCGTTATTTCCATCAGTAGATCTATGATGAAGTTGAACAAAAATGGAGAAAGTAGACAGCCTTGACGGACACCATTTGACGTTGCAAACGCAGATGACAGTTCGCCATAGGCTCTGACTCGATTAGTAGTTTCCGAGTAAAGAGCCTTCACAAGGTTTGTGTAATTATGAGGTACGCCTTTCAATAAGGTATCTACAATTGATTAATTACTAAGTAATGGGTAATATTTTGTTTAAAGCAATTAGTCCTTTTTGATAAATTTTCGATAGTGTAATAATAAGAAGATGAAGATTATGAGAACTATGTGATGAAATATATATATACATATATATATTAGCGCAATACATTTTGAACAACAAGGGAGTATACTAAGGTTTATTGAAACCTTAGTCATATGAAAATTCCACCCCCCCCCAACTGAGTATTCAAAAACAGTTTGTTCTCATCTTAAATCTACCCCGGTAATGTTAGCTTATTATTATCATCCAGAGTGATAAAGTTTCATATTGTTCTCATATTATCAGTATGGGGTTGTAAACATTGAGATCATGAATGTTAGAATACCATTGAAAACTTGAAAGCATTGGACGGTCAACTTTTCCTATTGTAGGTCACGTCAGAAGTGTGCATCTATGATTCCACTCGCAGAATCCGAACCCACGGCTTTCATATTATTTCTTTATTATACTTGTCTCCTCTTACTCTCCATTTCCAGCCTAGTTGACCTTTTAGTTTCTATATATAAATGTTCTTAATAAGTATATGTGTACATTACTACCACTGATTTAACTACTTCTATAAATTTGATGTTGATCTTATTGTGCTAATAAGGTATGGCAACTTGAACCGATGTACATATGTGCCTAGTCCTACGTTATAGCTAGACTGACTGACTGATATGTATGATCAGATTGTTCGAAATGTATTACACTAATATATCATCACATAGTTTTGATCATCTTTGTCTTCTTCTTCTTATTAAATTATCGAATTATTTTGTTTAATTCAATTCTGAATGTTGATCAACTAATTCTGAACACCTAACTATCAACAAATACTTCACACATTGTCGAGTCCCTTGGTCGACAGAAATAGACCAGAATTAAGAAGTAAATAAACTTGACATGGAGAATTACTCTTAATGATTGACTAAATGTGATTCACTACATGAATGGTTTTTAGTCAGAATCTTCAATACAAATGTCAAGACAGTTCTATTGTACGGAGCTGAAACTTTGAGAACTACTAAAACTATCATCAAAAATGTACAAGTATTTATAAACAGTTGTCTATGCAAAATACTCATTATCCGTTGATCGAATATCATCAACAACAGCCTACTATGGGAGAGAACAAACTAGCTTCTAGCAGAACAGTAAATTAGGAAAAGACGTCGGAAGTGGATAGGACACATATTGAAGAAATAAAAAAAAACTGCATCACGAGTCAAGCACTGCCTTATGATCCTGAAGGGAAACAAAAAAAAGGAAGGCCAAAGAACACACTGCGTCGGGCATTGGTAACAAACATTAAAAGGATGAATAGCAACTGGAAAAAAACTGGAAAGCATTGCTCAGGACAGAGTTAGATGAAAAATGTTAGTGGGCAACCTATGCCTCTTTTACGAGGGGTAACTGGCGTAAGTAAGTGGGTAAAGTATTAGTGATATTTACAGGATCTATTTTAGGTTATTTTTTAATTGACACTGCTATCTGATCTAGTGTAAATGATATACGATTTTGACTTCATAGTGGCATATTGTTACATTACAGAATCATTTGATCTGTATTGTCTATCTGATTAATCCAGTTATATGTTAGAAGTGCTATATGACAACACTTTAGTTAAAGTGAAGGTATACAATTATCTCTTTTTTTATTATTTCGAATTGTAAAAAAAGGTTACTCAGTTGGAACCTTCTTCTTGAATTTCATTGGTGATAATGTTCTAGAAAAATCTACGAAACCACTTTGTTTTACTGAGATGATATATAACCTATTTGAATGACTACTTTTATGGCTAAGTTTCGTACTCTAAACTGGATGGTTTGGTCATAGAGATTTCATTATTCTTCTTCTGAACAACATCATTAGCACAAACTTCAGGTAGAAGTGAAGTGTTCAAATTTCTCCTCATTAGATTTAGGGCTTGTCCTGTCGACTTTGATTTTGATTAGCTATCCATCCATCAATCAGAAAAATTACGAATAAATATAAGACCAAGAATTGATTCAATAGGAGATAGAATCAAAATAAAGAGGTTAAAGGTAAAAAATAAACAATCAAAAGTGAAGTTAACAGGACAAGCTTTGAGTTATAACTGGAGACATTTGATCACTTCACTTCCACATGAAGTTTATACTAATGATGTTGTTCAGAAGAACAATAAAAGCTCCATGACCAAACCATCCATTTCAAAGAACAAAAATCCATTAAGATCATCCATTTGAGCTACAAATCATCTTCACTATCTCAAGGTCATATGAGAACATTTGAATAGCGTTTGTTCATTTGACGGACACTCTATTAAAATATACCGTGTAATTTGTGTTCACGACCTCGCCTCAAGAGATTCGCACCCAGGACCTACTAGTCCCGCGTGCGAACGCCTAATCACTACACCGCTGAGCCGGTATTTAATGATGTTAATGTATAACTTCGACCAATCCACGACATCAAGCGACACATCCAACATTGTCTTAAGTGAGTTACTATCTCACAACAGACCTGGTTGAACTCTACTGGACACTGTTTCTCACTAGAACTCCAGGAAATACCTCTTGAAGCCAGTCGCTAGTGAGCGTATGCTGATTCATATCAAAAGGGTTTTTGTGGATATCATAGTAATTTCAATGGTTGAGATCATGAATCAATTGAAGCTAAAGCCCCACAATACGACGAAACGGTGTTCCAATGCTTCTAGATTTTCCATGGTGGTGGTCTAGCTTCAATTGACTCATAATATCTGTTGTGGTGATCCAGAAAATTTCTCTCAAAAGACAAGCAAGGATCAGGAAACACTAAGAAGTATTTCATCAAATCAGCGTTCACTTGAAGTTTTAGCCAGAAATATCAAGAAAGTGAAACGTCACATGCAGAGGTTCTGATTGGCTGATTGTTATACTACTACTATGTTTAGTAGCATTCCAGAACCTTTGGAGTAAAGTATTTCCCGCATACTTTGCGACTTCTCTCTCTGGTGTACAGATCGTTGTATAGTTCTAGCTTGGAGGTTTCAAGGAGATAGCTTAGGAACCGAGTATAGCGTTCAAATCGCAAGACCTATCAATCTCAACCATTGAAATTACTATTATCTTCACAAAAACTCTTCTAATTTGTATTCATTCAATGTAAACCATTTCTAAAATACTATTAGAAACTTATAAATTCATGTAACCCTATATCTACTATGTTAATGTATATGATGAAATAATGTACATACTGGATATAATAGTCTAATGAAAGATAGCATAGTGTTTACTAATCTGACCTATAATTGAAGTCTTTGTTTATATATACATATATCTAGTTGTATGTACAAGAAGTAAATGCCAATAATATGCATACTTCTTTATAACAAAATATTTAACAACACAAAGAATAATTGAATCAAAGTAAAGAAATAACATTGAACCTTTAGATCTCATAACTAACATAATAATGAATTGTAATGTCTTAGAAAAGAAGCTATTTCTATGTTCCAGAGAGTAAGTGAGGGAGGGAGGGGGAGAGAGAGTGAGAGAGGAAACACGCACACGCGCATACAGAGTGAGTTGAGAGAGAAAGAGAGTGAGTGAGAGAGAGCGAGAGAGGAAACACGCACACGCGCATACAGAGTGAGTTGAGAGAGAAAGAGAGTGAGTGAGAGAGAGAGAGAGGAAACACGCACACGCGCATACAGAGTGAGTTGAGAGAGAAAGAGAGTGAGTGAGAGAGAGAGAGAGAGGAAACACGCACACGCGCATACAGAGTGAGTTGAGAGAGAAAGAGAGTGAGTGAGAGAGAGAGAGAAAGAAGAAACACGCACACACACACACACAAAATGTAACTTACTTTGATTTGGATTCATTTCATTCAGAACTTGAGACTTTACAGATTTTATACATTGACTTTGATTTTCATTTCTTTCAATAGTATCATTTGAATGATCTTGATTTGAATCCATTGATAAGATAGTATCAGAATTATTTTGTATATCATTATTTTGATTTTTTTCAGAATTTTCTTTTAATTGACCTAATAAAGAATAGATATATAGATAGATGGTTCTTTTTATGGATGGTTAAAGAATTATCAATGATCAAAATCAATCAGTGAAATAATGAACGATAGATAAATCCAGTAATATATTGTGATTGAATGACAAATACTCATGAAATTGTCTTATTGATGTTAGCGGTCGATAGATTTAGGGTTATTCTTAGTATAATATAACACCCTGCTTATATATGCAGATTATGGTCATCAGATAAGCATGATAAAATCAATCGGGAACTGACTGTTAGTTCAAAACATCGAGGATTGTAACATGTGATAATGGAGATTTCAGCAAATTCCGATGTTGACGATATCCATGAGGTAAATATCTTTGTTTTTAAATTTGACATATAAACAGTATATTTACAATATTAGAACGTTTAACATAAAGTTTTGAGCCATGTCACCCATTGGTTATGATAGTCACGCGGACCCCGAATAAGTAGTCTGCAGCTATCAACATAGCACAGAGTAGACTGATACCACGTTTTGGTTTCGTCGCTCCTAAATTTCTTCTAACTGTTTCCAATACTAGTGAGTATTGAGCGTCGAGGTAATCGGTATTTAAGCATACGTAAAACGTGGCCCAATCATTTTAGCCGATGAAGATTCACAACCTCATCAACTGATTTATCATCATTCGTGAATACCCTGCGTCTGACCTCACTATTACTTAGCCGGTGAACCCAGTAGTTGTGAGCTATATTTCTAAGGCATCTTTGATCATATACTAGTAGCTTACGAGTATCTCCTACTCTTAATGGCCACACTTCGTAGCCGTAAAGTAGAACAGTATACTCATTTCTTAATTTATAGACGCATATCTCGCTTTTATCATAGGCGATGCAAATTGACAATAGCCAAACGAGCTCTTTGACTCGATGTTGAGATTTTCTCAGATGCAGGTGGATCTACCAGACGAATCTCAAATAGAAAGAAATACATATTCAGGATTCCTATGTTAACGACTATCCATTACAGTCAGTCATTCAGTCAGAAACAGCATAGAACTTTGTTCGTGCGTACATCAGTGCGAGTTGTCACACTACATTAGCACAGAGATGCAGTTGACGATTCAAATCCTCTAGTGGTAGAGGTAGTAAAAGTATAAGCATTAATCGGAAACATTAAAGTATAATCCAGTAAAATAAATTTGTAAAGAGAAGAAAAAGAGACACAAAGAATTCACAAGATTAGCATTTGGGAGGACAAAAAGAGTGGATTCACCTGCGTCATTGCAAACGATTTTGAGTCATGTCATTCACGGTCTCCAACCATCGGTTGCTATCATCTCGTGGATCCCAACCAGGTAGTCTACACCAACCAACATGGCTTAGTTCACTTGTCAGTGACTTCATGGATTTGTACCATGTTTTGGTCTGGCCATCCCTAACTTTCTTTCAACCTACTTCTACACCATAAAACATCGTACGTTGGGGTAGTGTGTAACTGATGAAGTTTCACCATACAGTAAATACTTCATTTGCAAAATATCAATCCATCATCTCAAAATTGACTGTTCCTTTTACAAATATCAGTCCATCGTCTCAGATTTCATTGTTTCTACATTTTCATACTAATTACTTTCCATTCCTATTGTTTTCTTCTCGATCTTCTACTGAAATACATTCTATTCCTGATCAACATTATATACTACTTAATTGAATATAAGTAGCTCACATCACAATACTAGTGTATAGAGATACTAAATGTTTATTACTATTTATAATTAAAAGAAAAAAACACACACACACACACCTTTTCTAACCTCATTCATCTAAATATGATGTTTCTCTTAAAATATCATTACAAACTTTGTCACTCGATGTTCGTCTTTTTAATTTTTACACGGATCTTCATTGTCTTTATTTAGAAAACACTAAAGTGACCTAGAAAACTTTAGATTTTTTGAGAAACAATCCAACCTAATTAATAATGGCTAGACATTGATTTGAAAATTTCATTCTAAAATTACATAATTCATGATTTCTTGTTTAGCTTATCTCATAATTGTATATCATATAAATCTAATTCAGATTCCGTTCAAATTATTTGGATACAAGAATGATTTTCCATTGTTTTATTTAGGTAATAGTGATAGGTAGGATTGCCCAATCTCGCGATTTCTTTCCATTAATGGTGCTCCAGAAACAATGCTGATGGAATTAGGCATGGATTATAAATATCTATTACTTGAAGAAAATCTATACAACCATGATTATACAGACGACACTCAAGTTATGCAATCCACGTCTAGTCAGTTGGTGATCAGTATCCGTAGATGTGGTATGTACTTATCACCTTACAGATGGGATTTACTTTTAGAATACTGGAAAATGCCTGTGTTTTCAATCGATCTTGATGGTCGGGAGTTAATAGTAGTTGAGAAGTTCTTGATTCCGGTTGCTGTGTAAGTGCTAGTGGTGGAGTGACTAATGACATCATTTTGGGTGTAGTGAAAACCACAGCAGCATATACCAATCTGGGTTATCTTTGTGATCTTTGTGATGTTGAATAACCTGCAAAAAGACCGGTTTACAACGTTTAAATAAGAAAAATTCACTCTATACTTGTCAAACTTAGCCTCTTCGTGTTGAGAGCGAGAAGCCATTCTATGTGTTTGATCACTGTTGTCTACGAAGTATTGTAAACGTTCAGTGGCAACACCATATTAGTATTGTAAAGAATCTGTAATATATGTTCGGGTAAAGTGATGATAATTTAACTGGTCCTAATCATTTCGGAACACCAACAACGTCGTCTAGGGGGAAGCACTACGAATGACATCCCATAGCGCATTATTTGTCAACCATGGATCTGGTCGGAAAAAGTGAATAGGTGGTCAGTTTGTGACTTGACCTCAAGGAATTAACGAAGGTTGTACAAGACTGCCATTTGTCGGCCCTTCAAGACTTCCTAATTAGGTTCCTAAAGATAATGTAACACAGTGGCTTGTGTCTTTACCTACAAGGCTTAAAATAAAAGCTAATAGTGGCTCTGTTGTAATTTTCGTTCACCTTTTTTTGGAAACAATAGGAACTTTTGTAACTAAAAGGACTCTTTCTTAAGTAATTTAATAACAAACATTGTGAGATGATCCTTATCAAGGCAATTTATTACCAATCATAAGGGAATATGAATCAAACAATTTCAATATCAAAGTTTTCTAAGGTGATAAGACTATAGTAAGAACATTTTGTTTTATGGAAGTGAATTAGAACCTACCACTACTCAAACTTAACAATCATTATATAGCTGAATTTATGAGTCAATTAAAGCTAGACCACAACGGAAAACATAGAAGCACTGTATGGCCGTTTCATCCTCAATATCACAAAACCCTCTTCTGATAATAATCACCACGTGCTTACTAGTGACTGGCTTCAAGTGGTATTTCCTGGAGTTCTAGTAAGAAGCTGTGGCCAGTGGAGTTCAACTAGGACTGTTGTGAGATAGTAACTCACTGAGGAGGATGGTGAACGATGGCGAAATTTCATGGATTCCTCGACGTTAGGGATTAACACAGATGTAAACTCAATGGCCTACAGGTTAAGCGTTAGTGCGCAAAACCGATAGGTCTAGTGTTCGGATTCCATGAGCAAAAAAGTGGATGCGCACTGTTGGAGAATCCCAAAATAAGACGAAACGGCTCTCCAGTACTTTCAGGTTTTCCAGTGGTGGTCTAGTTTTAATTAAGTTTACTTATAAAGATATCTGTATATCAAGTAATCTCTATCTACGATATTCATTTTTTGTATTCGCTATACAACATACTGTACATACAACATACTATACATCATACTGAAAAAATATATTAGGTATGATATATAGTCTTTCTGTAAATTTGTCAGATTTTCAAACTTGTAACGCTTATTCGGTGAATAAAATCTTAGGTAGCGCTCAACAATGAAATCATTCAGAGAAACTTCAGCTTTATACTCCAAAATAAAATGAATATCATGATAAAATCACATAAAATCTCTATAATAATAAAGATAATAGTTCGATTGTGGTATGTACTACTAATGTCGACAAATATAAGTAGTATTGTGGTGTGATCTACTTATATTTATATAAGTAGTAGATAACAATAATCAAGAATAGAATGTATTTTAGTAGAAGATCAAGCAGGAAAGAATAGAAACAAAAAGCAATTAGTATGAAAATGTAAAAACAATGAAATCTGAAACGATAGACTGATATTTACTAAAGAAATAGTCAATTTTGAGATAATAGATTGTTATTTTGCAAATAAAGTATTTACAGTATGATTCTCAGATTTTAGTAGGATATTCTGCCATGTTGAATCCACATTCGTGTTGTTGGTTCACTACAGTATATTGATTCACGCATGTGTCAGCAAACGAAAGTGAAATGATTGAAGCCAGAAGTTTAAGAAGATAGAAAAAACGAGGTCGATTTCTGAGAATGATTAATATTGGACCGAAGATTCAATCAATTCTGTATGGTTCATAGATATAATAAAAACTTTCTAATAATTTCATATTTAAAATCATTCGATTGTTCACATCTGTATTCTTATTCATTACACTATGACTTGAAGTATTCTAAACTAAAACCTTTGAGGTTCCTATTATAAATTGGCATTACCATAACATCCTTGGTCCATACGTTTGATTATACATATATATATATATATCTATTTCAATAACAAACAAATGAATTCATACCAAAAACAAACAGAAGACATGGAATGATTTCATTCTAATTCAGATTTAGTCTGAATCTTATCATATAAAAATAATCTATTATGACTAATGATATACCTTTATTTAGATTCTTTAATCTATTCATTTTGTCTAAATTTAACCAAGATTAACTGATTATTGAATTCATTGAAAATTATTACAAAATATATTTGGTATTGTTTTACTTTAATCTTTCCATTGATGTTTAACATTTCAATTGATCAGTCACTTGTTAGCATATGAAGGCGGCTTGCTTGAATATCTGGGCTACCTGTTCCTTCCATCTAGAGATTTCGTCAAGTTATCATTGTTTTTTTCTTGTTTGTTTTAACACATTATTATGTTTATTGAGCTCACAACCTATTCAGGCGCGTTTATGAAAAGTTTACAATCTTTCGCTGTACGGATTACAAAAAGGTACAACCAGTGACATCATGGTGGCTTGCAATATGCATTGAAACGAATGAACACTATTCAAATGTCGATTATCGAACTCCTAACATCTAACTGGCCATCACTCAATATTTATCGTCAGAATCGATCAAGATATAAGAAAAGGAAACTTGTTGAAATACATTATGCTGAGTATTCAATAGTGTACCACAAATATAATGTTCAATAAAGCTTATAATAATAATATGTGTATCTTGTGTGGATCGCCTCACTATTACCTTAATTTACAAGCAAATATGAATAGTCACTGGTAGTGGAATTAAGGAAGAGCGTTTTGTCCTATTTTGGGACTTGTCAGATGAATGTATTTGCATCTGAGAGTTGACATTCACTCTGGGACTTGAATTCAGAACTATTCGTTGATGGATTGTTGTCCTAAACATCAATGTGAAGATTCATGTAAACAATATCAAGTGAATTTAAACTTCACCCCATTACACAAGTAAGTGGTTATTAGAACTCATTAGCTAAGTGGATAACACAATGGCATTTGAAGAGAACGGTAGTGAGTTTGAATCCCAGAGTAAACATCAACTCTGTGATGTAATAACATCCATCTGATGAGTTACAAATAGGACGAAACCCGTACCCTATATTCCACTGCTATCCACCGTTGATCTTCACTTAAAATGATATTTTGTTACAAGTTTAGTTACAGTTAGTGTTCAATTTAGGTTTAGAATTCAGTTCGAACCAGTTCAAAGACCAGGTTATGATTCGGGTTAAGAGTATGAATTAGCTCTAGAATAAACGATGATGACCTTTGAATTAACCTTGAATCTTTACATCAATCCTAACTCTAAACTCACTATGCTAAGTACATATTACTCCGGAAGTTCATTAATAATCTTAAAAAAATATTTATTGTACATAAATGCCTTAATTTTCCGTTGTATTTCACACAGTCATATTTTCCAATTTCTGATTGGTTGAAATCTTCTGAAGGTCAGTTTAGTTATCCTTCAGGTTCAGTATTTTAACATTTCTACTGTCTATATATTTGAGTATACATATAATTCTTTATCAGAAGGGGTTTTGTGGAGATTGTAATAATTTCAATGATTAAGATCATGAGTCAGTTGAAGCTAGACCACCATGGAAAACCTGGAAGCACTGGACGGCCGTTTCGTCCTATTATGGGACTCCTCAGGAGTGCGCATCCACGACCTCGCCCCCCCTGTGAGATTCGAACCCAGGACCTATTAGTACCTCGTGCGAACGCCTAATCACTACACCGCTGAGCCGGTATTCAATGATGTTAATGTCTAACTTCAACTAATCCACGACATCAGGAGACACATCCAACATTGTGTTCAGTGAGTTACTATCTCACAACAGACCTGGTTGAACTCTACTGGTCACTGTTTCTCACTAGAACTCCAGGAAATACCTCTTGAAGACAGTCGCTAGTGAGCGTATGCTGATTCATATCAAAAGGGTTTTTGTGGATATTATAGTAATTTCAATGTTTGAGATCATGAACCAATTGAAGTTAGACTACGATTGAAAACCTGGAAGCACTGAACGGTCGTTTCATTCTATTGTGGGACTCGTCAACAGTACACAGCCACAATCCTGTTCATGGGATCCCCTTTATTCCATGTTTTGTTCCATGTCAAATGAAGAAATATACAAATATACACATACCATATACTTGACTATTGTTATCAAATAATATTTCGCTTGAAAATACAGACAATGTTAAATCAAAATTGATATAAATGATCTGTTGATTTGATACAAAACAAAAGTAATCAGTTGAAATAAGTTAAATATACCTCTTGTTATAATAGTCGGTTTTACTTCGTTCACATATATGGACATTAATTTACTTTAGAACAATATCTACACTAGATTCCTTGCCAGTATCTATTCTACAGGAATTCAACACAACTCAAATGATCAAGAACACGTGATTAGCCTGACTAGAACGTGAATAAAGATTTCCACACCAAAAACTAACAACAAGCTAACATAATCCAACAACAATGAACAATCAGTCATAATCATTCTCGACCCCATACATATCACCTATCAATAAGTGTAATATACATCATTATGTTTAATTTGAAAATTAAATATAAACAATAAGTGTCTTATTATCAAATGAATTGATCATAATTATCACTAAGGTACCAATTGCTAAGTGAAACGTTAAATTTACTCGAAAATTCCTCTTTAATATCTCACATATGAGTATGAAGTATACTTGGGGAAAGTTCCATGTATCTACACTGGTAAACTAATCAATAATTCATCAGCACTTTTTATTTACCAAAGTAGTAAGAAAATGAAGTGAAAGCCAAAAAGAATATATTTGCACTATGTATTATGGTTTAAGTTAATGCATACACCGCTCACCAACATTCTGCATTGAATCCTGTCCTGAACAATTCTTTCCAGTCATTTCTAGTTACTATTTATCTTTTATATGTCTGATTCCAATTCTCGACACAGTATGTTCTTAAACCTTCTACTTTCCTACTTTCCTTAGGGATTTTGAGTTAGGGATTGCCTCGTGATGGAATTTAATGATTTCTTCTATGTATGTTTTAACCACTTCCAGTGTTCTATTCTAATTTCCTCTTCAGCTGAAAGATAGTTTGTTCTCTTTAGGCCAAAAGACATTGAGTATCTTACGTACACAATTGTTTATAAATAATTGTACTTCTTTGATGATAATTGTGGTAGTTCTCCACGTTACAGCTCCGTACATTAGAACTGTCTTGAAGTTAGTATTAAAAATTTTGATTTTGATGTCGGCTTGCAGACAGTTGTTTTGAGTTCCATATGTTGTTCAACTGTAAGAGTGCTTTCATTTTTTTTTTTGCCGATTATTGTTTTTACATTGAAATCGGACTCTGCTTGTTGATTGATGATGCTACCCAGAGACGTGAATGTATTCACCTGTTCCAGATTTTCTGTATCAAGTGTGATTGTGTTGGTGTCATCTATTTTATACTTGAGGATCTTGCTTTTTCCATTGTGTATGCAAAGGCCTACTGATGCAGAGTCTTCAACTACATTATTTGTCTTCATCTGTATTTGTTGACGTGAATGGGTTAGAGGACCAGGTCATCTGCGAAGTCCAAATCTTTTAATTTATTCTAAGCTGTCCATTTTATTTCCTGTTTTCTCTCAGATGTCGAAGTCATCGTAATCCAGTCAACCACCAGAAGAAAGAAGAAGAAGAAGAAAAGTAAATAGCCATTATCTGACTCCGGTCCTTACTTGGAATGAACCCGTCAGTTGTCCTCCATACACCACTTTGCAGTGTAATTCAACGTATGAATTCCGCATGATGTTGACCATCTTTTTCAGGTACTCCATAATGTCGAATAAGTTTTTATAATGATCTATCCACAATGTCAAATGCTTTCTCATAATCAGGAAAAATGATACATGGTGACAAGTTCCATTCAAATGAAGGGATGTATATATATCAGGCAAGGTTTTTTAATCTTACACTTTCTGCTTCTCCTGGTAATCGACTGGATTATGAAGACGTCAACATCTGGAAGGAAGCATGGAATACAGTGGACAGCTAGGATGTAGTTGCATGATCTACACTTCGCAGATGATCTGCCTCTTCTATCGTACACGCAACAACAAATGCAGAAGAAGACGACTAGTGTATCAACAGCCTCAGCACCAGTAGGTCCCAACATACACAAAGGGAAAAGCAAGATTCTCCGATACAACACAGCATGCAACAATCCAATCACAATTGACGGAAAAGATTTAGAAAATGTGAAAATCTTTACATATTTGGGCAGCATCATTGATGAATATGGTGGATCTGATGCAGATGTGAAGGAACGGATCGGCAAAGCAAGAGCAGCATATTTACAAATGAAGAACATCTGGAACTCAAAACATCTCTCTGTCAAGAAAATTCTGCTGTATGTGGCTGAAACTTGGAGAACTACGAAAGCCATTATCCAGAAGACACAAGTGTTTATTAACAATTGTCTATGCAAAATACTTCGGATCCGTTGACCAGACACTATCAGTAACAAGCTACTGTGGGAGAGAACAAACCAGATTCCAGCGGAGGAATAAATCAGGAAGAAACGTTGGAAGTGGATAGGACACACATTGGAGAAAACACCCGACTGCATCACAAAACAAGCTTTCACTTGGAATATTCAAAATCGAAGGAGGAAAACACTGAGAAATGAAGACAGGCATGAGAAGAATGAGTCAGTCAGTCTGTTATCAGCAACATAGACAATCGTACAGACAAACATCAGTTTGAGTTGCCATACGATCAGGTGAGAAGAATCAACAAAAAATGGATAGAATTAGAAAGGGAACTCCAGGGCAGATTAGGTTGGAGCATGCTGGTCGGAGACCTGTGCTTCAGCGGGAGTAACATGCGTAAGGATATTACTTACTTACTTACTTACGCCTGTTACTCCCAATGGAGCATAGGCCGCCGACCAGCATTCTCCAACCCACTCTGTCCTGGGCCTTCTTTTCTAGTTCCATCCAATTCTTGTTCATTTTTCTCATATCTATCTCCATTTCTCGGCGTAATGTATTCTTTGGTCTTCCTCTCCTCCTTCGACCTTGGTGATTCCATATGAGGGCTTGTCTTGTGACGCAGTTCAGTGTTTCCCTCAATGTGTGTCCAATCCACTTCCACAACTTCTTCCTGATTTCTTCCTCCACTGGGATCTGATTTGTTCTCTTCCACAGTAGGTTGTTGCTAATATTGTCTGGCCAACGGATTCGAAGTATTTTGCGTAGACAACTGTTAATAAACACATATCTTCTGGATGATGTGTTTTCTCAGTTCGTGGTTTTCCAGGTTTCCGCCCCATACAGTAGAACAGTCTTGACATTTGTATTAAAAATTCTGACGTTGGTGTTAGTTGCCAATTGTTTTGAGTTCCAGATGTTCTTCATTTGTAAATATGCTGCTCTTGCTTTGCCGATCCGTTCCTTCACATCTGCATCAGATCCACCATATTCATCAATGATGCTGCCCAAATATGTAAAGATTTTCACATTTTCTAAATCTTTTCCGTCAATTGTGATTGGATTGTTGCATGCTGTGTTGTATCGGAGAATCTTGCTTTTCCCTTTGTGTATGTTGGGACCTACTGGTGCTGAGGCTGTTGATACACTAGTCGTCTTCTTCTGCATTTGTTGTTGCGTGTACGATAGAAGAGGCAGATCATCTGCGAAGTGTAGATCATGCAACTACATCCTAGCTGTCCACTGTATCCCGTGCTTTCCTTCAGATGTTGACGTCTTCATGATCCAGTCGATCACCAGGAGAAAGAGAAAGGGTGAGAGTAAGCAACCTTGCCTGACACCGGTCTTTACTTCGAACGGCTTTGTCAACTGTCCTCCATGAACGATTTTGCAGTTTAATCCATCATAGGAATTCCGTATGTTATTGACTATCTTCTCAGGCACGCCGTAGTGCCGAAGAAACTTCCATTAGGTTGTTCTGTTTACGCTGACAAATGCTTTTTCGTAGTCAATGAAGTTGATATAGAGTGATGAATTCCATTCAATTGATTGTTCCACAATGATCCGTAGAGTTGCGATTTGGTCTGTGCGCGATCTATCCTTACGGAATCCTGCCTGTTGGTCTCGAAGTTGGGCGTCTACGGAGTCCTTCATCCTGTTAAACAATACCCTGTTGAAGACTTTTCCTGGTATTGAAAGAAGAGTGATTCCCCTGTAGTTGTCACAGTTGCTGAGATCGCCTTTCTTTGGTATTTCGACCAGAAGTCCTTCTTTCCAGTCTTTTGGTACCTGTTCCTCATCCCAAATCTTTGTGAAGAGAATGTAGAGTATCTTCGCAGTTACCGCTACGTCTGCTTTCAGTGCCTCTGCTGGAATGTTGTCTGATCCTGCTGCTTTGCCACACTTGATTTGTCTGATAGCCATGCTGATCTCTTCAATTGTTTGTGGGGCAAGATCGATTGGGAGGTCCGTGAGTGCTGCTTCGATGTTGGGTGGGTTTAGTGGGGCTGGTCGATTCAAGAATTCTTTGAAGTGTTCTAACCACCTGTTTCGTTGTTCTTCAATGTTGGTGATTATCTTGCCTTCCTTGCTTTTCACTGGTCGTTCTGGTTTACGGTGATTTCCAGAGAGTTTCTTAGTTGTGTCATACAGTTGTCTCATGTTTCCTTCTCTTGCAGCGTTTTCCGCCGTCACTGCTAAATCTTCCACATATTTACGTTCGTCGGTTCTGATGCTCCTCTTCACTTGCTTGTTTACTTCTGTCTATTCAGCTTGCGCCTTGGCTTTTTCTGCTCTTATTCGACTGGTATTGATTGCTGTCTTCTTTTTCCTCGTTTCTTGAATCTTATCCAGTGTATCAACAGTGATCCAATCCTTGTGATGGTGCTTCTTTTGGCCCAGAACCTCATGACATGTTGAAGGATTGCCTCTTTTATCTCTTTCCAGTTGCTCTCCATAGTAGTTCCTTCTTCATTGAGTAGATCATGAAAGGCTTGGAACTTATTGTTGAGGGCTATCTTGAATTTGTTGAGTTTGTCATCATCCCGAAAAAGAGCTGTATTAAACTTTTGTGATATTGTCCTCCCCGTTGTCCAGTGCTTCTTGAGTTTCAATTTTATCTTGGCGACCAGCAAGTGATGATCTGATGCTATATCAGCTCCTCTTTTGGTTCTCACTTCCTCCATCGTCCTCCTGAACTTTTTGTTGATGCAGACATGGTGGATTTGGTTTTGTGTAGTGTGATCCGGTGAAGTCCATGTGGTTTCGTGGATGCGTTTATGTGGGAATATCGTGCCGCCTATGACCAGTTTATTGAAGGCACATAGATTTGCAAACCTCTCACCATTTTCGTTCCTTTCTCCCAGTCCGTGTCGTCCCATGATCTCTTCATATCCGGTGTTGTCCATTCCAACCTCGGCATTTAGGTCTCCCATCAGAATAGTCAGGTCCTTTGTTGGGCACTTCTCGACGATTGACTGCAGCCTATCGTAGAATCGATCTTTAGCGTCTTCATTGTATTCTTTAGTAGGCGCATAGCATTGGATGACGTTCATTGTAATCCCCGTTTTCTTTGTTTTGAAGGAGGTTTTGATGATCCTTGGTCCATGAGATTCCTATCCTATAAGTGCATTTTGTGCTTGTTTGGACAGCATCAATGCAACTTCTAGTGTATGTTGGGCATTTTCTTCTTCATGTCCGGAGTATAACAGTAGCTCCCCTGAAGCTAGTCGTTGTTGTCCAACTTGCGTCCAATGTGTTTCACTGATCCCAAGCACCTCTAAATTGTATCTCCTCATTTCTGCAGCAATTTAAAAAACTCTCCCGGTCTCCCACATTGTACGAGCATTCCATGTATCTAAACAAATGGTTGCTCTGGTTGTCAGAAGGAGCATCGGCCTCGTGACTTCCGAAGGAACTCGGCTTTCATCATGAGGCGTCATAATTCTTCTAAACGAAGACCTCCTGACTCCCAGGGCAGAGTTTAAATGGTTTTAATAATTTTTTCTGGTTAGCGCTTTTTAGCGAGTTAGTTTTCTACGGGATGAGGTCACTAACCCCATGCCCAACCCTCCTCCTTTATCCGGGCTTAGGACAGGCAGTAGCCCCCGGTGGGGCTCCAGGCGGAGTTGTAAGGATATATATATAGTTTTAGTAAATATGTAGTATGTATAAAAGTTCTTAAAACTTTATGAATTAAACACACAATATGACACTATGTCAGCTACTAATTATTACATAAACAACAAACACGTGATTGTAGTCTAAAGGTTGCTTAAACTAACTCTATATATCCATATATTCATATATCCATACATTATACAAATACCTTAGAATATGAAATATGACAATGTTTAATATCACATAATTAGTTTATCATAAATAATTCAATAAACAATTCAAATACAGAATTATTAAACAGTCGATATTTAAATTGTTACGGTTATTTATTTATTCTTAGCCCATCATCTAATGATTATTGATTAATAAGTAGTATGTTTTACAGTAAATACATTTATGGTATGTTTTAATATTCATTAAACTTATTCCATATTCATGATCATTATTCAAAATACTATTGAAAGTCTTTAAAGATTGAACTGTGTATTTTTGACTGCTTCATTGTTTCATAATTCTACTCTATCACTGATATATTTCTAAATCTAAACTCAATGATAATTTCTCTAAATTTAAAGCTATATTAAGGCAATCCGTACAGTATACACATGTACCAATAAGATATTGATCAATTACAGTGTTAAACATCAATGGGGGAGATTTAAACAAACAATATCAAGTGAATTTAAACTTCATCCTACTACACAAAGAAGTGGCTATTAGGACTCAGTAGCTAAGTGAATAACGCGATGATGTTTCAAGCGAACGGTACTAGGTTCGAGTTCAAGAGTAAACATTAACTTTTAGATGCAGGTACATCCAGCTGACGAGTTCAAAATAGGATGTAACAAGTGTCAAACTGGATTCCACTGCTAGACACTATCCATCTTTCCATGCCTGAACACTGATTACCACGACGCGCAATGCTAACTGGTTTTGGGGATGGTTGGAAGAAAGTTAGGAGTGGCAAAACCAAAACGTGGCATCAGTGCTTGAAGACACCAACTTCTGGGTTGAGCCATGTTGGTAGATGCAGACTACTCGGTTGGGGTCCGCGTGATTATCGTAACTAATGGTTGGAGACTGTCGGTGACATGATTCAGAATCGACCACAATTTTGTCGGTGTAAACACTCTCTGTCTCCCCTTAAACTATGAGACTAAAATTATTTCATATCTTTCTTTCTACGAACTATCTTTCTGTACTATATCCTTATATGCAATCTTTTCTTTATATATCACACCACTGGATTAAATGCCCCTATGAATTTGGTGTTCATCTTGTTGTGCTAATGCGGTATGGCAACTTGAACTGATGAACATATGTGCCTGGTCCTACGTTGTAACTGACTGACTGACTGACTGACTGACTGACTGACTGACATATAATGCTTGTGGATTAAGGCCATATCGAGGCAATACTCACAGTATGCACATATACCAATAAGAGACTAATCAATTACAGTGCTTAACATCAATGGGGGAGATTTAAACAAACAATACCAAGTGAATTTTCTAAATTTAGTTCATTGACAATTTTTCTTGTGGTAAATCAAAGATTGAACATTACAAGAGCTTTTAAGATCTAGATATATCTATTAATACTATACTTAATTCATTTGATAAAAGATATTCTATTCAATAAAGTACTTTCTTAAACAAAAGTCAACATTCCAAGGAGTATTTCATATATATTTCACCAAAACGTCTTAGTTTCTGTATTCATAGGGAATATCACTCATAATTTACTAAGCTATAAAGTCAGACTTTCATAACTGGAACAGATCATGATTAATAACCGAAACTATAATGCAGAGAAAGATCTTTAGGTCTTTAACAGATTATGAATGTTTCTTGAAACATTAAATTTTCCTATCGATAAGTAGTAACAATGATACAACCTAAAATATTCTAGATTTTCTTCTAAAATACTCGTTGAAGATAACAGACCACAATCTGAATGACAAAATAGTACCTGATGAAGGTCTTTGGATCGTAAATAGATTTAATGAATCAACCTAATGAAATATAAATATACAGGTATCTCCTTAAATAATCAACGAGAAGCGTAGAAATGTTTGCATCGTTAGAAACAAGATTTAAAAAAGTAAACTAAATAATATAACTAAAATTTAGAACCTAAATTGGTGATATTTGGGCGGCTTCCAAGTGTAAACATTCTTTTAGTGACACAAGACATGGAATTCAACACCATATGCTCTTGTCTATAATTCAAGTGATCCGCGATATTAGTCTGGTACCAATGAAAACCATGGGATATCACAGAGCTTTTTTGTGCTGGTATGGGACTTCTCTAGTTGTCACTTTCTCGTTGGGTCGTAAGTGTGCACTATTCAGGGTCTGAATACTGCGACTTGACAGCTGTTTCATGCCCACTAGTTTTCAATGATACCTCGACTGACATCGATCTATGAGAATATAGTCTAACAACTACCATAAATTCCCCAAAATACCCTACAATCTGCTGATATATGACCTAACATATTCAAATCAATGGATTGTAACTCAAAATTTGCTAAAAATAAATCCTTCATCACATTTAAATTTACAACAAACATCCGGATTAAACTAATGAATAATATTTAAGGTCTTTATTTCTGGTTATACAAGTGTTAAGTACGTGTAATTCCTATCTTTATAATACTTATTTACAGAGTATAGACTTATTTTGTACACCTTCAGTTATAATTATTCAGTAAATAACAGTGAACCAAATCCCAAGTTTCAAGTCATAGAAGGCTAAACATAGTTTGAACAGTATTAAGCAAAAGATATTGCCACTAAGATACAAACTTGGGAGAAAGAATGAAGATATAGTCATTTCAAATGTGAATTTTCCTGAGATCTGTACATTCTTTGATACGCCTTATTTTGAAACATCACACAACGAAAGTAACTTGTTATGCCATTACAGTAGAATAAAAGACCGTTCAAAGAAAAAAAGTTCTTGTCAACGACATTATTCAAACACACTGTTTAATTGTCTTTACTTTAAATCAACGAATGAATCGGTATGTTGGAAAATGAAAGATACGATTATAAATCAAAGTGTTTGAAAACTTCAGGCATCAAAAAGGTAGCGTAATGTACGCTAGTCGATCAGTCAGTTTGCATCATCGTAGAACCTAGGAAGTATGTACATCGGCTCAAGTTTCTAAACCCCAATATCATAGTAAAATAAATTTTTCGGGCTAAACACTAGAATAGAGGAGGAAGTAGCAGTATCGGTGGTACTAGGAAAGACTAGACATCAAAGTTACTACTTAGGAAGATATAAATTAGTAAAATGAAGACAAGAAAAAAATTATGATGGATTCAGGAGCTTAAAATCTGAGGCAAGACAAAGGATGGATGCACGTGAGCCATTGCAAACAATTATGAGCCGTGCCAAAGTGCCTAACCATTGGTTACGATGATTATATAAACCTCAACCAGGTAGTTAATACTCATTTGCATGGTTAAGCTCGATTGCCAACGACTCCATGGACTGAGACCACGTTTTGATATGGCCGCCCCTAGCTTTCTTTCAGCCTAGTCCTATGCCAGAAAACATCGCCTGTAGAGGCAGGAGATGTCCTCAAAACCTCAGTTGATGAAGATTTACTGCCTCGCCAATCAATTACCCACTTTTATTTAGTGCTTTATTCTTAACCTAGGCGTTGATTACTACTTAGTCCTAAAATACATGGTACTTAGACATCTATGATCGAATATCAGTAACCTAAAAATATCCTCTACTCTTAATGGTCGTTTTTCACATCCATACTGTGGACCGTAACAAAGTGCTGTGCGGTAAACTATCCCTTTGTTTGGAAGACAAATATTTTGCCTACGTCACAAGCAACGTAAGTTAGCATAAGCCAATCGAGTTTTCTAAAGACGTGCCAAGATTTTGTCAGATACCATACCATCAGTACAGATGATTTTTCCAATATAAGTGGAGGGGTCTTTGCGTTCAACTACTTCACTTTCCATCGCTAATTCATGCGGTGACGCAAGATATTACTTAAGTAATTTGGAGGGAGGAAACCACATCTCAAAAGCTCTCTCACTGTATTTAAGGTTGTCAAAAGACTTTATCCTATCAGAGTCTTCATTAAACACAATTATATTGCATGTGTTTTGTAAGTGAATAGACGAATCTTATGGTAGAAGATCAACCCCCAAAAAGGCAAACGATGTGTTATTCCTAAAACCATGTGTAGATAGAAATGGGAAAAGCGGGAAACTCCGACAAACACGACTTGAAGTAAACAATTCCGATGAAAGTTCTCCATAAGCTCTGACTAGATCATTAATGCTCAACTAAAGAGGATGTACAAACTTTATTTACATCCCTTTGCTACGCCTTTTGACGACACACTGTCACAGAACTCTAGGATCATTAGAGTCGAGCGCCTCATTGAGGTCTAAGAAGACGAATATAGTCAGACGTCAAAAAGTATGTTTATGTTCAATCGGTCATAAGTAACTTAAAACCTGACACATATGTGCACCTCGTTCTCACTGTACGTTAGCACAGCAGGATAAATTTATGAAGATTATTTTATGGTAAAAGAGTTGATAACAAAATCAGTATAGAGATAAAAACGTTTAAGATTATTTCAGAACTCAATTTCTGAGGCTGGACAAAAAGCGCATGTACCTGAGTCCTTCTGAATGACATTAAATCAGGTTACTCGAAGGATCTAGCCTTTGAAAATACAATCAACAGACAAATGGCTATCAAGGCCGGCAAAATAACGGAAGGACTCTACAACTAATTCAGTCTATAAAAAAACCAAGTACTTAGTTGATGATTGTCGTTTGGTCAGTTCTAAAAGAACTGCTGTTACATTACTTAAAAAGATTATTCGAACAGTTACTCCTTAACATATGGAAAAGACTGTTTTCGAGAATAAGGACAATCTAGTTTTGTAACATGTCCTTTAAGTTTGACAAAATAATTATTGTAAGAGAAGATTAAATTTTACCCAAAAAACAAATATCCTGTAAGCTGCATTTTCGTAGGTTGCAACAAAAGTCTCAAACGAAATTAAGAGTGAAACTGGACAAACCCAATATTTGTAGCAAAATTAGAGATTGCTTTCATTGCCTTCCCGGTGAGAGAAAGGTAAATATATCGCACGAAAGAGTGTTTTATTTTCATAGTGATCTGTGGGAAATAGAGTTTACCAATCGACGACTTTACGCCCCCCCCTACTGCTTTTAGTACGGGTAATCGGTCAATACAAGGTAGAACACTTTTCAGTTTTGCTACATATGGGTGACATCAAAGTCAAGAGATCCGTAAAATGAGTGGTGAGATAGGTTTAACAAAATATTAAACATTTCTGATTTAGTGGACGAATCAATAGCTGACATAAGTCAGTCTCACAAAGTGTATTAGATGAAGTTGGTCGTTCAGAAAGTACAAACACATGTGCAACCAGTGAGATATCTCTAGCTTACAATCTGACCCAAAGATAGGGATGTTAACAGTTTAGCAGTTATAGTTAGTAATGATCTCAGAACCACGGATGACTCAAGGGAGGCTCTGGCAAGAGATTTTAGATATTATAAGCTATTTGTAAAGCGTTTCTTAACTCTGATGAAATAATGTACAGAAATCACTGCTCGACGTATATGAATCAGAAAATGAGTAAAGAATTCAAATAAGTTCTTGTTTCAAATACGAAACAAACATGTATGAATGGATTCGACCGACAGGGAAAAAAATTTGTTTTCCATTCAGTCAGTTTTATGAAAGCAACATAGAAAGTCTCACATAAATTTTGTTCTATTCCTTTACGTTAAGAAGTATCCTAAAATCAGTTAGTGGTATACTAAACTATTAACTTGAAATCGTAATCTTATCTTGTTCCTACATCGAAGAATAAAAATTCAAAACAATTCAGGAAATTTTATAAAAAATATCTAATCGCTGAAACAATGAGTTTCTTTCTTTCACTGAACTTCATATGTTCAAAATTCTCTAGATGAATAACCGATTTAAAACATTTTAAAAATGCAAAATTTTTTGCGAACACTCAAAAATTTTGGTTCATCCTCTAAAGTGAGCGAACTTTTAAATAAAATAATAAAATTATATTAAATTTTATGGCTCTCGCTTTTCAAAATATTCTTAAAATTTCTGTTTGAAACTTCAAAAGGTCGACAAATTTTAGTTTGGGAAAAAACGGGTAGAAACTCATGAACCACTTTGCTTACCCCATACAATTCCAGAAATGTAATTGTTAAGCGCCTCTTCAATAGTAAAACGATAACTTTTATCTGACAGAAACAAAGTATTCCTGGCATCAAAATGTAAAATTAGTTTTCTTCGTGGCTTCTCATCAGCCATTTAAAGTGCGCAAAGTTTCGAAACGTCCCGCTAACAACCTTGAAATACTATTCGTTTAGCCTTCCAAAATAACAACATTGTTCATGCTTATCTGTTTGATTCGTTTATGCTTAAAATTGTTTGAGTTTCATATTTTCATTTTAGTTTATTGTGATATAAGCAGATGTTTTTGACGAAGTTTACAATAAGTGTGTGTTTATCTGAACTTGCGTTGCGATTGGCGTCCAACTGGTGACTATCGGAGATTGAATGCAAACACCATTCCCGATCGTTACCCGTTGCCCCACATTCACGATTTGACAGCTACCTTGAAAGGTGCAACTGTCTTTTCAAAAATTGACTTGGTAAAAGCTTATAACCAAATTCCTATGGCCACTGAAGACATTCCAAAAACCGCTATTATAACGCCCTTCGGACTCTATGAATTTTTGCGAATGCCTTTCGGTCTGAGAAACGCGGCACAGACTTTCCAAAGGTTCATAGATGACGTTTTTCGAGGTCTCAACTTCGTACATGCATACGTTGATGACTGTCTAATAGCAAGTCCGGACAGAGAATCACATCTCCAGCATCTGGACATTGTTTTCGACCGACTACAAAAGCATGGCATTACCGTTAACATTCAGAAATGCCAAATCGGAACCGAATCCTTAGACTTCTTAGGACACACTATAGATGCGCATGGCATTCGACCCCTTAGAACGAAAGTAGCGGCCATTCTGGATTACCCAGAACCGACCACCATCAAGCAATTGCGCACGTTTAACGGTCTGGTAAGTTTTTATAGACGATTCATACCGAAATGCGCGTTACTTATGAAACCCCTTACTGACCAGCTTCGTGGAAATGCGAAATCCATTAATCTAGATGACACTACCCGAAAAGCATTCTCCACGGTTAAGGAACATATCGCCCGAGCAGCAATGCTTGCTCATCAGGACCCTAAAGCGCCCATTAGCATCTCAGTAGACGCATCCGACTCAGCAATCGGAGCAGTCTTACAACAATGGGTTAACCACTCCTGGCAACCTTTGGCATTTTTCTCTAGACGGTTGCTAGACACTGAATCGAGGTACAGCACATTCGGTTGGGAACTCCTTGCTATGTATTGTGCTGTCCGGCATTTTCAACAACATATCGAAGGCCGTGAATTTATCATTTTTACCGACCATAAACCACTTACGTTCTCCTTAAGCTCTTCTTCGAACAAGTACTCACCACGTGAGTCTCGACAACTGGACTACATTTCGCAGTTTACTTCAGATATTCGACACATTTCTGAAGCAAACAATGTAGTCGCAGACGCCTTGTCTCGTATAAATTCCTTGAACAGTTCCCAAGGAATCGACCTTTTAAAACTCGCCCAACTTCAAAAAAAAGACAGTGATCTTCAGCACGAGTTGGCCTCAACAACACTTAAACTGCGCATTAAACAGATGGGAACAGGTAAGGAAACCTTACTTTGTGACACATCTACAGGTAGGGATCGCCCAATCGTGCCGAAACAATATCGACGCAACGTCTTCGATACGTTGCACAGACTTTCTCATCCAGGTGTTCGTGCAACCATCAAGCTTATAGCAGAACGGTTTTGCTGGCCTGGTATGAATAAAGATATGAGGGAGTGGGCACGTTCCTGTGTAAGCTGCCAGAAATCTAAGGTTATTAGGCATAACAAATGTCCCTTAGGCTCGTTTAAAACTCCCGATGCTCGCTTCGATCATGTTCATTTGGATTTGGTAGGACCTTTGCCAGATTCAAATGGATATTCTTATCTTTTAACATGCGTAGACCGTTTTACTCGATGGCCAGAAGCAGTACCCATCAGAGATATTACTGCTGAAACAGTGGCTCGCACCTTCGTCGAGAGGTGGGTAGCAAACTTCGGCTGCCCAACAACCATTACTACAGACCGTGGACGTCAGTTTGAATCTGAACTGTTCCGTTGTCTTACCATGAAACTAGGAATCACTCGCTTTCGAACGACGGCCTACCACCCACAAGCAAACGGGTTAGTAGAACGTTTTCACCGACAACTAAAAGCGTCACTATCAGCCTCAAACATTTCTCAGTGGACTGACGCTCTTCCACTCGTCTTACTAGGCATACGCAATGCAGTGAAATCTGACATTGGATACACTGCATCTCAACTCGTTTATGGTACGACCCTTCGACTTCCAGGAGAGTTCGTGGATCCTTCATCCTCTTCGATGGACATGGATCTAACCTCCTACGCGAACAGGCTTACAAACACAATGCGTTCAGTTAAACCTGTTTCCACTCGACCACAATCAACTGATGTTTTCGTTCAACCTGACTTACTACATAGTACACACGTTTTCGTCCGTCGAGACTCGCATCGACGACCTCTCGAATCAACATATGAAGGACCTTTCAAAGTTCTTCAACGCGAATCTAAGTACTATATAATAGATAAGAACGGAACCAACGAAAGCATCAGCATCGATCGCCTCAAAGCAGCGTATTTAGAAGGAAATCCTATTCACGTCGATTTTCCTTCAATACAATCGCACGACACAACTCCTGCGCTTATAATGCCTCAATCGACAGCAGACACACACGTTGATACTGCGACGGTATCCGAAAATAAACTCAAAACAACGCGTTCTGGAAGAAGAGTAAGATTTCCAGAACACTTGAACGATTACTGCACGTAAGATACAAGTTAACATTTTACATCCTCTCGAATTTCCCTTTGTACTACATATAATTTTTTTTAAAAAAAACCTGAATTTAATATGCTTATATATTATTTTTTTTTCTATTTCAAAAAAAAAACAACGATATTATAAAAATCTTATTTTACGCTACTACGTGAGCATGAGTTTGTTTTCCTTTTTCTTCGCTTGTTTTGTGTTTTCACGCGCGTACGAGTGTATTCCGACATGCACTTACATATTTTTCTTTTCTTTTCCAGGACGACTGGAAAAGAACGATGAAGTTGCGAAAAACGAAAATCTGCATTGTACCTTTTTTTACTATATTGTACATCATGGTCCATTATAGTAAGGAAAGACGACCAGACGCTGCTAAACCTAGCAAGCTATCAGAAGAGTGTTTACCAACGAAAATCTCGTTGGGTTTAAACTTCTGGCTGGCCACGTCTTAGGGTCATCACTACACCACTAGGGGGGGGAGTGATCTGTAGCGGTAAATAATTCCCCAAAATCAAATAGCTCTGTAAGTTTTCGACATTGGATGCTGACGATAGTTTTAGTGGACTCATCTAGCGGAAGGCGCTCGGTCAAGCATCCGCACCAGATCACGTGTGGGAACGCCGTGCTTAACATCTGCCTCAATCGCTAGCCAGATTAGTGCCAACGATCCTCGATATATTGATAGCTTATCAAATATATCTTCGATCTCCTCGCTTCTGTCTTTTGATTTTACTTGGTGGGTGCGCTTCGTATTAGAAGGTGTTACTGGTTAAAGCGTTGTCAAACTCCGAATACCTGTGGCATCTTCAACATATAATAATTTGTAACTCACTTGCCTTGCATCTTATCTGACACCAGTCACGTAAATTTCCCATAAACACTGTGCGGATATTTAGTCGTTATGTGGAGTGATAAAATCCACCTTAAATCATGTCGCCCATCACTTTTTTAAATCTTGAAATAGCCTTAATTTTAAGTGTGCGCAATTGCTTGCTGTGATTAACCACTTTCATATATAAAGATAAGCGTGCCTTACATGCCTTCTTGCCGTCTACTTACTTCTTAAACATTCTAGATTCTCTCTAACATACCTCTATATACGCACCATCAATGTGTAACTTTCCTTCAGGCTAGAATGGAAATATATCAGTGGCAATCAACGTTGATGACCCGAAGAAGTCTGGCTAACAAAATCGTATAAGTTTCTCCCATAAAAGGAATATTTCATCTGGAATTAAGTGCTTTTACAAGAAGACCAGAGAAATGTGCTCATGGACGTGACTAATTATCTTTTGCGCGGAATTGATGTTGTGGTAATATTTCGAATTTTGAAACCTTCGTTTGATAAGAACACCACCAAACTCTATTTCATATTGATATTGCTGACCACTTATGTTGTCCAGTTTTATACAAAACTTTTAGTTGAATAGGAACCAATTCCTGCTTCTTTGTCCAGGTCAGCGTTGAAGGCTAACTAAAATCTTATTGATTCCTGCACTCGACATATGCCGCAATAAATGCTTCTCAGGATGTGCAGAGATTTAATATGCTCTCCAGATGACCTCTACTATTTTGAGTCAACTAACACTCAAAAACGATTTAGTTATGATTAAACAAGGCTGTATTAAACCTTTGTAATACTGTTTCTCAGTTTCCAGTGCTACATATTGGCAAACAACAGGTGGTTACCGGAGTCTATATCGGTTCCTCTCCTGCATTTCACGTCTCATTCAAATGTATTGGCACCGGAACCTGGCCACCCGATATTTGAAGCCGAGCATATAATTGCTGAAAAGATTTATATTAAACAATAAATATGAATAGGAGGTCAACAGTGGAGAACGCGTGAACAATAATTCAATTATTCGAAAGGCATGGATCAGCTTTGTAGAAGTGGTCATTCTGTGTAACTTCTCTTTTACTAATAATAAATGAATTGTTATATCTCCAGCCTAAATGTCTCTGTTAGAAATGCTGGACATTATATTGCTGATTGTTATGATACGACGAGTTAGAAAATATACAGTGATGTTAATTCAACACATAATCCTATATAGTAGGTTTTCACGTCATGACATCTACAATTTTGGGATTATTATGGTAATAAAAGGGAACAGTATGATAATAATAAAGCACTAATAACAGTATTAATAGCGAATTAGACTACAATTATCTGTAATGTGATCCGTTGAAACCCATGTAGCATTGCATATGCGTTTGTGTGGGAATACTGCGCCACAGATAACTATTTTGCTAAGTGGGCGTAAGTTTGCAAATCTCTCCAAAATTTCGTTTCTTTCTACCAGAGATATCCTCCAGTGATATCTTCATATCCAGTGTTATTCATTCCGACTTTGGCATTTAACTGTCTCATCAGAACCGTTGGGCAATTTTCTGGGCACTTCTCTAAAATTGATTTCAACTTCTCATAAAACTGATGTTTATCATCATCGCTGCCATCACTGGTGGGTGCATAACACTGGATAATATCCACTGTGATTACCTCCTTTTTTGTTTTAAGAGATGCTCTGATGAATCTAGATCTATGAGAAAATCATCCCATAAGTGTATTAGATGCTACCTAGGACAAAATCAGAGCATCGTTTCCACGATCGTAAATGAATGAGTGCATGACAGAGATCTTTATTTAAAGCTAATGAGTTTGTGAAATGGGTAATAAGTCAAGATCGAAGTTTTCCAGTGGGTGCAATTCTTTTACCAATGAAGTTTAGTGAGCGTTATTTCGGTAAGCTGGTGCACTGTGCAGATGCTTGACCGAACTGCTTCGGTTCAGAGTGTAGCAATTAAAACTAATGAAAATACTATCGATGCCGCAGAACAGTTTAAAAGTTGGTTTATTCACCACTGCATGGACTAAGTCTACTTCATTTATCTCCAACGTGCCCGTTGACTTATGATGTGTCTTCGTGTCTTTCACATGGCTCTCCTTATCACTTTGTTTCATGCTGCCTTCTAATTTTTATAGTTCACTGTCAATTGTTCAGAAACGGATGCCTTGAAAAATGAATATATGTGATCAGAAAATTTTGAAGTGCACTGAGCTGAATTATGACATGCTTTAATGATTGATGTTGGGACCAAATATACAATTATTAATATTTAGTAAACAATGACTTACAGGAGCTTGATAGTTAGTGAGTTAATTGTGCAACATTCCTCAACGAACATTCTGTTTACACGTTTGTTACATCATACTACATTCCGTAATATTAGACCTTGAGTCGTCAAACGTATTCCAAATTCACATATGTGTTCGTGAGTTTGTGGTCAGTTAATATTTTGTTTATACTTCAATCTTCTTTCTTATGTTCTTTGAATTAATTGCATTAATGTGCTTTTGAAAGTCAGTGCAGATAAAATTACTATCCTCAGTTATTAACAATGTTCATCAATCTAAACAAAGTATTTGTTACTTCCATTATAATTATCATTACAAGTAAATTACACTAGAAATAAGACCTTTTACGATGCCCAATAACATGAAAAATATCTCTGAACCGGCCGTGCACTTAAAACGTTCGATAAAAGTGACAGTGTTCCTAACTTTACGAATTAAATACTTTTCGGTTAGTCACGTTATCTAATTTGAGTGAGTTTTTTTACTTTTGAATGTAACAAAATGCTTACAAACTATGAATTTTTAAACCCTCAGAGTTTTTAAGTTTAGTAAAGGCATAATACTTATCAAAAAAGCATAATTTTATACAATTTTATCCCTCAATTTTGGTGAAATTCCCCAGAATTTCCCCAAAATATTCCTAAAATAGGTAAAATTTTCCCTCATTCAAATGTTCAGACTTTTATGTAACGTCTAGCTAAGATGTTAAGTGTATGGCAACTCTTTCGCGTACTCTCTTGAACCTATGAATAAATTGGTTTGAAATTGTTTTGGTAATTATAATCCACACACTGTTGGTCAACGTTTAGTTAAATTATATTAGATAAAGAAATTAACAAAAGGTTCGAAACATTTTATGTCGTTTATTTAGGAATGTTCTAAACAGTCGAGGACGTATATTATTACGTACATACGTACGGGGTGACTCTTGAAATATTTGAATGAACTCTTGTTTTTAGTGAGTCTGTTATTTTTTGTAGCATAGATGCTACACATCATATCTATGTTCAAAAGCTGTAAACTGTTTGGTAAATACGTATCTGTAACATGCTAAGTTCAGCCATTATCCTTGTTTGTACCTTATTCAAGTGACAAAAATATTTTCAATCATCAAAGCATGTGGAAATATATGTAATTGATTACTATAATTTAAATATGATTTACCACGTAGTCAAATGCTTTGATGTAATCAAAGAATAACTATCGAATATTACCAGTTAAAGGTTCAGAATTTCTGTGGAACTTTTGATCTGTTGGTGCAAATATTAGGCTCTTAAAACTTTGTATGCATATGATGGTTGTAAACCCAATAATTTGTTCAGAAAAATCGAAGACAGCATTAGTCACGGTGATGTAGAATATCTGTTCTCTTGTTAAATTAAAAAAATATCATATTTCATAGACGGTTAGAGAGAGTATGATAAAAGCCGCTCATATGCTCAGTGCTTCACTAAAATTTTTAAAACTCTAACTATTTATATACAGCTAGTTATGTTCTTTGTAACTAAGAAAGTTAGGATTATATCTTGGATTCGACTGTATTGTCAGGAATGCTAGAGATTGTCATGTAACGTTGTCATACTTTTAAGATGCAACAGTTAAAGCAACATGTTTTTTATATCAATCTTGAAAAGTAATGATGATAACTTAGTGGGTTTTATTCTTTTTATCTTTATTGAAAGATAAACATGAATTTTACCATCAATTGTTTACAAGAATTATTCGATAATGCATCTTTTTTCAGTGTTGTTTCCTCAATGTAAAGCATTTATACTTGTTTTTGCGTCATTCAGTTTCTTTATATTAAGATGTATTACTTCTAGTTTTTTCACATAGTTATGGTTTTCACAGATGAATTTGTAACTCGATCATACGTAACCTGATTTTTAAATATTCATTTATTCTGCACTTATTTAGATTTAGAAAGCGGTATAGTTTGTGCTTCTATGTTATTCTTGAAAGGATTCCTTGAAGATTTTCTCAGCCATAAGATTTTTATTATTTGTCTTCTTCATTTGATCGTTTTGAAATCACTTTAATTTTTTGACTGTATTCAGTATCATAGCAGTTTTAACAGACTTTTAAAGTTAAAACGTATATGTATGATCCAATAATTTGTTATTAATAACAAAATTTTGAATAAATCTATGAGCTTGACTGTCTGAAATAAGAAAGCAGAAGAGTAATTATATGATTAAAACTTTGTAACTATGCAAATTTTAATTGTATTTACTATTAGGGATATCCATATACAATTATAGATCTACAAAATATTTTAACCCAATCAAATAATCACAATTGCTAATCAAGATAGTGTAGCTTTAAAAGCTATACTCTTCTGAAAGTTTAAAGAAACATTGTTTTCCTTTTATGTCTTTAATCTCAATTAATTTCAAACGATACAAATGTGATGAATATTTAACAATCACAATTCAAAGTCAGCATAGAACGATTGATATTTTAAATTAAAAACTGCACTCAAAACTTAAAATTTGTGACAATATATTACCTAAGATTTGTTTACTTATTCAATAAATTTGATCTTCACTATAGACTATCATATTTAGTAAAAGTTTATTCACAAATACAATTATACAGCTTAAGTAAATAAACTTGTCGGAGCGAAAAAGTTTTTCGCTAAATCGTCGTTATTGGCGAATCCTTTGAAAGAAAAAAAATGAATTCATCACCTACTCTATAAAAAAATATGAATATTTGACTATTAACTTTTGACTGTTCATCTGTTTGTGTTTTATACTGGTAGAGAAAAATATAAAAGAAGAAATAAATTGAATCATTTGAATTCAGTAGTCATTACAAAACAACTCCACTCTTTGTTAGTGCATCAATAGTAGTTTATCATACAACTCATCGTAACTGCTAGATTTAGATGATATCTAAATGGATAGTTGTTGTGAAAACATTCATTCTCAACACTTTTCTAGGTTGTTTTAGTTATATACACTCATATTTTCTAGTACAGTGAATTGTATATGTTTAGATTAACTGATCTTGATTTACACAATCATCACTTGCATAATTTAATAGTTCAGTTAACAAGATCGACTAAATTTCATAAGTTATGCTTCTACATCAAGATATACGTGAACAATCACAACTTCAATTATTATTTATCAAAAATAGGAAAATGCTTCTCTCTCATTTATGCAAATTATTATTCAACTAACTTGTTCCTTGTAATAATTACATAATTCATACAAAATTGATGTATTCTTATTCAATGTTTGTTCTGAACAAATAATACTGTTTTATAATGATATTTAAGATGTGTTCGGCCAGTTTATGCTACATACATTCTTAAGTATCTAAACAATACTAGGTTCCTACTGAATTCATTCCTTGTGTAAGATAAATAAGAACAATTGTGGCAGTCAAGTCCTTTTTGATACATCTTTTTTAGCTAATATATAAATAGTTTTTACTACTAAATCTGATATATATTATATCTTGTAAAGAGCACAACATCTACAAGGAAATGAATATCTCTCAGCTTATTCTAACAACGAGCTACACATGAAAAACGAATACGATATACTCCGATGAATATCAAAGATATAATACAATTGAATACAATAAATAGCCTAATGAAGATGTGTTAGCCTTATCTAGTAGAAAGATGGTTTAAAAGAATTATACAGCATTCAAATTCTTACAACCTCAATAATAGAAATGTATTCAAATGATCAATCATAAGCAATTGAGAAAATATGGTTACTTGTACATTTTAAAATGGAATCCTCTTTAACTTTAATAATATAAAGCAATTGTAGTGAACAAGAACACCAATAGGGACAATCGAATGTATTAGATGCAACAAATTACAGAACTAGTTAGTAATATCTAACAACCATATATAGTAAATGCTTAATTTGCAAAATGTCCATCTATTGTCTCAAAATGACTCGGACTTCCTTTGTTCTTGCATTTTCATACAAATTACATTCTTTCTTCATTCTTTATTGTTCGATGATCTCGTCTTTCTGCTGCCAGACATTCTGTTCATTAGTCACATCATATACTACTTATGTCTACATAAGTAGCACACACCACACAATCACTATTCTTTGATATATAAGGCTTTAGAAATGGTTTATCGTATTTTCATTATAACTCATTGAGAGCATTATTCTATGCTTTAAAATTCATTTTATACGAATATTCCTCAAGATTAGAACGAATAGTTTGACAAAAATTGGGCGCCAATTATAGAGAAGTCATAATTACGTGAAAATTTGTATTTGAAATCATCTCAACAGTTGAAATTGAAAATAACAATTCCAACGTTTCGTCCAGCTAACTTGTCTGAACTGCTTCTTCAGCGTGGAATAATCAAGATCAAAATCATCAAAGAAATATTTATATACAGCTTCTTAACAATCATAACTATACTTTTTAAAATAGGATAGATTGAGTCAGTTAACTAGAAATCATGTGGAAAAATTCAACGACATGGAGATCATTACCTGTAACAATATCAAGTGTATGTGTGTGTGAGTGTGTAAGTATGTATGTATGTATGTGTGAGATAAGTTATTGTTGATATTCTGTGTTATATGGAAGGATAAGTAGATAAATAAAAGTGCAAATTGTGCAGAATGTTGTGTATGAGATCAACTGTCATGATTGTAATGCTGCCTATGTTGAAGAAACATCTAGACAATTGAATGTAAAATTGAACGAACACAAACAATGTTTGAAAAATGTTCCCAAATTCTCGGTTGATTTGAAGAAGCTAGAGAATAAGTCTGCGATAGCGTTACATGCGTTGGAAACAGGACACAAGATCAATTTTGAAGAAGCCAAAATACTTCAGAAAGATTTTAACACCCATAAGAAAAGATTGACAGCAGAAGCCCTGTATATATGTGGGCGAACAAGAACAGCCTAAAGTGAAAAGATGGTATTCAACTAGCGAATACTTGGCAAATTTCGTTTGAAAAGTAATTTGAACCCTATCTTCATTCAACCTGTTGATATTTCAAGTTCATCGTTATTTTCGACTGAATTCAATGAGGTTTTAGCAATACAATTTATGTATCTGTTTGATTCTAAAATTTTGACATGTACATCGATGATTCACTAACAAGTTAGTCAACCTTGAACTTGCACTTTTATTTATCTACTTATTCTTCCATATAACACAGAATATCAATAATAATTAATCTCACTGGTTGAAATCATGAATCCATTGAAGCTAGACCATCATGGAAAACCTGGAAGCACTGGACGGCCGTTTCGTCCTAGTATGGGACTCCTCAACAGTGCGCATCCACGATCCCGCTTCTCGCGAGATTCGAACCCAGGACCTATCAGTCTCGCGCCAGGCACTTAACCAACTAGACCACTGAGCCGGCATCCAACGTTGTTAATGTCTAACTTCAACCAATCCACGAAGTTGCGCCACCGTACACCATAGTCTTCAGTTAGCTGATATCTCACAACAGACCTGGTTGAACTCCACTGGTCACGGCTTCCCACTAGAACTTCAGGAGTATCTCTTGAATTCAGTCACTAGTGAGCAGATGATTATTATTATCAGAAGGGATTGTGTAGAGATTTCAGAAATTTCACTGGTTGAAATCATGAATCCATTGAAGCTAGAGACTGATAGGTCCTGGGTTCGAATCTCGCGAGGAGCGAGATCGTGGATGCGCACTGTTGAGGAGTCCCATACTAGGACGAAACGGCCGTCCAGTGCTTCCAGGTTTTCCATGATGGTCTAGCTTCAATGGATTCATGATTTCAACCAGTGAAATTTCTAAAATCTCCACACAATCCCTTCTGATAATAATAATAAATCTCACACATACGCACATACATACATACATACTTACACACTCACACACACATACACTTGATATTGTTACAGGTAATGATCTCCATGTCGTTGAATTTTTCCACATGATTTCTAGTTAACTGACTCAATCTATCCTATTTTACAAAGTATAGTTATGATTGTTAAGAAGCTGTATATATATATTTCTTTGATGATTTTGATTATTCCACGCTGAAGAAGCAGTTCAGACAAGTTAACTGGACGAAACGTTGGAATTGTTATTTTCAATTTCAATCACTCAGATGATTTCAAATATAATTTCTATGCATATAATGACTTTAAAATTCATTGTTTTAGATAGATCCATTTATAATGAACTTGATTCAATTCTTCTATATAATGATATTAATGTCTTCTTATACCTATATATTCGTCACTATAGCAATTGATTCGTTTTAACCAAATAGTACCGATTCTTTTCTAATGCAAAGCAAAGTAACGAAATTTGGTTTATTATTTTTGAAAAAATCAATTGATTTTATTTTAAGAGGGGGTTTTGTGGAGACTTTAGAAACTTCACTGGTTGAAATGATAAGTCCATTGAAACTAGACCACCACCATGGAAAACCTGAAAACACTGGATGGTCGATTCGTCCAATTGTGGGACTCTTCAGCAGTGCGCATCAATGATCCTGCTCACAGATTTCGAACCCAGGGCCTTCAGTCTCACGTGAAAACGCTTAACCTACTGAACCACTTAGGCGGAATCCAATAGTGTCCCACAATAGGATGAAAAGTCTATCCAGTGCTTCCAGGTTTCCAACGGTGTCCTAATATTAATCGGTTCATGATCGCAATCAAAAAGTTTTATATAAACTGACGCTAGTGTATTAACTACGAGTACACTTATGTTTCATGTATCAATTATACTTCTTGGATATTTGATTTATGACTTATGAACTTACCAAAAATGTAATTGATTTCTTCTTTTAACTTGTGTAAATTACGTTAACTAATGTAGAAAGTAAAATGTTTTTTTGATGTTAAATCTGTATCCATCAGTTTAGTACAATTTTGTGTAGGTAATTTAACCCAGAAATGTTGTAGAAAAATCAGTTAATGAATTATTATCATTATTATTATGAAGTTGTTCTCTTCTTTCGAATGATTTATATGGCATTAGTTTAGCAATGATTGATATAGAACATATGATTCATTCAGTAAAGCTGATAAATTATATACAAGATAATATAAGTAAAGATGGATAGTGGCTAGCAGTGAAATCCAGTTTGATGAACTTTTCGTCCTATTTGGGACTTGTCAGCTGAATGTACCTGCATCTCGAAGTTGATGTTCACTCTAGGACTCGAACCCAATAACGTTCGCTTCAAACGCCATCACGTTATCCACTACTTGTTAACCTTCTGTTGCCAGGTATTTTACTTTTGATTAATGATACATACTACTTATATCTATTGATATCAGTAGTACACACCACAATGATTTTTAGACGTGAAGTTTTAAAAGAAAATCAAATCACAGTTTATTTTTAGTTTAGTAGGAACAACGTTATGTTCTGAAGTTTAATCCGAGCTACGAATTTACTACTTATAACAGTATTTTTTATTAGCTGTTGAATAACATATTTAGGAAGCATATTTCTTTCTTTAAACATCTTACTAACACTTTCATAAACAGTGATTAGATTATCTTTAATGTAATTAAGTCTTAAGTAATTAATATGTACTGAAACTATCCTAAAGTAAGTTATTTCCTTTGGTTACTGAGTTTTGGACAAGCAGTCAATAGTCCACACACATACACACAATTAATTGAAGCAAATTAATGTAATAATGATGGCGATGCGCTAATTGTATGTTGAGTTGTTTTTCAATTGCATTTCGATCTATCAAGTTGAAACATAATCAATTTGTTAGACGTGTAGTCACTAACAAGTCTTTTTATTCGATATTCAAAATACTAGGATAGTTTTGTTTACAATAGACAAGATGTTGAGTACATTGGATTGTAATCAAATTAGAAATTTTCATCCATAGACCATCATTAGATGCCGTTTCTATGGTCAAGAGGTTAAGTGTGCATACGAGACCTAAAGTTCTGCGTTCGAGTCTCGCATACGGGATCGTAGGTATTCACTGGTAAGGTGTTCCATACTAGGATAAAATGGTCTTCTAGTGCTTCCAGGTTTTTAGTTGTGATATAACATTGATCGGTTCATGATACCAATAAAATTAAACAACGTACTTACCCACTTACTGAATATAAATTTACTGTTTTAATTTTTGACGACGAATAGAGAATAATTAGTAATCACTAGCTAACATTGATGGTTGTTTTGCTTTAGTTTGAGATATTTCAACAGAACTCTTCAATGGATCAAACCTGTGACCTTCAGAATCAAGGTGTGTTGTAGTGTCCGTTGCTATGTTAAGCCCACTTAGCTTATTCTAGCTTCCGGATAAGTCAATTTATTCATTCTTCTGGAGTCACATTTTGATTTTGTCAACTACTCGCTTATCAACCTTGACTGTTTTAATGTAAGCGTATATGTGTGCACATTTCTGTAACCTAATTTTATTTGAATATAAATATTGATTAATGCTTAATTAAGAGGGAGTTGGCTCACATGCCTTCTCCACTGTGCGCCGTTTCATGTCGCTCTCTTCTTCGCTTCCTTCTCTACGTGTGTCTGTTCAAATCAACGAATGTTGAAAACTTAATTCTCGTATTTGACTTGTTTAATTCCGATACTCACCAATGTGATTTAAGTCGTAAATTTTATATGAGGATAACTGATATGCACATTTCGTCAACAATCATTCATACGATCTAATTAGAGTCAGATTCAGGACAAAGTGTTACCGATTACGTTGAAATTCAAAGTTATAAACTTCGAATAGAGTTGAACAAATTGATCATTTATTTTAATCACCTGTAATGTTAATGTTTGATTGCGTGCTAGGTTTCAAATGTACACAATTGAGGAGACTCTGAATAAAACGAAACATCTGTACATTGTTTTCTGGTGATCAGTGGTTATCCAGCTGACTTGTGTCTTGGATTAACTAAATGTATGTTATTGTTTTTAAAGAATATATTCTTTATCTTGAATATTTCCCCTATACTAATACTGTAGTGAACAAGAACCCCAGTGGAGATAATCGAACATATTCGACACAAAATTACAGGACTCGTTAGTAAAATCTAACAACCATATATAGTAAATGCTTAATTTGCAAAATGTCCATCTATTGTCTCAGAATGACTCAGACTTCCTTTGTTCTTGCATTTTCATACAAATTGCATTCTGTCTTTATTCTTGACTATTCGATCCTCTTGTCTCTCTGCTGCCAGACATTCTGTTCACGACAAATATCATATACTACTTATGTCTAAGTAAGTAGCACATACCAAAATATTAATCATTTAATTCTCATCCTAATTAACTTTCCTCATACTATTAATAAATAAAAAAACTTTCGAGATATTCATTTATACAAAGGTTTATATTCGTTATAACATGCATACGAAGGACTTCACTAATCTGACAAGCATTTTATACAACTCCATGGAACACCTTTTAAACTATAACAAAAGTAATTCTTTCATTGATTCATTAAAATATTTGACTATCTTTGACAAAGATGTTGTCAATTAACTATAAATGATAAATCAATGATTGTTCCAAGTACAATCGATATCTTTTGTGAATTTATGTATCTATCCATTTGTTAAATATGATTCAAATATGAAATCATAGATTTCGTTATTACTTACGCCTGTTACCCTCAATGGAGCATAGGCCACCGACTAGTATTCTCCAACCCACTCTGTCCTGGGCCTACTTTTCTAGTTCCATCCAATTCTTGTTCATTTTTCTAATATCTATCTCCATTTCTCGGTGTAATGTATTCTTTGATCTTCCTCTTCTCCTTCGACCTTGAGGATTCCATGTGAGGTCTTGTATTGTGATGCAGTTGGGTGATTTCTTCAATGTGTGTCCTATCCACTTCCACCACTTCTTCCTGATTTCTTTCTCCGCTACAATCTGATTTGTTCTATCCCATAGTAGGTTGTTGCTGATAGTGTCTGGCCAAAGGATCCGAAGTATTTTGCATAAACAACTGTTAATAAACACTTGTGTCTTCTGGAAGATGTGTTTTCGTAATTCTCCAAGTTTCTGCCCCATGTAGTTGAACCGTCTTGACATTTGTATTGAAAATGTTGTGACTTTGGTGTTGGTTGACAATTGTTTTGAGTTCCAGATGTTCTTCAGTCGTAAATATGTTGCTCTTGCTTTGTCAATCCGCGCCTTCACATCTACATCAGATCCACCATGTTCGTCAATGATGCTGCCCAAATATGTAAAGATTTCCACATCTTCCAAATCTTCTCCGTCAATTGTGATTGGATTGGTGCATGCTGTGTTGTATCGAAGAATCTTGCTTTTCCCTTTGTGTATATTGAGACCTATTGCTGCTGAGGCTGCAGCTACACTGGTTGTCTTCTCCTGCATTTGTTGTTGCGTATGCGATAGAAGATCTAGATCATCTGCAAAGTCTAGATCATCCAACTGCATCCTACATGTTTACTGTATCCCATGCTTCTTCCAAATGTGGATGTCTTCATAATCCAGTCAATCACCAGGAGAAAGAGAAAAGGTGAGAATAAGTCACCTTACCTTACATTGATCTTCACTTAGAATGAATCTTTCAACTGTCCTCCATGCACAATTTTACAGTTTAATCCATCATATGAATTCCATATGTTATTGACTATCTTTTCAGGTACCCTATTGGATAAATCTTTTTGTTTTTTTTTACCAATTTAGATATTTGTTTATGTTTTTATTATTGTTTCTTTAAATCAATAGTTTTATAATCTGAAATGATCAAAATACTGTTATATTAGAAATAAACTAGAACACATCAGTAGTAAAAACAACTAAATAAACAAACAAACAAAGAAAGAAAAGATATTTGATGAAAACAACTATCCCAATTGAAAGTATAGCTATGGTGATTATTAAGGTTTAGATATAGATATTTCATCATAATATGTAAATGATATAATTCATTAGAGGTGTATTATAATAATGAGTTATTCAGTGAATGTTTAATCATTCATTCTACAAGAAAAATGAAGGATCCATTTCGGTGTTATGGAGATTGTCAAGTTTTGATTGAGATCATGAACCGATTGATGTTAGACCATTATTGAAAACCTGGAAGCACTGGATGGCCATTTTGTCCTATTGTGGGAATCCTCCGTAGTAGTGTGTATCCAAGATCCCGCTTGCGGGCTTTGAACCCAAGGCCTTCAGGTTCGCGCGTGAACGCTTAACCTACTTGACTACTGAGCTGGCTTCCAACTGTGTTAATGTCGTGTTAAAGTCGTTGACCAGTGGAGCTAATCCGTGTTGGGTAGAAACAGATGTCTACCTCAGTACAATGGAAGATGGTCACTCAACTTCGTAGGTTGGTTGAGGTGCAAAGCCCGCGAGTGGGATCGTGGATGCGCACTGCTGCGGAGAAGTCTCACAATAGGACGAAACGGCCGTCCAGTGCTTCCAGGTTTTCACTGGTGGTCTAACATCAATCAATTCATTATATCAATCAAAAATGAAGGAGATATGATGTTGACATGGTAGAGAGTTTGATGAAGTTTTGTTCTATGAGCTGGATGATTTGGTCGTGGAGCATTCATCGTTGTTCCGAGATAGGAAGTTTTCACATATCATCTTTCCAGCAAGCACTCATATTTTAACTGTTAAAGAATGTAACTATCTATGTTTCAAATGTAATAATAGATGAGTTAGAAATAAATAAAATTTTGAAATGTACTTATAGGTTTGATAAAGTTACAATTGAAGTGATACTTTTCTTGTCATGTCAATGATTGAGAATGATGAACGGGTGAAGTAACGTTCCAAAACTTAAGTGTTATATCTAGAGTTCAGATTCTTGATATACTTCATACAACGTGAGGAATCGAACGCAAGAATTCTCTAAGTCACAAGTGAGAAAACATAAGACAAGTGAAAGGAATAATCTTCCAAACAGTGCCATTTATGGTACGAAACTTTATAGTTTTCAGTAAAAACGAAATCATCATTATGGTCATCCGATCCGCATACAGGGGTTTTTAGCATTTGTCTAATAGAGAAGCTATATGTAGAGATTCTGGAATATTCTTCCAAAAGATAATTGGATGGAATATCTTCGGTTCCTTCTGAGCTTCTTAGAGTTTCCTTGAGTTCACTCGTTGGATATCCTCACAGATTCATATCGTAAAGAATTCCATTGAATTTCATGGATTCACTAGAAATGTTTATAGAAATATCAATTTAAGTGACTATTTACAAACAAACCTATGTCGTGATGGAGGATGATGAATCAATTAAAGCTAAGCCACTATGGAAAACCTGTAAGCACTGGATGGCCGCTTCGCTTCCTTACGTAGTTATATTGAATCCAATCGATTAGATTTCTATGGATTAAGTAAATCATAAAAAAACATTACTTTCTGTCTACTAATTCACACAAAATATACTTGAAGAAGTTTTCATAATTATTCAATCCTTTATCACTGTAGATCACCGACTTTGGTAATCTGAATCGATAATTTAGGGTTTAGTTAAGTTGGACAGGAATGGTGTGACCTCTCAACATACCTCAAAATTACACATATCTAAAGTGGATTACTGAGATGGTGGAGAATATTTGTAGCTCAGGTGAATGATAGACTTCATATAGACTTCTATCTGAAGTTTGTGCTGATGATATCGTTCAGAAGAACGATGAAAGCTCCACGACCAAACCATCTAGCTCAGAGAACAAAACTTCACCAAAAAGTGGATTACTCTTCCATCGTATCCGGGTACTGTAGATTTTTTTTAATTCCTGTATGACTAAAACACAAAGTTTTGACATAAGTGTATTGCTAAAATTATATATAAGAATAGAGTGAAATCATTGCTGAATAGGTCAATCTATGGCATACACGTTAATTGATCTTGATCCTGACGTAGATCAATAACTTACTTACTTACTTACGCCTGTTACTCCCAATGGAGCATAGGCCGCCGACCAGCATTCTCCAACCCACTCTGTCCTGGGCCTTCTTTTCTAGTTCCATCCAATTCTTATTCATTTTTCTCATATCTATCTCCATTTCTCGGCGTAATGTATTCTTTGGTCTTCCTCTCTTCCTTCGACCTTGAGGATTCCATATGAGGGCTTGTCTTGTGACGCAGTTCGGTGCTTTCCTCAATGTGTGTCCTATCCACTTCCAGCGCTTCTTCCTGATTTCTTCCTCCACTGGAATCTGATTTGTTCTCTCCCACAGTAGGTTGTTGCTAATAGTGTCCGGCCAGCGGATCCGAAGTATTTTGCGTAGACAACTGTTAATAAACACCTGTATCTTCTGGACGATGGCTTCCGTAGTTTTCCAGGTTTCCGCCCCATACAGTAGAACTGTCTTGACATTTGTATTGAAAATTCTGACTTTGGTGTTGGTTGCTAATTGTTTTGAGTCCCAGATATTCTTCAGTTGTAAATATGCTGCTCTTGCTTTGCCAATCCGTGCCTTCACATCTGCATCAGATCCACCGTGTTCATCGATGATCCTGCCCAAATATGTAAAGGTTTTTACATCTTCCAAATCTTCTCCGTCAATTGTGATTGGATTGTTGCATGCTGTGTTGTATCGAAGAATCTTGCTTTTCCCTTTGTGTATATTGAGACCTATTGCTGCTGAGGCTGCAGCTACACTGGTTGTCTTCTCCTGCATTTGTTGTTGTGTATGCGATAGAAGAGGCAGATCATCTGCGAAGTCTAGATCATCCAATTGCATCCTAGATGTCCACTGTATCCCGTGCTTCCCTTCAGATGTTGATGTCTTCATGATCCAGTCGATCACCAGGAGAAAGAGAAAGGGTGAGAGTAAGCAACCTTGCCTGACACCGGTCTTTACTTCGAACGACTTTGTCAACTGTCCTCCATGAACGATTTTGCAGTTTAATCCATCGTAGGAATTCTGTATGATATTGACTATCTTCTGAGGCACGCCGTAGTGTCGAAGAAGCTTCCATAGGGTTGTTCTGTCCACGCTATCAAATGCTTTTTCGTAGTCGATGAAGTTGATATAGAGTGATGAATTCCATTCAATTGATTGTTCCACAATGATCCGTAGAGTTGCGATTCGGTCTGTACACGATCTATCTTTACGGGGTCCTGTCTGTTTGTCGCGAAGTTGGGCGTCTACGGAGTCCTTCATCCTGTTTAACAATACCCTGTTGAAGACTTTTCCTGGTATTGAAAGAAGACTGATTCCCCTGTAGTTGTCACAGTTGCTGAGATCGCCTTTCTTTGGTATTTTGACTAGATCAATAAACTATTCAATATTCACTGACCTAACTGCCGAATGATTTGACTAGGACCCAGTGACATTTCTTTGACTCTATATCACTTTTTAAGTTGAATACTAAAAAAAGGGCTTTAGTATAATATACAATGGTCCTAAACTAAACATTATCTATCCATTAGATAAATCTTATGTAATTTAACATCGCTAAAAGAAAAACCCAATTTAAATCCTTATCTATAACAGTTGAATAGCAATAAAACTATCCTCTAACATCAAGAATATAAAATATGATGATATGACATGACCTTACAATAGATTTTCTTAATCAGTAAACAAAACATTGATGAAATTACCATGATGGAATACAATGTAATGATTACCGAATGTAATATTTATTTCTTGTTTACAGTATGATATTTTATTCAGTATAATAATGATTTATTTCAGTGTTATGTTTGTTTAAGATATGAGATTATTATATTCAATTGTCTTAAACTAACCCTCGAATAATCTAGTACGTTCGAGAGTGAGGAATGTCAACTCTCCCTCTAGAAATACTCACACATGTCCACGTGCATACAACCACAACCAGGGAAGTTCTACTCACTGCGTTCTCGTGATCGGGGTGTTCTTTACGAAATTGAGAGGACGAAGAACGAATGTACCATGCTTTAACCAGGTTAGTGGACATGGAGATTCTACCTAGGGGAGTTGTGAAACCTTGGTTCTAAACTACTGGTGTACATAGGCTTCAAGATCCTGAGGGAACTAAATGACGTATGAACCCATTGTTGGTCACTGATAACCATGGGACTGCATCTCGTTATGTTGTTCCATTGCCTTGTGTATCAGACCTTTAGTTCAAAGCCTCCGGTTGTGACTTCCTAAGAAAACCAACTGCTTCGGATTAGGTTCCCGGGTAGTATCTCAGCCCCCACACAAATCGAATGACGATGTGTGGCGCATATCTATATGAAGTGACCCAAGATAATATTTTCAATTTGTCATAATGAAATAGTTTACGCCTTTTCTTGAACTATTATCACCAAAAGTTATTCATATTTCCATGAATAAAATAGATGTATTTCTATTTGTTCTGTAATAATTTAGAGATTCCAGTTGATAATATGGACTAGAATTACATATGATGTTTTTGCATTCTTAGTTTGTTTCTCTAATATTTTCATTGTGTCACAATATTTAAGTAAAGTTGATAGTGGGACCGAGGATGTATGTTCCATTCTGTTTAGTACTTATTGACTGAGTGCAAATACATCTGTGTTGATGTTCAAAATGAGACTCGAACACAGTGATGTTCGCTGCAACTATCGAACACATTATCCACTGAACTAACAAGTCCAAGTGGCTACCTGAAATGCAAGTGCATTGAGCCAACCAGTTCCAATTAAGCTAAAATATGCGCTCTGGATTCCAATACTATTCACCTTCCAAATTTACTTAAACACAAATGTTAGCTTTTTAAAACTACTTAAAAGTAGGAACTATGGCAGAGAATGATGTTTGCAAGCAGTCAAGTATACAAATCGACTTTGTTGTATGAATATATATATATATATATTATTCCAAAAAGACGAAATTTCACGGGTCTCTTAACTTTGTCAGACTATACATTAATAGAGGGAGTTCAACATAAAATGGCTGCCGACTGAACGACAATTAGAAGTGAAGTGTTAGTGCATTTCATTAAACAGGATATTAAATATTAGGATATCACCATTATTCTTTAGTAATTAGCTCAGAGGTGTTACGTCAATAAGAAATATTTCTATTGAATTCTATGCTCTGAATTTACATTATCACCCGATAGGGATGTCAACCTGATTTTTCAATCTTTACAGATGGTTTTATCAGACCTTGTTATGATTTGGGTGTTTTTGAAAAGGTATCTAAATAAAGAAATACTTGCTATCCTCGAAATACAACTATAACTTAATGGTTGAGTCCATGAGTGAATTAAAACTAGACCAACATTGGAAATCTCAAAGTACTGGACAGCCGTTTTGTTCTAGTATTGGACTCCTTAGTAGTCCGCATCCACATTCTCACTCGCAGGATTCGAACCCATGACCTTTAGTTTCGCGTACGAGCGCTTAACCTCTAGACCACTGAGCTGGTATTCAACTAATCCACGAAATTGCGCCACCGTCCATCAACGTCTTCAATAAGTTACTATCTCACAACAGGCCGGCTGAACTCCACTGGTCACGGTCTCTTACTAGAACTCCAGGAAATACCTTTTGAAGCCAGTCACTAGTGATCAGAAGGAGACTGTTGTAAAGATTGTGATAATTTAATTGTTGAGTTCATCAGTCAATTAAAGCTAAACCACTATGAGAAACGTGAATGCGCATCGTTGAAGTGTTCCATACTAGAACAAAACGGCCGTCTAGTTCTTTCTGGTAATATAAAAACTAAATAGTTATTATAACCTAATTCTATCCAATATAACAATTTGTAAATAGAAGGCAAGAAAACAAAACATAATTTGTATTTGTTTGATTAATTAACTGACTAACAAATGAATGTTTGTTTGTTTGTTATTTTCAAAAAGGTCAATGAAATGGTTACTTAGTTACTTATTTATTTAACAAGACTATAACTTATGGACGAACCAATCAGGTATAAGATAACAAGTCTTAGATTTTGGAGTAACATTCACTCATCCATTTGACTAAATAGATTCATGGCATTCTAGTTGATGTTAGTTCGTGATGAACACTTTCCCCCCCCCATCAACTGTAAATCGTAATTCTAATAACTCACATTGGTTTATAACCCTTATTTAGACCTAGTTATTAAGTGGACACTCAGAAGGTCACTCTAGTTTTGCTCAAATGTCGTCCATAAATTATAATCTCACCGTTTACTTTACTAACATACATTTACACAAATGTATAAAGTGTCTGATAAATGCTTTCTTAAGATGGTGATTAGAAGTAGTCAACAGGAAACCCTGGACCCGGGTTTCGTGCTACTTGACACTCGTCAGCTCGGTGTACCTGTAACCTTGAGGAAACTGGTTCCCTCTGACGGATTCGATCCCGTGTCACTCGGCTTCACAGTCAGTCCTTCTTAGTGCAGATCAAACGCTATCGACCACATTGCAATGTGGCCACCAGTCTAGATGACTCGACACTGCGTGCACTATGTTGAGATAACGTCTCTGACTGTGAAGCTGGGTGACATGGGATCGAATCCATCAGAGGGCACCAGTTTCTTCAAGATTACAGTTACACCCTGCTGACGAGTGCCAAGTAGCACGAAACCCGGGTTCAGGGTTTCCTGTTGACTACCTCTAATCACCATCTTATCTCAATAAAGTGTACGCAGTGTTGAGCCACCTAGTGTGGTGGCCACATTGCAACTTAGTCGATAGCATTCGAAATGCCTTCTTAAACTTGTACACACTTATCACTATTATACAAGTATGAGAATCTACCAAACTTCCGGCTAGAATATTAAAATTTCAAACAGAGATAAATATATATTGTATTTGGGACGTACATATGAAACAAATGAGATTGTCTTTTACACTGTCAGTACAACTGATTTATATGGATACAAATATATATTTTTTTGTAAATCTGCATATTGCATGTTCAATAGTAATAATTGAAATAAAAAGGTCAAAATTTTATTGATGTATTGATTGTTTGTATCTTCCTATTGATGTTTAAGCCTACAATTGATCAATATCTTATTGGCATATGTGCATCCAGTGTGGATTGCCTTAATATTATCATCAATCAATAGTATTATAAGCCAAAGGGGATGGTGACTAGCAGTAGAATCTAGGATTGGCGTTTGGTTTTATTTGAGAATAATCAACTGGATGTATTTATATCTCACAGTTAATGTTCACACTGGGATTCAAATCCAGTATCATTCACTTCGAACACAACTTTGTTATCCACTTAGTTAATGAATCCAGATAATCATTATCTTGTGCAATAGAGTACAGTTTTAATTTACTTTTTACATCGGTTAATTGATACTTCTCATTGATGTTTAGGAATGTAATATATTCAGTCTCGTCTGATCCAGCTAATGAGTCACAAATAAGGTGAAACGTACATTCTAGATTTTAATGTTAGTCACCATCCATCTCTGATCATAAAGATCAATAATTCATCAATTTTTCCAAGAAAATAATCATATATGAGGAATTCCGGGTTATTGTTTTCTTTTATCAATTTGAATATTTTAATTCTGTGATCGTGTTTTTTTCTTATATCAGTTATACTTTAAGGTATATTATTTGTACAGTTGAATTCATGAGTCAATTGAAACTAGACTACCATGAAAAACCTAGAAACACTGGACGGCCGTTTCGTCCTATCATCGGACTCCTCAACAGTACACATTCGTGATCTCATCCCCGCAAGATTCAAATCTAGTTTATTTATCCTATAATTTGATGTTAAAAATATTATTTGGACATTTTATTTGACAAATAATCATTTAAGACTTTCTTACTTACGTCTATTACTCCTAATGGAGCATAGGCCGCCGACCAACATTCTTCAACCCACTCTGTCCTGGGTCTTCTTTTCTAGTTCCGTCTAGTTCTTGTTCATTTTTTTCATGTTTATCTCCATTTCCTGGAGTAATGTGTTCTTTGGTCTTCCTCTCCTCCGTCGGCCTTGAGGATTCCATGTGAGGGCTTGCCTTGTGACGCAGTTGGGCTGTTTCCTCAATGTGTTCTATACGTTTCCAGCGCTTCTATCTGATTTCTTTCTCCACTGAGTTCTGGTTTGCGACTACATGATTATAATTAGAACGGATGTATTTATAGTGTAGTGAAGAAGAACATCAATGGGGACAATCGAATGTATTTGACAACAAATTACAAAACTAGTTATTAAAATCTAACAACCATATAATGAATCGTTAATTTGCAAACAAACAATCCATCATATCAAACTTGACTGTATCTGTTGCAAACATCGTACGAATGTGTGACATTTCATTGTTCATGCGTTTTCATGGAAATTGCATTGTGTTCCCTCTCTTCTTTTCTTCATATTCCCACATCTTCTGCTGCCAGACATTACGTATTTAACTGGCGTCATATACTACTTATGTCTACATAAGTAGCACACTACACAATAGTATTGTGTGTATCTGTTCCAATCAGTTTTGAGTTCATTAACTATGCACATATGCCAATAACAGACTGATCAATTGCAGTCTTAAAAACTCAATGGTAAGACACAAGCAAAACAATACCAAGCGAATTTAAATTCACTCCATTACACAAGCAAGTGGCTATCAGTACTGAGTAGCTAAGTGAATAACGTGATGGCATTTGAATCGAATAGTACTGGGTTCAAGTCCCAGAGTGAGTATCAACTCTGAGATGCTGGTACATCCAACTGAAGAGTCACAAATTGGATGAAACGCGCATTCTGGATTCCACTGCTAACCACTATCCATCTTTGCTTATAACAGAACGTAGTTATCTGATATTTACTACTATCAAGCTTTTCAATTATAACTATTCGTTGACGTATTTTAGGTGCATATTATATTACGTAATGTGAATTATGTTTGAGAGTTGTTTGCAGTTGCCTAGAATTTTGATGAATAAATCTAAAACATTCAATAATACGAAATATATACCCTGTTGTGATATTAATCATTGAGTGAATATTGACCTCCTGCACAACCGGAGGAGGGGGCGGAATCCAGTTTTTCACAAAGTGACATATTAATTTCCAACGGTATTGGATGATAGTCACACAACTAATTGACTAAGAAATATATGTCGTTAGTTTGTATTTTACAGATTCATAGCTATATTGTTCACTTTTCAACATGAATCTATTCGATTCTTTCTCCAAAAGCTCTTCTGTTGTCCACTGTTTAGATGTCCACTAAGATGATGAAACATTAGTTTAGACATGATTGACTATTTCAGTTGTTACTTACTTACTTACTTACGCCTGTTACTCCCAATGGAGCATAGGCCGCCGACCAGCATTCTTCAACCCACTCTGTTCTGTGTCCTCTTTTCTAGTTCCATCCAATTCTTAGTCATTTTTCTCATGTCTATCTCCGTTTATCAGCGTAATGTATTCTTTGGTCTTCCTCTCCTCCTTCGGCCTTGACGATTACATGTGAGGGATGTCTTGTGATGCAGTTGGGTGCTTTCCTCATTGTGTGTCCTATCCACTTCCAGCGCTTCTTCCTGATTTCTTCCTCCACTGGGATCTGATTTGTTCTCTCCCACAGTAGGTTGTTGCTTATAGTGTCCGGCCAGCGGATCTGAAGTATTTTGCATAGACAACTGTTAATAAACACCTGTATCTTTTGTTACTATGCATAATTTCTAAAAACAAATGATCAATTTTGTTTACAACTATATGTATAAACTTAAATCAACTGAATAAATTCAAGGGATTCTGTGTTCTTTTGAACTCTATCATTCAATTTAATCCAATGATATTTTTATTTATTCAACGACTTAATTTGTAATTTTAATTTACTTTTTGTATTACGCTAGGTGTCTAATAGTGATTAGTATCAAAAGGAGTTTTGTGGAGATTGTAGTAATTTCAATAGTTAAGATCATGAGTGGTTAAGAACTCATTCGTGAGACCAGTAGGTTCTGGGTTCGAATCTCACGAGGTGGGGGTGGTAAATGCGCACTACTGAGTAGTCCCACAATGGGACGAAACGGCCATCTAGTGATTTTAGATTTTTTATAATGGTTTAACTTCAATTGAATCATGATCTCAACTATTGCAATAGTGATTAATTATGTTTTGTTTTTAAGGATTAGAAAAAAATTTCTGTTTGATAATAGGTACTAGTTTATATACCTCCTAGAACAAATGGTATGACTTTCAAAACTGATTTCACTTAGGTTACTATAGATACATACACATTTTGCTTATTTATTAGTGGTTAAACTTGATAAAAAGAAAATGTTGGTTAACTAAACTTTCGTGCTAGTTGTCATTTATCAGGAGAATATATTTATAATCTATGAGCAAATGATACTCTTGATGACGTTCGAACCCATTTTACTAAGGCTTCTTTTTAACCTAAACAAATCATACAAGTAAGTGTTATAACTTGTGACCGCCGATTAGAGAGCAGTGAATTATCGATCGAATCAATGACGCGTAAAACCCATACGAGCAGCCTAGAGTGTTGATTAGACTCACTTCCTGTCTAGCCTAGTCAGTTAAGTTCAGAACACCATTCCGAGTCTCTGCGATATGAATCATCATATTTTAAACATACACGGTTTATATACCAATCAAACAGACCACAACGTACCAATAAAATATGAAACAACATTTGTACAAGAATTAGCTAGATGTAACTGTGAATGAGGGAGGTATTAATTAATATACTGGGCATTACTCAAAAATGATAAAACGTATAATAATAGTTTATGGGTCAAAATAAAGCCTATAATAAGAGGAATATGAATATGTATAGTGTCTCAAATGACTCAGAATCCCTTTGTTCTTGCATTTTCATACAAATTGTATTCTTTCTTCATTCTTTATTGTTCAATCTTCTTATCTCTCTACTGCCATACATTCTGTTCAATACTTACGTCATATACTACTTATGTCTACATAAGTAGCACATGCCACAGTAGGTTCAGTAACGTTACCAATAAACTAATCAATGTGTATATATATAGATAATAGTTCATGATTTTTCTGCCATTTGAGACTAATCATCTGAATAGATAAAGATTCTGTTTTACTAATTATCTCACTTAGAAACTAATTTAAAATTTATTGATTTCCAATAGACTTTGTTATAACTCTTTCTATTATTTCAACTCAGCTATTCCTATTGCTTAGTATTCACGGACACCAATTCATTCGACATGTCCCGAAATCAGAACACGGTTAAACAGGAAAGAGATTATTATTCCAAATAACAAGGTTAGATGGAAGTAAGAAGCACAATAAGTAAAATGTTAGTGTTTTGATATGAGAAGATTTCTAGAGTATTCTTCAAGTATCAACTAGCGCTGATTGGATAAGTATTAGCCAATCAGTATGCATCAAACGCAATCATGCATTGAATAGACTTTAATCTAATCTATGTTCTGCTAACAGACTTAATTGTTTAAAATCTTGGAACTTCAAGTTGATAGTGTAAATGATATAGAATTTACAAATCATAATAATGGTAGAGATGATTTACAGATCAGGTGAATGATTTCAATAGAGTATTATTCTTTGAACCATCTTGCTTACAATTTTTAATTTATATCAACATTTGTTAAATCACTATTCAGTAAATTTATCTATGGATAATTATCTAGAATTGAAATATCTTAAAAGTAACTTAAACCAACAATAAAAACACCGCTTTCATGTAAAAATTTGTATAAATTAACATTATTCATTTACTAGCATTGGGGGGGTGTATGCTACTTATATCAATCTAAGTAGTATATGATGTTAATCATGAACAAAATGTCTGGCAGCAAAGAGACAAGAAGATCAAACAGTAAACAAATGGGAACAGAATGCAATTTGTATGAAAATGCAAGAACAAATGAAGTCTGAGTGATTTTGAGACAATCAATGGACCTTTTTACAAATTAAGCATTTACTATATATGATTGTTAGATTTTATTAAAGATTGTTCCCTGGCTGCGTTTTGTTCATTATATTAGTACAAAAATCAATAATAGGTATTGAGTTGCTGTTTACTTCCTTGTCAATCAAGTAATGATGAGAACAATGAAATATATATGATGGATAGTTGAGTACATCTCCAAAATGAAGTCTTAGTTGATTGTTGAACTATAGAGCCAAGTCAGAAATTTTGATTTTTCATAGATAAATAATAATGTTGAATTCATTAGAACATTTGGATTTATTCTTTGAATGATTTCAATGAACAGAATTGACAAGATTTAATTGATTATTTTATAAATCAATGATGTATTTTGTAATCGATAGGATGAATACTTTAACATATTATAGAAGTCATTCAAGGATACCACCAAACCACCAAATTAAATCCTAATACAGTTGATAAAGGCAATACGATCATTCATCTCAACTTATTTAGTCTTAATAATCATGATGTTTCATTAGATGTCCAGGAAACCTTTTCTAAAAGTCAATCATTATATGTATCCATTTATTTATTTATTATATTTATTTGCCCCCAAATGCCCTGGTATGATCGGGAGTGGGGTGGGTTCACCCTCCCTCTCGAAATACTCTCACATGGCCACGCGTATACAGCCTCTGCCAAGAAAGTCCTACTCATTGCCTTCTCATGGTGGGGGTGTTATTTACGAAAATGAGAGGACGAAAAGCGAATGTCCGGCGCTTTAACCGGATCACAAACCAATGGTGCACATGGGCTCCAGTGTCCTGAAGGAACAAATGGTGTATGAACCAATTTTTGGTCACCAGCTTCCATGGGACTGCATCTCCTCACGATACTCCACTGCCTTGTAGACTAGACCTTTAGATCAAAGGCTCGGGGTGTGGCCCCCTAAGAAGGCAACCTACTTCGGTCTGGGCACCCGGGCAGTATCGCAACCCACGCACTAAAACATGATAAACTATTTACTTATGGATCCATATAGTGAATAGTATTTGATACTTCATTGAAAAATTCATTTACTTTTAAGATAATTTATATCATTATTTAGTATTTATAGAAGATTTACCAAAATTATGAATATTCAAATAGTTGTTTCAACCTAGGTATGGATTGTCTAAGTTCCTGGGTTTGATTTTATTGAGTGTACTTTTTCAATGTATCTATTTATTCAGTCGTTCTGAAGATAACATTAGTTTGTGTAAAACAAAAATGGTCCACAAATCTCTGTATTGATTTTTTTTTACTGCTTTCAGGAATTTCGATAGAATATTCTAAGAAATAGTACTTGATCTACAGTTTAGGTATAATAAGACACTTTGATTGAAGTGTTAGGTTTGGTTAATTGTTGATGGAATATAATATCTAAATTCACTATTTAGTATTAACAGAGACTTATTTATTTCACTGGTTGAAATCATGAATCCATTGAAGCTAGACCACCATGGAAAACCTGGAAGCACTGGACGGCCGTTTCATCCTAGTATGGGACTCCTCAGCAGTGCGCATCCACGATCTACATTTAACGTTGTTTACATAGTTAGTCTAAGGTGTAAAGATGTTCAAGCTCATACACTGTATAACTATAGAAACAATCACTTGATCGAATGATATATTACTATTCATCTATTCAATGGATAAAACTTTAATTATCACTCTTCTAAACTACCCATTCTTATCTTAAGGGTAATTCATCTTCCCAATTATTAATATTATTATAATTATAATGCGGATTTTATTATTATTATTTCGTGGATGGATTGAAATTAAACATTAATACCGTTGAATGCTAGCTCAGTGATCTAATGGTTAGACGCTCGCGCGCAAGGCTGATAGGTCCTAGGTTCGAATCTCGCATGAAGGGACGGATTAGTGAATGTACACTGTTGAGGAGTTCCACAATAAAACGAAACAGCAGTCCAGTTCCTCCAGATTTTCCTTGGTTTTCTAACTTTAATTGACTCATGATTTATGTTATGACTTGATGTCCGGCTTACGATCACTTGACTTATACACCAATCAGAATACGGCTTATACGAATATTCGCACTATGACAAGGCCAATGACGTTCAACCGGTCTGAGCAGTCTAGCGTCCTATTGGGTCCTACGTCCTTCTAACCCGTCCTCTTGAGTCCAGAACACAATACCAGATTCCGAATCAACCAAATCGAACCAAATCATTTATTTCAGACATATTCGGTTTATATATCAATCAGGCAGACCACAACGTACCATAAAATAGAAACTAACATGTGTACACAAATAGGCCAAAAAGTGGCTGTGAATGTGGGAGACAGTAATTAATAAACTGAGCATAATTTAGGGACAGTAAATCGTACAATGATAAATTATAGGTCAAAATGAAGCTTATGATAAGGGGAATATAAATATACATAATCTAACTATTAAATAATTACACCGTAAGAATATATAGATAATATTAATCCATTAACAGTTCTCAGAAGTTACTCGTGACTTAATCTTCACTCGGATATAACAATTTCAACTAGTGAAATTTCTAAAATCTCCACAAACCCCCTTCTGATAAATTTAGATAACTTGTTGAAATATCTAGATGGCATGAACAGGTAGCCTAGATATTCAATTAGGAAACAAACGTTATCCATAATCCAAACTGAATATATACAATGGTTACACGCGCACACACACACACACACTCTATCTTATGTATATACATACATCTATCCATAGAATATTTACACTTATTCGCATAGCTAATTCACTTTTCTTTTTTTGGCCAATTTCAATACTGTTTTGTTTTTCATTATTTTCTTTTCTCTCAGAACTTTCTCTACAAAAAACACCATGAAACATAAACATAGACAAATTAGTACAGAATCAAATCCATGTCAATCTGATATTACAAATGGTTTATTACTACCTGTGAATGAGATCATTGAAATCCCAACTGGAACTACATTAACACCAACACCGACACCAACACCATCATTATCACCATCATCATCACCACCATCACCACCACCAACAGCGATGACCCCAATTGAAACTATCAGTACAACACAGAGTTGTACTAAAAAATATAAATTATTATTTAGTAGAATATTAGATTGTAAATTATTTCATATGATTATTGTTGTATTATGCGCATTAGATGGTATACTTGTTATATGTATGCTTCTATTAGAAATTGAATCATTAAAATTAAAGGTAAGTTATCATTATAATTAAATTGTACTATCATTATGGAGATTTACTAAGATTGTTAAATGTTATTGAGAACATGAACCAATTGAGTAAGATGTTATAACAAGTAGAGTTTAGTCATGTTGGGATGTGAAGCAATTACACACTGAAGTTAATCGAATATAGTTTAACAGTATCGTGAATTGATTAAAGTTAGACATATACATCATAGTATTCCTTCTCAGTTGTATGAAGGTTATTGATTCGCCATCAGATCGAAGGTTCTGTAATCGATTTATTGTGATGAAGTACTGAATGGGTAATTCTGTGGAGCGTTACAATAGAACAAATGGCTAGTCCAGTGCTTCGTAGTTTTCATTGACCATCAAAGATCATGATCTTAATAATTTTAATACTTTGTTTTGTATTGCATTTTTAATATTGCGAAAGTGAGTTGGTGCTATACTTGAAAAGATTACGAAATTGCCTAAATCTGCGGACGAAACGAAGAATCAATGACATAACAACAAGACAAGCTAACCTATTTCGATGCATCCCAACCCTACTACCTAAAAGAAGAAGACCATATTCAGATAAGGCAAAGGTATATTCCATAATCAGCTAGAAGCACTAACAAAGCAAACAGATATATAGAGCATAATAAGGTGCTTAAGAAACATCACAAAATAGCATATTAAAAGAGGTAACAAACAATTGGAGCGCTTTTGGCGCGAAAATGAGGAATTCAAATTTTTGAAATAAAATTACATCATTTAAAACAACGAACAATTTAGTTTGACATTTTTAGGATTTTTAAGTTGGTAATTCATTTCTTGTATTGAAACATTAAACATTAACATTAAGATCCTCATTGTAATCAACATTACTTATTTTTTATGTTGTGTGATGATCCTAATCCAATACACGATATATAGGTTTCCTATCTGTATATGTGTGAGCCTGATGTTTGATTGGAAAAGAACCAAATGTAAGTAGGAAACTTCCACGAGCCTTCCACGAATCGATATCGATAAACACAGATATGTATCTTAGAAAAAGGGGTTCTTTAATTTAGATCAACAATGTAAGTGTTTCTATTTAGAAAATATCGTCAAATCTTGATTAATAATGTATGCACGTAAGTAAGCCTTCACTAATCATTTGTCTTATATGTGATTTGCCTAAAGTATCACTTATCATATAAGATATTTGTTTAGTTAAATGCCACTGAAATAATAGTGATATACAATGTAACGTTTAAATATCGGTTATACAATGAAATAAACAATTCCACTGTTCATCATCAGTATGGAAGTTAACACAAATATAAATCGGTCTAGATTATTACGTCATACTAGTAAAGTAAGATGAAATTAGTGAAATCCTCGGCCTTTCTTTTTAGTTCTATCCAATTGTTGTTTATTCTTCTCATATTTGTCTGTCACCATATATCAGTATAATATGTTCTTTGACCTTGAAGATTTCAAGTGAGGGCTTGTCTTGTGATGCAGTTCGGTGATTTCCTCAATATGACGCATTTCTTCTTGATTTCTTCCTCCTCTAGAATTTGGTTTATCCTCTTCCATAGTAGGTTGTTGTTAATAGTGTCTGGTCAACAGATCTGAAGTATGTTTTGCGTAGACAACAGTTAATAAACAATTGTATCTTCTGGATGATAACTTTCGTAGTTCTCCAAATTTCTGCGCCATAATGTTGAACTATCTTGACATTTGTATTGAAATGTTCTGACTTTGTTGTTGGTCAACAGATGTTTTGAGTTTCAGATGTTCATTAGTTGTAAATATGCTGGTCTTACTTTACCGATCCATGCCTTCATATCTGCATCAGATCCACTGTGTTCATCAATGATGCTACCCAAATATATAAAGGTTTTTACATCTTCTGAACCTTCTCCGTTTATTGTGATTGGATTGTTGCATGCTGTGTTGTATCGGAGAATCTTGCTTTTCCCTTTGTGTATGTTGTGACCTAATGTTGCTGAAACCATGATTAATTTATTATTATCTATCTATTTTAAATATATAAAAATCTTATTTAAATGAAATAAGTTAAGATTTATTAAAAAAACCCCAATGTTTTTATTTCAGTGTTTTTTTTTAATCTTCACTTTTAATTTTCTTCTTTTTTTCCTTTTTTTTTGTTTTTCTCTCTTAAATATTCATATGAACTCAGATTAAGAGAAAAAGAAAAAAAAGAAAAAATAATCTCCAATAAATGAAACATCCTTCATTTATTCAATCTGTGTTATTTATTCAAATATCTAGGTGATTCTTAATAATAATAATAATAATAATAATAATAATAATAATACTAATAATACTACTACTAATAATAATAGTAATAATAATACTAATAATAACAGTAATAATAATAATAATAATAATAATGGTGGTCATAATGAATTATGATTACTACTACTAATAATAATAAGTAGTATTTGTACTAATAAATTATTATTATTATTAATCTTTATATTAAAAGCGTTTTCTATTTAATATAAAATTAAGGTGATGATGTAATACAAAAAGAAAATGAGAAAAAATAAGAAGGAATTCAGGAAAAAAAATATTTTTTCTAATTAATTAGTTTTTCGGTCAAAATTATTTTTTTCTTTTCGTTTTTTCTTTATTATTTTTGTGATTCTTTTCTTTACTTTACTTTTCTCTTCTCTTTTCTTTTTTTATCTCATTTATTTATTTCATCTAGATTTATCTAATCTGTTTTTAATCTTTAATTAACTTCAATATAATAGGAACAAGAACAACAACAACAACAACGACAACAACAACAACAGCAACAATGAGAAAAGAGAAACACGCACTTGCGCACACGCACACACACACACACACGATTTGAATGCTGAAAATTTAGGTCAATATTGAATAAAATTTTAATGCACGAATTTGTTTTTCTATCCATCAGTTTATTATTGAATATTGAAATGATAACACGAAATATTTAGGGTTTATTTAAATAACTTTTTTTTATATTGAAGGTTAAAGATTAAAAAAAATTTAAAAAAAAAAAAGAAAAATAAATAAATAAATAATGAATTTTAGTTGTTGATTGTAGTTTATGTGTATGAGAATGAAATTTTCATTATTTGCCTACTTACATACTTACTTACGCCTATTACTTTTAATGGTGGAACATAGGCCAACGACTAGTATTCTCCAATCCATTTTATCTTGGGCATTCCTTTTTAGTTCAATCCAATTGTAAAAATGACAATTCGTTCTGTTTTACATTATGGCAGCGAAACATGGCTATTAAGAGTTGAAGAAACTCATAAGTTACTAGTATTTGACCACAGATGCTTTAGAAATATTACTGATATCTGCTGGGATCACCGGGTAAGTAATAAAGGTTAAACGTAGGGTATTAGGGAATGATGGTAAATCAGTTGATGAGGTTATGAATCTTCATCGACTGAGATGGTTGGGCCACGTGCTGCGTATGCCTGAACACCGATTACCACAACGCGCAATGCTCACTGGTGTTAGGGATGATTGGAAGAAAGTTAGGGGCGGCCAAACCAAACATCAATGCTTGAAGTCACTAACTTCTAGGTTGAACAATGTTAGTAGATGCAGACTATTTGGTTGGGGTCCGCGTGACTATCGTAACTAATGGTTGGAGACTGGGTGACATGACTCAGAATCGACCACAATTGTCTCGGTGTAACACTCTCTGTCTCCCCTTAAACTAAGAGATTAAAATCGCTTCATATGTTTCTTTCTACGAACTAATTCTTTCTTCCTGTACTATCTCTTTATATGCGATCTTTCTTCTATATATATAACCACCACTGAATTAACTACTTCTATGAATTTGGTGTTCATCTTGTTGTGTTAATGCTGTATGGCAACTTGGACTGATGCATATATGTGCCTGATCCTACGTTGTAACTGACTGACTGACTGACTGACTGACTATCCAATTGTTGTTCATTCTTCCTATGTCGGTATCCATTTCTCGGCGTAATGTGTTCATCTTTGGTCTTCCTCTTCTATTTTGACAAGGTTGTCTTCTCCTGCATTTGTTGTTATGTGTGAGATAAAAGAGTCAGATCATTTGAAAAGTCTAAGTCGTTCAAGTGTATCTTAGCTGTCCATTGTATCCCATTCCCCCCCCCATATGTTGAAGTCTTCATAATCCACTCGATCACTATGAGAAAGAGAAAGAATGAAAGTAAGCCACCTTACCTGACATCGGTGTTTACTTCGAATGAAGCTATCAGCTGTCCTCCATGCAAAATTTTACAGTTTAATTCATCATAGGAATTCCGTATAATATTGACTATTTTCTCAGGCACGCCGTAGTGTCGAAGAAGCCTAAAACAGAATTTCCTAATAGATAAATCACCAGATATAATCAAACAAGTTTTAATATTACTCAGTGTAGTATTTGTGTCTGTTTCCTAAAGTGACATTATATTCTGTATAACATAGGATATTCTGGTATGAAGTATTTTTGATCTATGTGATTTATTTTTGATTGAGATCATGAACCGATTGATGTTACACCACTGTTGAAAACCTTGAAGAAATGGACGACCGTTTCGTCCTACTGTGGGACTCCTCAGCAATTCGATCCGCGATCATGGTCGCAGGGTTCGAACCCAGGAGCTTCTGTCTCGCGCGCGAACTAATAACCTACTGGACCACTGAGCGGCAATCCAATGGTGTTAGTGTCTAACATTAACCAATCCATGACATTGCGTGACCATCTTCCATAGTACTGAGGTACATATTTGTCTCTATCCAACATGGATTAGCTCCATTTATCGCGGTTTCTTACTAGAACTTGCAGAATTCCCTCACGAAGCTAGTCACTAGTGAGCACATGTTAATTATCAGTACAGCGGTTGTGGAGGTTCATGATCTCAATCAAAAACTTAATAATCTCCAAAACTCCTATACTGATAATTGATTGATTATGATTATTAGTCAAAAGTGGATGTACAAACCAATATATAATTGAGTGTATGTCCAAATAGACGGAGGTCGCGATTGCTCATACTTCTGACTACTTGCGGAATACATTTCCACCATTTCGAACTTGTACTTCTTTCTCTTTCTCTCTTTAGTTGACGGATCTGGAACATATCAGAATAGTTAGCTTATTGGTCATTGTATCACAGAGTCTTTGTATCGTTCATAGACTAAGTGAACTTGTAATCCCTTGAACTATAACAAAAACACAAAAATAAAACATTCAAACCTAAAACCTACTATATATTTCCTGTTATGTCTTTATGAGCCGCCTGTTATCACATGATTTATCCGCCAATCAAAATACGACTTATACAATCTTAGCACTGTGCCAAAGCAATGATGTTTGACCGGTATGAGCAACCTGGCGTCCTTATTGGTCTCATGTTCACCTAGCCCGTCCACTTGAGTCCAGAACACCAATACCAGCTTCCACTATGCGAATCAAGACGAATCGAATCATATATTTCAAACATACTGGGTTTATATATCAAACAAACAGACCGTACACAATAAAGCTAGAAAGTGGCTGTGAACGTGGGAGACAGTAGTCAATAAACTGAACATAGTTCAAGAACAGTAAATCGTACAATAATAAATTATAGATCAAAATAAAGCTTATAACAAGGGGAATATAGATATACATAATCTACTTACTGAACAATTATAGCATAAGAATATATAATTAATATTAGTTCATTAATAGTCCTCAGGAATTACCTGTAATTTAATCTTCACTAGGATATAACATTTCCTTCATTCTTGTTATGTTCCGATAATCATAATGAATGGTAACTATTAGGATCCATTTATGAACCAATAGTATGCGTATATTTCTATCGCCTAATTGTTAAATAACTAAATTATACATAATCATTTCCCTATTATTATAAGCTTTATTTTGATCTATCAACTATTATTATACGATTTACCATTCTTGAATTATGCCCTTTCTATTAGTCAATGTCCCCCACCCACCCACATTCACAGCCACATTTGGCTAAATCTTGAACAAATGTTGTTTCCTATTTTATGATACGATGTGGTCTATCTGGTTAGTAGATAAACCTAGTATGTTTGAAATAAATGATTCATATAGCAGAGGTTCGGATTGGTGTTCTAGACTTAACTGGCTGAACTAGGCAGAAAGGAGGATTGATAAGTGTATTTTAGACTGCTCATATGGGTTTATGTGTCACTAGTTCGATCGATAATTCACTTCTCTCTAATTGACAGTATCATTATATTATACATTAACAGGGCATACAGGTCACAAGATATAACAATTTTAATTTTTGTTTTGTTTTAAATTATATTACATAACACATTTATTTTTTTTTTGGTTTTTCTTTTCCTCCCGCACACACACACACCCCCTCTCTCGCTCTTCCTTTTGTTCCGATTATCATATTGTAGCCATGCCCATTACGATATCGTCTTAATTTAACATCATTTATATTTGAATGTATAAGTTATGTAATAATATCATTATTTTTGATTGAAATTCCAATTAAATTATGGACATTTGGTTATAAATTTTATCAATATCAATGGATTGAATTATTAGATGTATGTGTATGTATTATAAGTTTTACCGTAGATACTTATAATATACATCGACATGTTATAGAAACAAAATTGAATAAAATTAGTACTCCTAATGATACAATAGAGAATATAGAACAAACATTACATACAACTATAGCTGATGCTGCTGGTTTATTAGTATTATTTCGTTTATGGCGGGTAATACGTATTGTGAATTGTAAGTTTTCATTCATTTGTTCTATTAGTTTTATTATTATTATTATTATTATTATTATTATTATTATTATTATTATTATTATTATTATTATTTGAACACATAGATATTGATACAATAGAAGGTACTGAATCGATATGTGCCACATAAATCTCATTGGATTTATGTGAGAGCTAGGATATTGTTTGGATGTCCAAACTGAAATAGGTGGGGTTTTTTTTAAGGCGGATCACACTCAGAGCCTTCGATCTAAAAGTTTGATGTATATGGTATTGGAGCATCGTAAGGAGATACAGTCCCAAAGATAGTTGGTGACTAATGATTGGTTCATACACGATTTGTTCCTTCAGGATATTAGAGCCTATGTGCACTATTGGTTTGAAATCAGGGTTTTCTAGATTCCCTGTGTGGACTCTTTGTGTCAACCAACCTGTTTAAAGGGCTGGAAATTTGCTATTCATCTTCACAATTTCGTAAACAAAACCCGTAGTATGAGAAGGCAGTGAATAGGACTTCCTTAGCGGAGGCTATGTACGCGTGACCATGTGAGAGCATTTGGAGAGAGAGAGAGAGCAGACTCTCCCCTCTCTCGGACGTACCAGGGCATTTGGAGGCAAATAAAAATTTTGTTTTTGTTTAGATTTCTTGACTAGTTTTGTTTTTTTTCAATAAACATACACTGTATAGTTGAGATCATGAGTCAATTGAGACTAGACACTACCACGGCAAACTTGGAAGTATTGAATAGCCGTTTCGTCCTATTACGGGACTTTTGATCAGTACACATCCACGACCTCACCTCGCGAGATTTGAACCCAGGAACTACTGGTTTCACGTGAGAGCACTTAATCACTACATTGAATATTTGAATTTGACTTTGAGATGGTATAGAAGAGTTGTAGATCAGGTGGATGATTTTAATGAAGTTTAGTTCTCTGAGCTGGATGGTTTGATCATGGAGCTTTCATTATTCTTCTAAACGATATCGTCAACACAAATTTCAGGTGGAAGTGAAGTGTTCGTACATTTGGCTAACCAGGATATTCCATATTAGGATATCACTTTTATTCTTTAGTATTTAGCTCGGAGTTGTTACGTGAATATCAAATATTTCTATTGAACTCTATGCTCTGAATTTACATTATGATTCGGTATTGATTTCAACCTGATTTTTCAATCTTCACGGATGGTTTTATCAGTTTTTGTTATGATTTGGGTGTTTTTGAAAAGGTATCTAAATAACTCATGTATTCTATTTCTAAAGAAATAAAGAAATACTAGAGATCCCCGAAATACAATCATAACTTAATAGTTGAATCTATGAGTGAATTAAAACTAGACCATCATTGGAAATCTGAAAGTACTGGACGGCCGTTTCGTTCTAGCATGAGCATCCACGATCCTGCTATCGAGATTCGAACCCATAACCTTTAGTCTCACACGCGAACACTTAGGCTCTAGACTACTGAGCCGTGTTAATGTCTAACCTCAACCAATCCACAAAATTGCGCGACCATCTTCATTGTACGAAGGTAGATATATATCTCTACCCGACACAGATTAGCTCCACTGATCACGGCTTCGCACTGGAAATCCGAGAATTCCTTCAGAAAACTTGTCACTAGGGTGTACATGGTTAAACATCAAAACCGTTGGATTCCGGCTCAGTAGTTAAAATGTTGTGTTCGCGCGCGACACTGCAGGCGATGGGTTCGAATCCCTCGAGCGGGATTGTGGATTCACACTGCTGATGAGTCCCACAATAGGACGAAACAACCATTCACTACTCCCAGGTGTTCAACGATGGTCTAACATCAATCGTTTAGTGATCTCAATCAAAAACATCTTAATCGATGACAACTTGTGATCCATATATTATCAATTCTTTTAAAATTGTAGGTACAAATTTTCTATTTTCTTTTATATGAATACACCGTCTCTCTTCTTTTAGCTATCATTGTTTCTGTGACTGCTACACATGAAAGAAATATGAAATTATTAAAAGAAGCTCAAAATATTTCATTGAAACGTATTCATGAATTGGAACAATTACTTCATGATAATAATATACCAATACCTTCATTAACACCAAAAAGTCAATCTATATTGTCCAAAAAAATTTAAACTTAAACTGGTATTTATCTTAAAATATTTTCCCTCCAAAAAAATTATCATTTTCAAATTTTCCCGAAAAAAAATACACTTCACTTTATTTATATTACTTATTATCATAATTAAGTAGCATGAATTATTTATGTGATATTTTACAATGTGTTGTCTTTTATAGCTTCATTTTTTGACTTCTTTATTTATCATTTTAATTAGAATTTCAGATTTCTTCCTTCTTATATCTTTAAAAATACATAAATGTTAATTCATAGTAATAGAAATGCATTTGTTTGACAATCAGATCAGTATTGTATTCAGTCTTATTTAAGCTGTTATCCATTATATTATGAACATGTTCAACTAGATTATTATAATGAATAATTGATTTCATTATATAGATAGATGTTTAATAATCATTATGGTTATTTGTTAGAATATAATAACTTCAATAGAGTTTTATTTTATGTTAGTGTATTCTCTCTCTCTCACACACACACACACACTCACTATTTACTTTATTGATTTTACTGTAACACTGATGTAATTTCGGTATGGAATCAAGTTGGAGTATGTTTTACAAATGATACTTAATGTGAATATATTATTGTATTTCAAAGGGATTGATACTTATTTATAACTCATATGATAATCTAAAACTGTACTATCTGTGTAACTGAAAACATTTCTAATGATAATAATAACTAGTTTTGTCAACTACTGCATTTATTATTTTTTTTTTTGATTGAGATCATGAACTGATTGATGTTAGACCACCGTTGGAAATCTGGAAGCATTGCATGGCCATTTCGTTCTAGTATGGGACTCCCCAGCAATGCGCATCTACGATCCCGCTCGCGGGATTCGAGCCCATGGCCTTCAGTCAGTTAGAAACTAACACCATTGGATGCCGGCTCAGCGTTCGCGCGCGAGACTGAAGGCCATGGGTTCGAATCCCTCGAGCGGGATCGTGGATGCGCAGTGCTGAGGGGTTCCATACTAGAATGAAACGGTCGTCCATTTCTTGCAGGTTTCCAACGGCGGTCTAACATCAATCAGTTCATGATCTCAGTCAAAAAACCCCAATACTGATACTGCATTATATTGGTGAAATTTACTAAAAAGCGATCTAAGATTCATGATAAAAGATGTACAGTTCAAAAAGGTATTTTATTGTAGTTCATACGTATGATCAATTAATTTTCAACATATGTACAAAACATGCTCAAGGTTACATGTCAGTAATTGGCAAGGTCAAGAACGTTTAAAATAGTCTATCTGTCCAAAGGTTAGAAAACATCACTTTGCCACTCGTGTCTCATTGGAGCTTTATCGATGCAATTCGACCAGGATCGAAGTAGTAAAACCTAACAGATGCCGCTACTCAGTTACTAATCTATTGTAGACATCTTAAGAGTGCGGGTCAGACATGATCTAAGTAGACCAGAGGTAAAGCCTAAGACTGTGCCCTGGTTCGATCCCCACATAAGGCGTCAGTTCCCCATGACGGTGTTAGGTTGATGGCTGTCACGGGTTCACGTAGTCTGCGTATGAGAACGAGATTCGGTGATCAACGACCAGTAAGCTAGCTATTGCTGCGCCCCAGCCCCGCTATCTAGAGGGAGAAGTCCAAGCTTGAAATGCGAAGTGTATTCTGCCGCAACCAGAGAAATTAGAGAGCTTAGTAGAAAATACACTCGTTTATATATTGATTGTACACTCGTTTTGATTATTAATTAGGAAGAAACCACATACATGAAAAATACTCACAGTTATAACAAATCATATGCTGAGTATAGTTCATAGTCAATGGAATACAAGAATATTGTATATTATACAGAATAAAATATCATACGAGAAAAGAAAGCAAAAACCACATTGCGTAATCATTACATTGAATCAAAAGAATGTAATGATGAATAAAACTCATATTAAGTAAATCAATTGAATATTGATTTTTCTTCCCATCATATCAGACGGCAGGTACCCTCTGTTGACAACTGTCAACTAGAGTGAAACATAGTCCTAGGACTTCTTTTCGAATGACTCCAGGTACCTTATATGGGACCCTATCTAGGTGGTCATCTGACCAATTATTTTTGTTATTTTGTAAGGTATGGTTTTTTTTAGTTGGAGATCGCGCAGTGCTCCTAGTCAATGTTTGAAGTAACATGGATAATATTTTCTATGGTCATTTTTAGTGGCGTAATTTCACATTTACTCTCTAATTTAAACGTTATTCCCGCCTATTCAATCTCATTTATTACATCTTTAACTGTACCACACATGCTTACGTTTCCATTGTTTATATTGAAGATGCCACAGGTATTTACCGCCACAATATCTTAGTCTTCCGTTCGATTCTATAATGGTGATATAAAGTATGTTCCATGTCAAGTCCTAAGTTGATACTGATGACTGACTGTTGGGGACGTTAGATCCCCAGAACTTACTTGCAAAAGTACGTAATTTTGTAATTTTATTTAGAAAATTTGAATTTCTTTGTTTTCGCGCCAAAAGCAGTCTTGTCAACTTCATGTTGTATTTCCCATTTGGGAAATATCTTAAATGCTATTGGTCCATTGCGTCTTTTAGTATGCTATTTGGTAACTCTCTCCAAGGAAGGTTTTGTGCTGTATATATACGTTTTGATTTGTATTTGTTGTGATCGCTCGTTTCTGGCTGTTTGCAGAATATACTTCCCTATTCTAAGCTTGGAATTCTTCCTCTAGTTAGCAGGGCTGGGACGCATCAGAATATCTAGCTTATTGGTCTTTGGTCACCGAGTCTTTGTTCTTGTTCGCAGATTAAGTGAACTCGTGATAGCTTCAAACCTATCACTGATTGCTTGTTTATAATTTACATAGAACCAGTATCACACTAATACGAACTTAACTAATCACTGTTTGAACAGATCAAATAAAGTTAACATGAAAGCTAAACACTTGTATAGACGACACCTAAATAGAAAGCTGTGCCGTTTACCAACATGACACCATATTGAGGTGAGTTTTGTTACTCAGGTAAAAATAAAAAAAAGACTAAGAATAAATTGTCATAGCAATATTCTTCACCATTTATCAGGTGTACTTTAAAGAAGATAATCAATACAAGTATATTGTTAATCATATTCGTCTAGATATTGATTTAAGTTGACTATCTAAAGAATTACATGTATCTCAATCAAATGGTCGAATGGATTCAGTATCATAGTAAAAACAGGTTTTCAGTAATAAAACTTGAATAGACAACAAATACAATTGTTACTTTCAGTAATTTATATCACATGGAACAATGTGAATGTTAGAAGACAACATCTGACCAATAAAATGGGAAGATTTTTTATGAAGTGAAACTTCCATCCCCCCCCTTTTACTTGAATACATCATGAAGTAAACCCAAAATTACAATAGAAAAATGAATGAATGATTCATGATGACTTTAATCCAATCAGCAGAATACATTAATTAATGAAACTGTATACACTAATTATCAGTATGAAGCAAAACTCAGATTAACTCGCGTTTACCTCATTTGGATACAATATGTATCCGTGATTTTGTGATGTATCCACTTCTCGTTGTTCAATATGTGAGCGGTATGAAGTATTTTTCTCTTTAATTAGTGAGTCAATGATGTATCTGATAGCATGATTCTCATTCAGGATTTCATTTCGACCTCTAACTTTCACTTTATTTACTTTTTCATCCAGCAACTGGGGATGCGCTACAGTGTCATGTTTATGGAATACATATATAGATAACTTTAGGTGAATAGAATGAAATCCCTTGTAAATATCAGGCTCTCATACGAGGCACTGACTCACTAAACGAAAAGTGTTTGAAAATGCTAGATATTGACATTCATTGAACATTGAAAAAGAATGGTTATCCCCCTACGGCAATAGCTTAAAATGAGGAAAGATGATTAGTGGCTCCCAGTGGAATCCAGGACGCGCGTTTTGTTCTATTTGGGACTTGTCATCTGGATGTATCGGCATCACAGAGTTGATGTTCACCTCAGGACTCGAACCCAGTACCTTTCGCTTCAAACGCCATCATGTTATCCACTTAGTTACTGGAGTCCTAATAGCCACATGCTTGTGCAATGGAGGTGAAGTTGTTGGGGTATTCAGAAAAATACCCCAGAAATTACCTAATGCATTCGCTGAATGAGAAATGGTGTCATATCCCTATTGGTCAATATTTATCCAACGTGTTATTTTTCTGTTGGTCAGATCTTGCACAAATGTTATTTTCTATTTTATGGTACGTTGTGGTCTGTTTGATTGCTATATAAACAGAGTATGTTTGAAATATAGTGATTCATATCGCAGAGTTTGAGACATGTGTTCTGGACTCAACTGGCTGGGCTAGACAGGGAAGCAGGGCCAATCAGAACTCTAGGCTGTTCTTACGTGTTTTACGCGTCTTTGGTCCGATCGATAATTCACTGCCCTCTAATCCGCGCGTGCATCACAAAGTATAACAGAAGTTTAAATTGATTGGGTTTGTTTGTTTCAATTTTTCCATTGATGTTTAGCACTGTAATTGATCAGTTTTTCATATGTGCATGCTGTGCAGATGGCCTTAATTCATAAACATTATAAACAATATGGAGGAAATCCTCATAGGATGCACATATGCCAATAAGAGACTGATCAATTACAGTGTTAAACATCAATGGGAAAATTCAAACAAACAATACCAAATGAATTTAAACTTCACCCCCATTGCACAAGCAAGTGGCTATCAAGACAAAGTAGCTAAATGGATAACGTGATGGCATTTGAAGAGAACGGTACTGGATTCGATTCTCGAAGTGCACATCAACTCTGGAATGTCGTTACATTCAGCCGACAAGTCCCAAAAATGTTACTTCCTAAACAACTCACTTTCCACTAATTAACAATATTCAATGGAGTGCAGTCAAAAGAAACAGTAATGATAAACATATGAGTATATCTACTAACTCGCACACACAACAACAAATGCAGGAGAAGACGACCAGTGTAGCAGCAATAGGTCTCAATATACACAAAGGGAAAAGTAAGATTCTCCGATACAACACAACATGCAACAATCCAATCACAATTGACAGAGAAGATTTGGAAGATGTACAAAACTTTACATATTTGGGCAGCATCATCGATGAACACGGTGGATCTGATGTAGATGAGGAGGCATGGATCGGTAAAGCAAGAGCAGCCTATTTACAACTGAAGAACATCTGGAACTCAAAAAAATTGGCAAACAACACCAAAGTCAGAATTTTCAATACAAATGTGAAGACAGTTCTACTGTATGGGGCAGAAACCTGGAAAACCACGAAAGCCATCGTCCAAAAGATACAGGTGTTTATTAACAGTTGTCTACACAAAATACTTCGGATCCGTTGGCCAGACACTATTAGCAACAACCTACTGTGGAAGAGAACAAATCAGATCCCAGTGGAGGAAGAAACGCTGGAAGTGGATAGGATACATATTGAAGAAAGCACCGAACTGTGTCACAAGACAAGCCCTCACATGGAATCCTCAAGGTCAAAAGAAAAGAGGAAGACCAAAGAACACATTACGCTGAGAAATGGAGATAGGCATGAGAAAAATGAACAAGAATTGGATGGAACTAGAAAAGAAGGCCCAGGACAGAATGAGTTGGAGAATGCTGATCGGTGGCCTATGCTCCATTGGGAGTAACAGGCATAAGTAAGTAATATCTACTAACTATAATATGAAATAATTACAAAACACTTAATTCAATATAAGCTTCTTTTTATATTGTTATCAATATTGTTTAAATAGATTTATTACTTATTACTTGAACAAAGGCCTAAAATGTTGTGAAAACAAACAAAGTGACAATGAAAACAATCTTTCAAGAACAAGAAACAAACAAACAAACAACAACAACAACAAAATTAAAAAGCACCTTTTTTGCGGAACAAAAGAAGAACAAGAATGTGTATATCTTTGTGTATATTGAAATCAATACTAATAGTGCTTTAAACAAAATTAATTGAGTCACTTATAATTCAAGGAATGTGAATATGTATACACCATTCTGAATGCACCGAATTACATTTCTAATAATAGTAATAATAATAGTAGTATTAAGTATTCAATGAAGACAGAAAGAAAAATACAACATAAAATTTTGCGCGAACAAGAAAAAAGAAAAATAAGAAAAAAATCAGTAGCGAAATCCAAAAAGAAAAAAACACTAAATTAACTCCAAAAAAAATCAATTAAAATGTCCTAACAACAGCGCATAGGAACGAAACGATGTTGTAAAGGGTGGGAGAGTTATACCCAATAGTTGTAGTTGTAGTTGTAGTAGTAGACAGTAATTAAGCTTCACTGATAGTGGTTCGAACCATATTAATTTGTTCTTGAACATTAATTGATTTCTCATTCCATTCATTTGCTTCGTCTAAAAGATTAAAATTAAAAAGAAAGAATATGAATAGAGACAATTGTTCCTCTATTTCTCTTACTTAAACAATAATAGTGTAACATCATCTTAATCAATAAGTAAACAAAATTTGTGAGAAACTTGATAACTATCTATGTTATTAAATACTAAGCTCTACCAATTAAATCATGGTACAAGGATGAAACATTGTCATGAAATGACGACATCAAGTAGGGAACTATTTAAAACGCACGAGGGCTTGGGCACAACATACTCACTTAGTTACTTAGGCCTAGAGGAGTATAGGCCACTGATCAGGATTCTCTAAACAACTAAACATAACTAGTTGTTTCAAGTTCTAGTACGGAATACAGAACTCTTCTTACCATTAACTATATAATAATAATTGATAGAGTCCAATAATGTCTGAAACGAAGTGGTCATAATTGATGATGGTTACGCAATACTAAGTGTACTAATTAAAATTGAAAATGTGGTTTGAAAATTGTTCGTCTACAAAGATCATTAATATGCATTAGTTAAGGTGTCTAAACATTGGTAGTAAAAACAAAATAGCTATTGTGCCCTATAGTGTTCAATGGATTCAAAGCTAGGATCGATACATGACATAGATCATCTTCAAATAAAACTAATCACTGAAAACTACCGACATCGTCTACCTTGATAACCAATATTTGTTGATGTACGAGTCAGTTAAAGAAAAAAGTGAGCAAACCAGAACGTGTCATCATTCCATAAAGTCATTGACTATTGAACTGATTCATGTCAGCAGATGCTGACTACTTGGTTGTGGTTAACATGATTACTCTGACCAATGGTTTGGGATAAAATAGTTCGGAATCAGTCACAATCCACAGACGAATTTACTTTCTATCTTCCCTTAAATTCTTTGCCCCCAAATGCCCTGGTACGGCCGAGAGTGGGGAGAGTCCGCTCTCCCTCTCGAAATGCTCTCACATGGCCACGCGTATATAGCCTCTGCCAGGGAAGTCCTACTCACTGCCTTCACGTGGCGGGGGTGTTGTTTACGAAAATGAGAGGACGAAAAGCGAATGTCCGGCGCTTTAACCGGATCACAAACCAATGGTGCACATGGGCTCCAGTGTCCTGAAGGAACAAATGGCGTATGAACCAATCGTTGGTCACCGGCTACCATGGGACTGCATTTCCTTACGATGCTCCACTGCCTTGTGGGTCAGACGTTCAGGTCAAAGGCTCGGGATGTGGCCCCCTAAGAAAACCACCTGCTTCGGTTTGGGCACCCGGGCAGTATCACAGCCCTCACACAAATAAATTGAGATTCGTGTGGCGCATATGTATTTGGTGCCTCCTTGTACCAATACCTATGTGTTAAAATAAATAAAATAATCCCTTAAATTCTAATTTTCAAAATTAACTTATACTTCGTTCTCATTCAACAAATTCATTCTTTTTCTGAAAGCATATTGTATGTTACTATATATACTACTCTATCCAGCATTTGTCTTGATAATTTTATTCGCTCTGTGCTGATGATTTAGTCACTTGAATCGACCCACATATCTTCTAGATCCTACGTTGCTTATGATTGTTGACAAACTTACAAAGAAACAATTCAGTACGATAATCAACCAATATTAGTTTATGGCAGTGAAACATGGCCGGCAAGAGTAGAGGATATTCGTAGGTTATTAGTATTTGATCATAGGTGTCTTCGAAACGTTGCTCGTATATCCCGGGACCACCGAGTAAGCAACTCAGTTGTTAGGAAACGGGTACTAAGTAGGGATGGTAAGTCAATTGATGAAGTGGTGAAAGTTGATCAGTTGAGATGGCTGGGACATGTGTTACGTATACCCAACCACCGACTGCGCCGACGTGAGATGTTTTCTGGTGTAAGAGTAGGTTGGAAGAAATTTAGGGGCGTCCAGACCACAAAATGGCACAAATCCATGAAGTCACTGACAAGTGGACTGAGACATGTTGGTAAGTGTAAACTACCAGGTTGGAATCCGCGAGATGATAACAACCAATGGTAAGAGATCTTGAATGACATGACTCAAAATCGTTTGCAATGACGCAGGTGCATCCACTCTTTCTGTTATCCAAAATTCTAATCTTATGAATTCTTCATGTCCTTTATTTTCTTTCCAAATTTATTCCACTCGATTATACTCCTTGGATAACATCATCAAACCCTAATGTTCCCGACTAATACTTATACTTTCACTACCTCTACCACTACGGGATTTGAATCGACAACAGCATCTCTGTGCTAATGTGGTATGGCAACTCGAACTGATGTCGGTACGTACGAAGTTCCACGTTGTTACTGACTGACTGATGGAATACTAGTAATCAACTAGACAGCGAAATAAAAGTTATATAACTATAAATCACAGTTGAGTTTATTCATATCAAAAAAACAACCCATCAGTTTTGTTTTATTGATAACTGAAATATACCAATTTGATATAATTGTATTTGTCTAGGTAAATAATGGAAAGAGTAATAGTTCAATAACCAATCAGTACAACAACAATGAATGTATGTGTTTATAAGTTCACCTGTTCTTGTGGAGTAGATTACATAGGTCACACAAAGAGAATGCTTTCTAAGAGCATCTCTAAATGTTAACCTGTGTGACTTTCCGAAAAATGAATGTAAATTCATCAACAGTTCAATAGAGGAACATCTTTTGAACTTCGGCCACATAGCCGTACCTGATAAGTCCTGTAAAATCATTCATACAGGTCGACGATTACATTCAAAAGGAGCAATCCAGAGGCGCTAGCAGCCCACATTTTCAAACCCAAACTCTGTATGAACTTTATTTTCATAAACGGTAATTTGATCTTATTACATCTTTTCAATGCTTTTAATATTCCTAATTTTAATGATTCGTTATTATCACCTTCATGTTTTTGATTGATTTTTCACCCTTTTCATATTCGTCAAGTAGACAATGATCCAAATGACAATTGATTTAATATTATAACCTCTCCTTAATTCTCGATTATTAAGCAATTTTCTTTGACACATGGTGTGATGTGATCATCCTCAATAGACAATTTTATTTGTATATTAACTATAAAGGCCAAAGAACACATTACGTCGGGAAATAGAAGCAGATAAGAAAAGGATGAATAACAACTGGAAAGAGCTGGAAAAGATTACCCAGGACAAGGTTGGATGGAGAATGCTGATGACCGGCCTATGCTCCTTCACGAGGAGAAACAGGTGTAAGTAATTAACTATAAATACGATTTTACAGTTTTCATAAACGATATCATTAAAAAGAAAATTGAGCGAGACTATAATTTATGAGAGAACCAATCAGCTATAACATAACAAGGTCTCGGATTTTCGCGCGAAATCCACTCATCCATAGAGTTTTGAAATTCAAGTTGATGTCAGTTCATGACGAAAACCTAAAATCTAATTCCCTACACTGGTTTATAATCCTTATTTAGACCTAGTTACTAGGTGGATACTTTCAAAGTTAATTTAGCATCATTCAAAAGTCATCTATAAATTATAGTCTCAGCGAAAATTTTCTTCATCAAATTGTCTTGCCTCTCCTTAAATGAATACAAACAATGGATATAATAATAAAATTTGGTGGTAATAATATATTTAAGATCAGTTTATGATCTCGACTGTGAAAATAATGTAAATAAACGTGAGTATTATATATGAACTGAAATTTATCCATAAGTATATTTTACTAACCTTCTAGAATTGTTAATTCACCGGCTAGATTTTCAGATTCTTCTTCTGCACGAACAGCTCGTTGAGTAGCCTATAAATTCATTTGAAATTTGAGGATTTATAGCTGGATTTATGTATATATATATATAAGTCTTCATTCATTTAAACACATTAACATTGGCACAATGAGACATCAAAATATATATACGCCACACAAATCAATGGATTTATGTACCGTACCGTCGAGAGTGGGGAGAATCCACTCTCCGTCCCGAAATGCTTTCAGACGACCACGCGTAAACAATCACTGACAGGGAAGTCCTACTCACTGCCTTCTCGCGGAGGGCGTGTTCTTTACGAAATTCAGAGGACAGAAAGCGAATGTCTGGCGCTTTAACCGGGTTGGTGGATATGGAGAATCTACTTAGGGAAGTTAGGAAACCCTGATCCCAAATCATTGGTTCACATGAGCTGCAAGATCCTGAAAGAACAAATGGCGTATGAACCAATTGTTGGTCACCGGCCAACATGGGACTGCATCTTCTGACGTTGCTCGACTGTCTTGTGGATTAGACCTTCAGGTCAAAGGCTCCGGGTGTGGCTCTAAGAAAACCACCTGCTTCGGTTTAGGCACCCGGGCAGTATCCCAGCCCTCACACAAATCGAATGACGAACTCTGGCGCATATTTGTTTGGTGCTACTTTAATCGCTGAAAGATGTAACAACAACTTTAATGTATAGTACATATTGGGGCACTGTCTTGTGGAGAGCGGTTCATAAGTGGCTGAAATATAATTGTCTTTTAGCCAATACGTAACAGGTTCGAAATCAAACACTATCGACGTCAGTTAGAATAGCTAGATAGAAACACTAACCCTCACACAAAAACCATGCGGCTTAAAATTAAGCAAAGAAATTTGTACTTAGTAAATGAATCATGTTACTATTATCATTCATGTCTTCAGTTTATAGGTCTCTTAATTGAGTGGTCTTCAACTATTAAAAATAAGCTATTTAATGCAACATATAATCTGGCCATCATGGAAATTTTGTGGTGAAAACAAATGTTCAAGAGATAATCTGCCGAAGATCCCCTAAGTATACAATGAAAGGAAGTAGATAATAAAGAATATTCTAGTAAACTATGACCAGAAAGAAAACGTAACTATTATACAGAGTCACACAATGTCACAAATGCTGCACAAAGAAAACCATTACTGCTCTCTGTTTTCCCTTAAACTATGAGACTAAAATCGCTTCATATCGTTCTTTCTATCAACTAATTCTTTCTTCCTGTACTATATCCTTAAATGCAATCTTTCTTTCATATATTACCATTCAATTAACTACTTCTATGAATCCAGTGTTCATCTTGCTTTGCTAATGCGGTATGGCAACTTGGACCGATGCATATATGTGCCTGGTCCTACGATGTAGCTGACTGACTGATTTTGGATGAATTTTACGCCCAGGAAGTAATAATGTTCCGAGCGATATTTATGCTGTCCACCTACGACGGCACAAACACTAATGTACTCAAGTTACTATCATAAACTATTTGAAAGAACCAGGAGGTGATCTTTTAATGTACACAGATGGTTTGGTGATTGAACAAGTTGCCTTCTCAATAGGTACTAGATTCGTGCCCCTCCGTATTTATCATGATTTAAACAGTGGGTTAATGACACTAACCCTTCCATAAAATGCATATTTAATAAATTAATCAATGATCAAACGGGAAAGACGATTAAGGTTTGGCAGGAAAACAAAAAATGAAGGTCAAGGTTAAATACAGTAAATGAATGTTTGTTAATTTAGTGTTGTCAAAATCACTAAATAACATGAAGTTTCTATGCAGGCAATAATCACTAACCACACTTGGTTAATGATAAATTGTATGGATAATTGGTTGAATTGTTCAAATTTGTAGTTAATAACTACTGATATAAATCTTATCCCAACCAGTTAAAACAGTATCATTCCACCTTAGATTTGGCTGGTCTTGTTTATATACAAACAAGTCATTTTGTGATTATCAAACAAAGCGTATTTTTGATATTCTTTGCCTGTTAATAGTCAGAGAATATGATGTGGTAATTATAACAGTAGATTTGTAAGGTCAAAGACCGAAATCGGGAATATTTGAAAACTCCGAATGCTCTGCAATATGAAGGTTGTAGGAATATATGTTGGTAAGATTTTTCTGTGCTCATCAGTAGTTGACAGTAAGATTAATAGGTAAGGACAACAGTACCAGTTACATGTAGAAGTGAACAGTTATCTTAACTGATTAAGAGGTTGGTAGTGAGATAATCACACACACACACAGAGATAGATCCAGATGAATCGCAATAGGAACGAAGTGAAGAGAACAATGAAGGAGAAATGACAAACAGTGAGTTATTTCTGAGGGTATTGTTTCACTCAACTCGAAATCTGTAAATTACAAACACTTAATTATGTGCCTAATTTATTCTACCCATCATAGGATTTCCCTTAACCTACAAATTAGTGTTATATTACCTACCATTACAAGATTATTGCAATTTAAACAAGATACTTTTATGTTGTTTCTGCATTATTGTACTGTTCTCCCTCATTGGCGTTGTGGCCCAGTTATTCACCTGTTTGTTCATGTACCTTTTTTGAATTAAGAGAGTCAAGTAAATCGGGCTATAGTTAATTTTTATCCTTGGCAACCAGTCAGGTCACTGGTCAGTGATAGGATGGTTCTACTTTTATCTGCCCTCGAAGGTGTTCAGTCACAAACCAAAATCATGGGTTACAAGTGTCAGGATTGAACTAGGTGACTTAGCACATCGAGACCGTAGGATATTTAAAGTCAGGTTTCTCTCTCTTCAAATTGATGAAGGACTAATGGGCAAGCGAAATCAAGGTTGTTATAAAAGTACAGGACACTTCGGGGAACCATTCAGCTAGCTTTAATTATCTACTACCAGCACCCTGAAAGCTGGACTGATGTATGGGCTCTAAATATCAGTGAATTTTGGGAGCGTTAACTTATGAGGCGCAAGATAGAAGTAGTCATCGATGAATTAATTCTAAAAGCCCAGAGTAATCTTCCAAGTTTTGTTATTACGACGATTGATACATTAGTTACAGTTCGGTAGTCAAACAGCTACATCTAAGCGATCCACAGTGCCGATTGTTACAGTTTATAAACAAAAACAAAGGTAAAGATGGCATAAAAACTGAAAAATTCGGATGAATGAAGTAGTAAGTCACCTACTAAGTTATCATGGCTATCAGAACTGAATCCGAGAAATCTGTGAAAATCAGACACGCTTTAGATCTAGTCGAGGAAGTTTCATCAGTAGGTTTATTCTTTGCCTCACTTTGAAGTGCATTTCTATCTACTTAGGTGTGGGCAACATGGTAATACTACTAGATACTACATAAACAAAGACTCCAAGTCAAACACAAACAAGTACTTAGTAAATGTGTTGCATTATATAGCTTTAGCTATGTTACCATTCTACGTGGTTAATTCGGGTAGTGTTCTACGAGGTTTTTCGATTCTTGTTCCTATATAACTTTGTTATGTAGGTAGTACAAGAGGTAATGGTTGCTTTAATCATTTTCTTAGAGGTTGATCTTATTTATATAAATACAAAACATAAGTTGAAATTGTACGAAATTAAAATGTTGAGAAATCTCATTTTCTTTTGAACATTTTAGATAACAAAACCATGAACTTTCAGAATTTTCTCAGATTTAAATTAAGACAGAGAAAGTGAAACGAATAGACATACAAACAGAAAAATAGGAATATTAACAACAGTCGCGAATTGAGAGGATCAAGTCAAAAGAAACAACTTAAATAGTAAGTAGAAGGAGTGTGAAGATATGCTCAAAACTAAGGCGGGTATAAGGAATTGATGTATTGGCACTACATCAGCCGATTTTAAGATATATTCCTCACAATTTCTTCTCTTTCAGATTAAAACAGAAAATTTTGTGCCATTTTACGGAGCTTAAAACAACAGTTGACTATTTTTTACAGATTAGCCTTTTCCTTAAATTGAAGAAATCAGCATGGCTATCAGACAAATCAAGAGTGGCAAAGCAGCAGGACTAGACAGCATTCCAGCAAAGGCACTGAAAGCAGACGTGGCGGTAACTGCAAGGACACTCCAAACCCTCTTCAGAAAGATCTGGGATGAGGAACAGGTACCAAAAGACTGGAAAGAAGGACTTCTAGTCAAAATACCAAAGAAAGGCGATCTCAGTAACTGTGACAACTACAGGGGAATCAGTCTTCTTTCAATACCAGGAAAAGTCTTCAACAGGGTATTGTTAAACAGGATGAAGGACTCCGTAGACGCACAACTTCGAGACCAACAGGCAGGATAGATCGTGCACAGACCAAATCGCAACTCTACGGATCATTGTGGAACAATCAATTGAATGGAATTCATCACTCTATATCAACTTCATCGACTACGAAAAAGCATTTGATAGCGTGGACAGAACAACCCTATGGAAGCTTCTTCGACACTACGGCGTGCCTCAGAAGATAGTCAATATCATACAGAATTCCTACGATGGATTAAACTGCAAAATCGTTCATGGAGGACAGTTGACAAAGTCGTTCGAAGTAAAGACCGGTGTCAGGCAAGGTTGCTTACTCTCACCCTTTCTCTTTCTCCTGGTGATCGACTGGATCATGAAGATATCAACATCTGAAGGGAAGCACGGGATACAGTGGATAGCTAGGATGCAATTATTTATTTTATTTATTTATTTGAACACATAAATATTGGTACAGAGAGGCACCAAATATATATGCGCCACACAAAACAATGATAATTTGAAGAGAAGGAGAAAAGAGAAAAAAAAAGTAATGAACGTGGGGAATTATAAAAAAAAAGGGAGAGAGAGAGAACAATGGTGGGGGAAACGGAGAGGTACAATCAGAAGAGATCTTTCAGTTAAGGAAGATATAAACACTTTTTATGAAGAAAGTAAGAGGTTACAGCACGATCGCCACTGGCTTCTATTCTTAGCCATATCTGATAACGTCTCTAGCCACTGCGTTACACCGTCTCTCGGACCCCAACCAGGGAGTCGTGAAGGACCAACAGAAGCTAGCCCTTTGCAGCTTTCTTTTATACCACGACACCATGTCATATACTGACCACCTCTCCGCTTTTTCCAACCAGTCCCAGAGTCGGCAAATAATGCACGACGTGGAATTCTCTGGGACGACATTCGTAGAACATGTCCAAGCCACCGAAGTCGGTGTTTCAAGATGGTGACACCAATTTCATTATCGTCTCTGTGACCGAACACTCGATGCCGAACCTCTGCATTACTGACATGGTGTTGCCACTGGATGCCAGCAATCCTTCGGAGACAACGATGATCGAACACAGAGAGTCGTCTAACATCCTCAGCTCGGAGAGGCCAGGTTTCACAAGCATAGAGCAAAACTGCTCTCACCGTCGCGTTGTAGATCCGACCTTTTACAGCCAGACTAACATCACGAAGGCGCCAAAGATGGCCCAGATTGGCATAAGCCGCTCTGGCTTTCACTATACGAGCATTGATCTCATCACTCACACCACCACCAGCACTTATGCAGCTACCTAGATACACGAACTTCTCGACTACTTCAATCTGCTCACCATCCAGAGTGAGTACAGGATTAGAATTCTGCCAGTCTTGTAGAAGTACTTTGCACTTCGAACGTGCAAAGCACATACCATACCTACGGACATTGATTGCCATCTGATTAAGTGTGGATTGCATAGCTTGGGAATTCTCGCACAGTAAGACAATATCATCCGCATACTCAAGGTCGAGAAGTCTTTCTCCAGGCAACAGATCCACACCACTATTACTTACATCCGTCAGAGCTGTTTCCAGAATGTCATCGATGGCAAAGTTGAAGAGGAATGGTGAGATTGGGCAACCCTGCCTAACCCCACTGCTTGAATAGAATAACGGAGAAAGGTGTTTGTATGCCCTCACTCTGCCTGAGGTGTTTGTGTATAGGGCTTTTAGGATGTTAATAAACTTCTCAGGCACACCCTTCTTCAATAGACAATCCCAGAGAACAGTTCTGTCCAACGAATCGAAGGCAGCCCTGATATCAAGAAACACTACGATTGTTGGCCTTTGATAAGTATGGCGGTGTTCTAACACTTGGCGGAGGGTGAAGATATGATCAATACATCCTCGACCAGAAAGAAACCCAGCCTGCTCCTCGCGAGTCAATCCTTCTCGGGTCCTGAACAACCTACGAAGTATGACGGAAGCCAATAGCTTGGACGCAATCGGAAGTAGGCTTATCCCCCGATAGTTGTTACAGAAACAACGTGAACCCTTTTTAAAGATAGGGACAACTATCGACTCATTCCATGACGTTGGTACACTCTCTAGTTCCCAGATCTTTGTAAACAACGTCGTCAGTCCCTTAGTCAGAAAGTCACCACCATCTTTAAAAAGAGCCGGAGGTAAGTCGTCTGGGCCCGGTGATTTGTAACGTTTCAAGAGTTGGAGTTCCTTGCGGACTTCCGCCTCATTTGGTGGATCAGTCGTCACCGGCCATGGAGGGCAGGACAGTCTGACCGATGTTGCCGGAGCAGCAGGCCAGTTGAACTGCCCTTCAAAGAATTCTGCCCATCGTCCAAGACGTCGATGGATGTTAGTGATTGGCGTTCCGTCATCCTCGCAGATTGTTTCGCTCACACCAAACTTCTTGCTGCCAGTGGCTCGGATGAGTTGGAAGAGCTTCCGGTAATTACCAGATGCAGCTGCTGCTTCCAACTCACTGGCACGCTCCGACCACCAGGCTTCTCGGTCCTTACGCAAGCTTTGCCCGATTTCATTACGTAACATCCTTCGTCTGTGGTCAAACTCACGGTCACCCGGAGTAGACCGACGGGCTTCAATCAGTTGTAAGGAACCAGAAGAAACCCAGTGCTTGTAAGCGGGACGTTTCGCAAACCCACAACAGACTGTACCCGCCATTTTCATGGCGTCATGCAATTGCAACCAATGCTCATCTATACTTTTCGGTGGAATGGTAGCTAGCCTAGAAGCTAGCTCGGTTCGGTACTTACTAGCAACAGAAGTTGCAGCCAGCTTGCTAACATCAATCCTTTGGTGGCGGTCACTTCGTTGTCCACTGAAAAGTAAGGTAAGATTGGCGCAGACCAGAGCATGATCAGATTCCAGATAGGTACTCCAAAAGGAGCGGCAGTCTTGTACACAACCACGCCAGCGGTAGCTGATCGCGATGTGATCAATCTGAGTCCAGGCTTGAGATGCAGAAGGAGGACGCCAGGTGGCACATCGGCGATGACTGTGCCGAAAGTTAGTGCTAGCCAGAAACAGGTTGTGGTCTGTGCATAGTTGCAGTAGACGTTCCCCGTTATCTGTCCTGCGACCAACGAGTCCCCATCGGCCACCTAAACGACTCTCTTCTGTGCCTAGACGCCCGACCTGAGCATTCAAGTCTCCAGCTAGTACTACAATATCTGTCGAACGCACTTTCTGGAGAAGAACAGTTAGCTGATGGTAGAACTCGTCCTTGATTGCATCCGGGCTGCAATCTGTCGGGGCATAGGCGGAGATGACGAAAAGACATCGTTTCTCACGCCGATTTCTTCTCACTTTGATGGAACTTTCTAATCTAACAGCACATAACCGACCGTTAATGGGGATCCAGTCGACTAGTGCTGCCTCAGCTCTTGCGCTTAGTGCGACACCAACGCCAGCAAGACCAGACGAAGATGCCACAGGGTCCCCGGATAAACGCACATAAAACAAGCTTTTTGAAGTGACAGATGGAGAGCGAACTTGTAGTACTTCACCAGAGTCTTGAATACGGGTCTCGGATAGACAACACACATCAATATTAAGACTTTCCAAAGACATAGCCAGTCCTATCTGTTGTCCGACCTGCATAAGTGTGCGAACGTTGAAGGTAGCCAGTTTGAATGGTGCACGCGGTTTCAGAAAAACTGCTTCAGTACTCATGTTCGGTAGTAACATACAATTTTCAACCAGGCAGTGACTCGGGAACGTTTAGATAAAGCTGAATTTTCACCATAGGTGAGCTGCTGTCTAGGTCGAAACGCATATATAAAGTAGGAATAAGAGAGGGTGAATAAATGACGTGGTAGAGTAATAATAACAATAATAATAATAATAATAATAACAATAATAATAATAATAGTACGAGTTATTTCAATGTTAATCAGATAGAAAGGAATATTTTCCATAAGCAAATTGTTCATCATAGTTTTAGTGAGTGGGCTGGGATACTGCCCGGGTGCCCAGACCGAAGCAGGTGGTTTTCTTAGGGGGCCACACCCCGAGCTTTTGACCTAAAGGTCTAGTCCACAAGGCAGTGGAGCATCGTGAGGAGATGCAGTCCCATGGTAGCCGGTGACCAACGATTGGTTCATACGCCATTTGTTCCCGCAGGATACTGGAGCCCATGTGCACCATAGAATTGGGATCCGGTTATAGCGCCGGACATTCGCTTTTCGTCCTCTCATTTTCGTAAACAACACCCCCGCCACGAGAAGGCAGTGAGTAGGACTTCCCTGGCAGAGGCTGTATACGCGTGGCCGTGTGAGAGTATTTCGAGAGGGAGGGCGAACCCTCCCCGCTCTCGGCCATACCAGGGCATTTGGGGGCTAGGATGCAATTGGATGATCTAGACTTCGCAGATGATCTGGCTCTTCTATCGCATACGCAACAACAAATGCAGGAGAAGACAACCAGTGTAGCTGCAGCCTCAGCAGCAATAGGTCTCAATATACACAAAGGGAAAAGCAAGATTATTCGATACAACACAGCATGTACCAATCCAATCACAATTGACGGAGAAGCTTTGGAAGATGTAAAAACCTTTACATATTTGGGCAGTATCATCGATGAACACGGTGGATCGGATGTAGATGAGGAGGCATGGATCGGCAAAGCAAGAGCAGCCTATTTACAACTGAAGAACATCTGAAACTCAAAACAATTGGCAAACAACACCAAAGTCAGAATTTCCAATACAAATGTGAAGACAGTTCTACTGTATGGGGCCGAAACCTGGAAAACTACGAAATCCATCATCCAGAAGATACAAGTGTTTATTAACATTTGTCTACGGAAAATACTTCGAATCCGTTGGCCAGACACTATTAGCAACAACCTACTGTGGGAGAGAACAAATCAGATCCCAGTGGAGGAAGAAATCAGGAAGAAACGCTGGAAGTGGATAGGATACATATTGAAGAAAGCACCGAACTGTGTCACAAGACAAGCCCTCACATGTAATCCTCAAGGTCAAAAGAAGAGAGGAAGATGAAAGAACACATCACGCCGAGAAATCGAGATAGACATGAGAAAAATGAACAAGAATTGGATGGAACTAGAAAAGAAGGCCCAGGACAGAATGAGTTGGAGAATGCCGGTCGGCGGCCTATGCTCCATTGGGAGTAACAGGCGTAAGTAAGTAAGTAAGTAAGTAAGTAAGTAAGTAAGTAAGTAAGTAAGTAAGTAATTTTCCTTAAAAAGTCAACCACAGTCACTTTCCGACCTTATTTAACATCCAATAATAAAACATTGAGGTAGACGATGCTTGAAAACATGTAACACATCTCGCCAACCTCAAATGATAGAAGTTCAAAATATTAATTTATATAGTCCTTTGAAAAAATTATACTTCTAGGAGGTACATTATCTTTTAAGTAGTAAACAGATTGTCTAAAATGTACACCAAGTCATCACTCTATTATTTAAAAGTGGAAGGCAACATTAAGTGCTCTTCAAATGATTGATTACCTTTGTTTCTCCAGTTGTTCATACTGAAACTTGCATAAAGTATTGATAAAAAAGCAAGTCATTGTGATATTCCTTCGTTAGTCGTAAAAACGATAGTTAAGTAGCCAGATTATTGAAAACGATGGTATTTTATTTGCAGCTATGACTATAAACATCAGGTTGTGGCTTTTGCTTTCCTAAATGGAGCAATCGATCAGTGGTTTGACTTTAAGCCACTGAGTCGCAGGTCCGAAGCTCGATCCACCTAGTCTATATCCGAAAACCGGACAGTATCGCTAGTCATCAGAATGTGGTTGAAACCTAAGCACATGAACATGTACCAGGTTGATGAGTGAAAATAAATTACCTTACAGTAAAAATTAGCCCCAAATGATATTCACCACTTGCCTTTTGTACTCATGAGATATCCATAAAAGGATATGCTTTCCTGAAAAATATTAACAGCATAAAGGCCAAAACAGTAACACTTATATATAATAGTTAACGCTGTTGGCAGATGAAGGTTGAAATGGAATCGTACTAACAAGCTTTTCATGGGTGTTCTACTTTTAATTCAAAATTAGACTCCCCAAATCTCCTTGTAAATAGGAAAAACATGAGTTACTTACAGAATTAATTTGTTCTGTCAGTTCCCTGATTTTTTCCTCCAGTATTTCTATGCGTTTATTTGCCTGCAAAGAAATAAATTTTCAAATAAAATCATACAGGACCTGGACTCATAAAACTAATAAAAAAGTTAGAGAGAAGTTGGATGAGACGCTGACTTCGTCGAGTATAGCCAAAAAATATAGCTATTTAGTGGAAAATGTGGTAAAGTGCAGAACCTTGAATAGTGAGAGTACTGTAATCAGCATAACAAACAGGTTTATATTCTTTTTATAGAGGATGCTTTTATGGTTTGACTAGACGAAATTTTCGATTGTCAAAATGAATGGATAAAATGCTGGCCGATAGATGAAAGTAATGATATGTGGCCGAGCGATGGTTATTCACAAGACCATATCGAATTAGGACCCCAAACAATTAGAAATCAAAGACAATAAAGCTAGTCATATGAAGTTTTTCGTGCAATAAATAGCTTACATATATGGTATAAACGCAAAGTAAACGAGATAAAATACTACTTGATTATTTGAATACAAATATCGGTACAAAGAGGCACCAAATAGATATGCGCCAGAGTTCGTTACTCGATTTGTGTGAGGGCTGGGATACTGCCCGGGTGCCCAAACCGAAGCAGGTGGTTTTCTTAGAGCCACACCCGGAGCCTTTGACCTGAAGGTCTAATCCACAAGACAGTCGAGCAACGTCAGAAGATGCAGTCCCATATTGGCCGGTGACCAACAATTGGTTCATACGCCATTTGTTCTTTCAGGATCTTGCAGCTCATGTGAACCAATAATTTGGGATCAGGGTTTCCTAACTTCCCTAAGTAGATTCTCCATATCCACCAACCCGGTTAAAGCGCCGGACATTCGCTTTCTGTCCTCTGAATTTCGTAAAGAACACGCCCTCCGCGAGAAGGCAGTGAGTAGGACTTCCCTGTCAGTGATTGTTTACGCGTGGTCGTTTGGAAGTATTTCAGGAAGGAGAGCTGACTCTTTCCACCCTCGGTCGTACTAAGGCATTTGAAGGCGACAAAATGCTATAAGCGATTGGAGGGTATTAATTTGTAGGTCACTTAATATTTAATCAATTAAGGCCTAAACGAAAATACTAAGAAGGGATTTAACGTGAATACTCGGACCGTTTAAAACGATTCAAAGCTTTTTGGCTGAATTCATTACAAACCAGAGGATCTAATCAAGCCAAATTGAGCGATTCATTACAAGACAGATAAGATAATTCACTTGACTCTACAGGAACTACTACTCCAGTTTTGAGTATAACATAAATCTGAGATAGTAATACTACTATGCTGTAGTGTGCAGAACGTTTATTAGGGCTATGAGTTAAGGGTTACTTATCTACTGCGTGCAGACCTATCAGCACTTATATGAGGCATTTGATAGATCAAAGATGCATTTCAATCGGTTGAAGTTCGTTCCTTAATCTACAAATAAATGAACAATAACTTGTCATTTCTATATATAAATAAGTCCCACTTCATTATGGATCCAGTGAACGCGTTCTCAATTGTCTATACCCCATACGCCCCCAAATTATCACTAACAAAACTTCAGAAAATCCTAACACCATAAGACTTCATTATCATACTTTAAGCTGAAGCACCCCCAATCTAGTCCCACTACTTCCAAGATAGATTATATGTTGTGGAGGGCGAGCAGTCATATTTGCAAGCATATGTGTACCACATCTGAGAACTATTAAGGCGAGGATCTCTACAAATAACAAAAACAACCAAGTAAAGCGAACCTCGTTTCCTTGTGTCTCAATGCGACGTAGTCTGTTCCCATGCAAATTAGCTTCATCTCTCAACTCTTTGATAGTCCTAAAGGCTAATTAAAATGTTCAAATATAATACTTGGCAAGAGATTCTTCTTTCCGATCATATTTTTCCAAAATCTCCAACTTTTCTTGTAGTAACTTAAGAGTCTGAAGAATTCAAAATAACTGACTATAAAAACCTCATCGTAAACTTGAGCTGAGGACTTCGCAAGACTTTGTGCTTCATCAACTTCGTCTTCTAGAGAACGAATTGATTGTTCTTGACTTTCTAGTCGTTTTTCTAGAGATTCATGTGCTCTAGAACAAATATTTTTAATAATTCTGGTACTTCTGACACTCAGCAGCTGATTTTTGGAGCTCACATAGGCGCTCAGTATTAACTCTGATAGTTTTTTCATGCTGTTCACGCTTTTGTTCTAAACTATCTAGAAACCTATGTTTATCTTTGATTTCTGAGTCAAGCTAAACTACTAGATAACAATCCGAACATATTACCTTTTTAACAAAACTTCTTTGAGACTCCTTTTCCTTACGTTTAAGGTCCAATTCATGAGACAATTTCGCAATGTTGTCATGTAGGTCTGATAGTTTAGCACTTATCATACTAACCGAGACCATGTTTCGTTAGTCATAAACTAAGCGCTTTGTAATCAGAAAGCTTTCGATTTTCAATATCTTCACAGTGAGCTACACCAATCAAATAATTTACTATCGTGGCTAGTAGCTGTAGGATTTCCATCTTCAGACGCTGTTAGGCCTGCAAATACCATGTTATACACCAAAATTAAAGGTGCTAGTTTATTTAGTTAATATTCTGTAGGCATTTACTTTATACTACGTGAGACAACCTGACATATCTAGTGAACTACGTGTTTTTAAATACACCTTACTCCCCCCGTGAACTTCGGATTACATGTTTAGAGGATCACACACCCGTTTAGTCGAGATATCTAGAAACTGTAAGTGGTGCGTAGCACGGCGGACCCACTCGTGATCTGCTGTATATACGTGACCAAACGCCTTCAGTTGAATTGTGCTCACTAAAACTAGTGAGGCCAGAAGCAATCTTGATGACCTGCAAATTATTTATTTTGGGTGTTTATTTACCGCTATATAGCTCACTCCCCCCCCCCTAGTAAGATATTGATGACCCTAAGACACGGTCAGTCAAAAGTTTTCGTTGGTAAATACTCTTCTAATAGCTTGCTACGTTCAGAAGCACCTAGTTGATTTACTATAATATAGGGGGCCATGTGATACAATACTGAAACGGAAATTTTTCTATTCACCACATTCTTCGTCGGTTTTCCGTCATTTTCAGCCATCCTTCAAGAGAAAAAAAGAAAGTGAAGGTGCATATCATTGTATCTGAGGACACGATGCGTCCGAAAGAAGCTGTTATGCATGAGCATGGATAACATGTCACAGCGAGAATATTTTGCGCAGTGATCTTTTGGACGTTTTTGAAGAACTAAATATATACGCATATATGAGCGTAGTAGCAAGAGCGGAACGTTGATTTTTTCATGTTTGACGCAACATTACAAACGAAGTAAAACATAAAGTTATGCAATGTCCTACACACAGTGGCCGTTTAGGTGTTTTGGAAACCTCATCCTTATTCCAAGGTGTTGTTTTTTGGCTGGTTTTCGGACGCCAGCGAAGTTTCTCCGCGGTCGTTAACTATCAAGGATGGCAACGTAATCGTGTGTCTCGTTTCACTCGAGTGTGCGAGAAGAAAACCAGTATTATTGCTGCTCTTAGTAATCGGCTTTAAGACGTTCAGTGCTGACGTTATCGTCAGTTCCATTTTTATCGATAATATGTTACTTAGGTTGACGATTAAGGACTTTGAAGCATCCCTCGTATACCATTTCGAGAGGTCGTCGTAATGAGTCGTGACGTAAAAAGACGTGTTTGCTAAGTTGTCAAGCGCTTTGAACGTAAACATCAGTTGGCTGAAGCCAATTGGAAACATGTTTGGCTGAATGCATGGCGTTTGTAAGCATGCTCATGTAAGAGTTTAGATATGTATTCATAGAAAAATGTGAATGATCCACAAATTCACTTCGAAATCGGAATGTCGTTCCTTTAACGAGTTGGTCTGGAGTGCATCCAATGTCAGCTTTCACTGCATTACGTATACCAAGAGCAATAGTTCACTGTGAAATGTTTTCAGCTGAGAGTGAAGCCTTCAACCGTCAGTGAAACAATTCTTCTAACTCTATAGCTTGTGTGGTAGTTCGGAGCCGCGTAATTTTTAGTAAACAACAGGAGATTCCAGATGCTAGTGGTCTGTTCGATGATCGGATATTCCGAAATCTAACATGTGAATGAATTCCATTTTCGTCAAGTTTAACTCAACGGGGGCTAGTCGACGCGCTTTAAAAAGTACTGATGGTCCTGTAGCCATGATGTGGTGTAATACATTGCGGGCTACAAAAGGTAAATTTGCAGATTACGGTGTTGTGGCAGGTCTATATCAATGCTTAGCATAGAAACACCCTCAACAACGAAAATCTGGTGAGTGCGTGTTCGTGAACTAAATACTTCATTAAATCGTGTTTAGAACGTTCAATTGGTTTCACTTCCTACCCAGTAATCCTATTACAAGCAAACTAGACAATTTGCTAAAAATGAAGCCTACTCAAGACCCTATAAAATCTAAAAAAGGCTCTAATAGCGTTGACAAAAAAAGGGTGACAGCCATTTTTGTATCGTAATACTGTTTTTAGCACTATATTTTATAAATACACATATCCTCATACTCTCAGCTTCTTTCTGAACCACCTCCATTTGTCAGTTCTTTATCCACTCATACCTTGTTTACATTTATTTTCTTTAACCCATTAGAATGTTCTTGCCTAATAAATACTTTAATAAGAGAGAATCAGACTGAGTGGTCATACCTTAACTATTTCTTCATGAACACTGTCTGCTCGGCTAATCGTCCTTTTTTCTTGCACCATTTTTCAGCCCTCTTGAGATACGGAACGGGTGACCTCATCTTGCACCACCATAAAGCCTCAAATATTCCAAAGGGATATAAGATTGTGACTTCTAGAAGCCTCCAACTTCACATGAATCTATTATCGACCATCATTTGCGCGTCGCAACGCAACTTTCATGAAGCGCGCCAACTGTGATACTGACTAAAACCATCTACATTCATGTCTCATAAATTATCAGCCTAGCTGAGCATTTTACTACTGTGAAAATTGTATCATTTGTAACAATTCGATCTTGCCTGTAAACTGACATGCCTCATATAAAAAAACTGCTATTTGAGAATAAATTATTGTTGTTGTTACTAAAGCGTAAACCTAATGATTATTGCTGCAAGACATCTCCACGAATGGCCTACTATCCACGTATATCGTGTTCATTTATTTAACGACCCTACTTGCGAAGCATGCTGTGAGCCGACAGATGTTGTAATTTTTAGATCATGCCTGTAAAAATGGAGTGTACCTGCTCATGCAGAAATATATTGTTATTATTATTACACCAATTTTCAATGAAGCTTGGAAGCTTCTTCGACACCACGGTATGCCTTAGAACATAGCCAATGTCATACAGAATTCCTATGATAGAATCAAATTGCAAAATCGTGCATGGAGGACAATTGACGGACTCTTTCGAAGTAAAGACCAGTGTCAGGTGAGTTGGCTTACTCTCACTCTTTCGCTTTCTCCTTGTGATCGACTGGATAATGAAGACGTCAACATCTGGGGGGAAGCATGGAATACAGTGGACAGCTAAGATGCAGTTGGACGATCTACACTTTGCATATGATCTGGCTCCTCTATCGTACACGCAACAACAAATGCAAAAGAAGGCGACTAGTGTATCAACAGCCTCAGCACCAGTAGGTCCCAACAAACACAAAGGGAAAAGTAAGGCTCTCCGATACAACACAGCATGCAACAATCCAATCACACTTGACGGAGAAGATTTAGAAGATGTGAAAACCTCTACACACCCGGGTAGCATCATTGATGAACATGGTGGATCTGATGCAGATATGAAGGCATGGATCGGCAAAACAAGAGCAGCATATTTATGACTGAAGAACATCTGGAACTCAAAACAGCTCTCTGTCCACCAACACCAAGGCCAGAATTTTCAATACAAATGTCGAGACAGTTTTACTGTATGGGGCCGAAACCTGGAAAACCACGAAAGCCATCATCCAGGCGATACAAATGTTTATTAACAGATGTCTACGCAAAATACTTTGGATCCGTTGGGCAAATACTATCAGCAACAACCTAATGTGGAAGAGAACAAACCAGATCCTAGCGGAGGAAGAAATCAGGAAGAAGCGTTGGAAGTGGATAGGACATATATTGAGGAAATCGCCCAACTGTGTCACAAGACAAGCCCTCACATGGAATCCCCAAGGCCAAAGGAGAAGGGGAAGATCAAAGAACACATTACACCGAGAAAAAGAGACAGATATGAGAAGAAGAATGAACAAAAATTGGATAGAACTGGAAACGAAGGCCGAAGACAGAGTGGGTTTTAGAATGATGGTTGGCGGCCTATGCTCCATTAGGAGTAACAGGCGTAAGTAAGTAAGCAATTAAGTAAGTAAGTAAGTATGTAAGTAAGTCAGTCAAATTCACATTCTCTCAGACTATGGAATGTCTTGGAAGTACCCCCAAAGTTCGGTATTAGGACCTTTTTTTTTCTTGATTTATATAAACGATCTTCTATAACAGGCATCGTCTGAGTTATTACTTTTTGCTGAAGGAGTGAGGCTTCAAGAGAGGTACGCAACCAAGAGGATAACTGTCACTACAAGTAGACCTGACTCGACTTCAAAGTTGGGCAGAAGATAAATTGTCTTTAACACTTCAAAGCATGAAGTAGTCCATCTGAGACATGTAGCAGAGTACAGCTTCAACTTAGGCAACTCCTCTCTTGAGAAAAATATCTAGGAGTGTTGGTGCCATGCGACCTGAAGTCTCAAGCTAATCGCGGCAACAATCCCTTTCGAGTAAACCATAAAATTGGTAACATTGAAGCCTATTTTCGGCCAGTTTGACGGGAGAAAACTTCAAGTAATCTTCATCAGTTTTATGTGCCCCCATTAAGAGTACGGAAATAGTATTTCTTCCTTCGCTCCAAAAGGAGAAGGACACTCTGGAATGTATCCAGCGGCGGGCCACAGAATCAGTTCGGAGACTAAAATTCAGGCCTTATAAAGAGCGCCTTCAGTTGATGAACCTTTATTCACTAGATTATAGGCATCTTAGAGGTGATTTTCTAATGACTTACAGCATCAATAATACATCTGGACATCCCCTTAAACATCTACTTAAGTTTAGTCCCAACACAAACCTTAGGGAAACATCCAGAAACTGGAGACACAGCACAGCAGAACGGACTGTAGGAACAACTTCTACTCCTTAAAAGTTGTAAAATGCTGGGATTCACTGCCGACTGAGCTAGTCCAATCGACTTCCAGGAGTCTTTTAAGAGGCGGCTTGATCTATACTTAAAGACTAAGGATAGTATCTATGATTTACGAATTTCTTTTTCCTCTTTTATTGATAATATATCTAGGTTTCTGCATGGAGGTATCAGTGATCCACTTCTACTAGAGATGCTAGCCCGTTAAACGAAAGTTTCTTCGATTCCGTCCAGAACTATTTGAACCACTTTAACCATTTAGGATCACGAGTTAAATTATTGCAGTCTCCAGTCTTCAGTAATAAGGATAGTATGTTGGTAAACCTGTGTTAATCCTGACAGACTGCCTTCCAGTGAAGGTCCAGTTTCTCCTTGAAAGTATCCGCTGATGGGGCTGATACCACTTGTTCGGGTAAGGCGTTCCAATCATTGACTACTCGATGATAAAAACGGGACCCCACTTTGAGTTTACTAGATCGCGGTTTATGAACCTTCTTGCTATGACCTCGGAGAGTATTAGTGCTGAAGGGAGCAAAAAGATAAGACATATTAGCATCCAAATTATAATTAAAGACACGAAATGCCAGTACAAAGTCACCTCGAGTCCTACGATACGACAAGGGGAAAAAATTTAGGCGCTTTAAACGCTCATCGTAAGGGAGTCTAAAAAGACCCTTCACTAATTTCGTTCCCACACACTGGACACACTCAAGTGAGTTAGTTTCCTTTACCAGACATGGGCTAGCTGCTTGAATAAAGTACTGTAAATGTGGTCTTACGCTTAAAATGAAAATTTGGGCGGAGATTATTTGAGCTAAACAAAGCGGGATTATAATTATAATGGAATGACTCCGTATAGGGATATTTTAATAAGTCGCCGTAAGATAGTTAGTAATAGCCGTAGGTTAATAACATTTCCTGTTTAGAAATATTAAAAACAATCAATATTGTAGAAATGTTAAAACTGGTATTATATTTGGTCTAAATTATGAAATCAAATAACGTATGTGCCGGTAAGTTGTCCATGCATTGATTTCCAATTGCATCTGTATTAATAGGCTAACTGAAAAAACAAAAGTATAAGCGCGGAGAAGAATTCCAACTAGTGTTCCAGTTAGTTTGATACGTTTATTTAGATATGGGTAGATTTTCTCGACCTCGTTTGTACTTGACCGTGATAGAATTTAGTAATACAACTAATACATATGAATTGTTATCAAAAATGTTTACGTGAAAAGTAATAATTATGTGGATTTTGGGCAGATAGATAAGAGCGATTCGTTAAACATGAGTGTATCCGTTAGAGATATGCTCTAGACTCAATGTTCTGATTTGCCATAGACTATTTATTTATATTCATACCTATCGGTTGATGGCGCATACAAGTTAGTTGCAAGTGTCGGTTTAGTATAAGACGGAATGCTATTTCATTGAGACATAGTGATTATAAGTAATTGAAATCAGTTAAGCCTATGTGCCACCTTTCTAGGTGATGTGGTGCTGTAAGATGTATTCGTCTAAATAAGTTTTTACAAGATGATTAACAGCGAGTGATGCTCATGTGATTACCAGGAAGAACATAAGTTGTAACCAAGGGGAGTACACTCCCAACTCATGTCTATGATAATGGCTTGAACCTTAGTCAGTGTTGGGGTAAATTCGACATTGATTTTTTCAGTTTGCAGGAGATTTGCTCGACTGCTTATACTGATGATTTGCATGCATGATTGTGTCACTAAACCTCCAGTTAGACTGACAAGGTTTTGAGATATTTACTGAATGAGCAACTGATAGAGAAACGTACTGAAAATCATCTGTAATGGACAAAGATATCGAGAAAACAACAGTATTTGATGATAATTACAAGTCAATTTTCTGACCGATTTTGTTAATAAGTTCATCAATTTTATCAATCATATTACGTGATTGTCAAGATATGACAATGCTTTATGACGATGTCCTGAAATCATTGTGTTTATCTAGCTATAGTGTTGATTGAGGATTAGCCAGTGAAAAATAGATGCTGTTGCTTTGTGTGATTCAAAATTAAAAGAAATTCGTAGCGTGAATGAATCCGAGTTACCTGTTTATATTACTAATGGTAATTTAAATATATTCGTGTACATAATGTTAATTTTAATAATAGGCTTCGGAAATTTAATTTTAAATATTTGTTTGTCGAACAACATGAGAATTTAGTTTCTAAATTAGTGCAGTATGATAATACCTAGATTTGGTGACTTTATTATCCCTTATATGTTCGTCTTTTTAGGCTACTAATACACTAGGCCAATTCGTAAACCCAAATACGTATAGCAGTAATGTCTATGACGGGTTTATTGAAAATGTTAAAGGCGATTCAGATGGTTTTTAAATTTAAGAGGCATAGAGATATAATGCAATGCATGTACGGGCCAGATTAACATGCAGGTTGTTGAGATATATGACAAATTAAAAATAATAAACAGGGCCAAAATGAAAAATATTTTTCTAAATCGAGACGACTTATGGAATTTCAATTAAGAATATGATGAGTTATAAACTTTACATAAGACGTCGCTGTAGTTAACCTAGCGATATTTATAAATGTGTGCGAAGGGAACTAAAAATAAGAAATGCCTTTAAACAGCACGTTTTCTTAGTAGAATGTTGTGGTATAAAAGTATTAAATATTTCTACTTAGTCCTGGGAGTGGCTCGTATGAAATATACAAAACCAGTCTAACAGAAAAATCCAAGTTAAGAAGTACTTAAATCACAATAAATGAACCAGGAAAGGGTAAAAGTAAAACTCACCTGGGTTGTTTTCGCTTCCAAGTAATGATGATTTGAATTGGGCAGTAATTCGAATCTGGACTATACACGAGATACTGTCGACTAAATTCTTGGATTAACCTAGTATTGAAAACTGGATTTGTGTAAGTCCAAAATTAATTTAAGCTAAATATGTAGCATTGCCTGACGAACAGTCTAAACGAGACCTAAGATTGCAGGAAATCTATAGTTCGAACTCACCGTAAATTTCTGGCATTTGCATCCTGTTTGGCCATGGAACTCAGCAATTGGAAATTAGGCAGGCAGTGGTCGGAAGAAAAGATATTGCAGGATAGTGTACAGTTTAAAAATAGAATGTGTTAAGTGAGGGAACACTAAGAACCAGATCCGAATAACTATTTAGTCCTTGATTGCATTGTTAGCCAATGTATATTTAGGTTATTTACAGGTCATATTTGCTAGAGCTTGATGTTATAACAAGTTTGTTTCGCTAAAGCATGTTAATGCTATTAAAGCTTGTTAACGTACCATCAAAGCTACTTAGTTAATGTAGATGATCAGTTTTTATTATTGATTAAGCTAGTAAGTTATGAGTAATAATCAATATAGCGTTAAGATAATAAATATGAGCATTAATCAGAGGACTATTAGAATAATGGGTTTACATAAGTAAATATCGATCGAAAAAGTTCAAGTGGAAATATGGATGAAGAATTAGAGGTTGCGTTTCTTAAGTCGGGCTCGCCAATTTAGAATTACGGTCTACTATGATATTAGCACTGCTCTAATAATAGACCTAATCCTAAAATTGTAGATTTATCATCATGTAACTGCCTAATCTATAAGATCTTACGTGGAAGTTACATCATCGCCTACACCAATTCATTGCATTGTAACAATTACCAATACGTGATAGAGAACAAGCTTAGGCTAGAGATGGAACAATATATTTAATATGAATAAAAGACACAACGTAACATTTAGCAGGAGGGACCACGCCTGCATGGTTGAGCCATGCCATAAGATTAACTAGTATTAATTCAATTTATTGTTCCCGCCTTCTCCATTCTTCTGTATTTCTCCGCGTTAAATGTTTAATGTCTATTTCTCATATTGTCTCGTGGTAGGGCCCAATGCCACTACACATCCACCAACAGACTTAACTCAGACGTTTTATTCCTAAGACTACGGGTGTTCGTGTGGCACACACTTAAGGTGTTTTGGTAATCATTCGTCCTACCCATACAGGCCTCGGAAGCATTGGCTTCCAAGACATGACTACCAGAAAACCCTTAATGGTAAGGTTAGTTTCGCTATTTAACTTGCGAGTTCTCAAATCCGTAAGAGCATTCTTCCACTTGATTCGATCCTCAAGTGACTAATCTGGTCGGATACGAATAATTGAATCACGAACTTTTTGTGCGTTTTTCAATAATATATCTCTTTCTTCAAAATTCCCAAGAACCAGCTTCAAGATCCTTCTTGGTTGGATCTCGTCTCAAACCCCCTTACTGAGTCGTATCACCTGCGTGATATGTACCTCTGAAACCTCTTCAGGTAGTACGTTTCTTACCACAGATTCCACTAACTGCAGATCATGTGCATGTCTCTTAGCAGGGTCATTGTCTATCGACTCCTCTAGATTCCAAATATTTAAACTAAGGAGGGGTCTAGCTTCTTTTGGAATCGTGTTTACAACTATCGATCGTGACCTAACATCCTGTATATTAACTACTGGTATCTTACGATTAGTTTTTATTGTAACAGAGTCATTGGAGTCTAGCGAGTGACTCACAACAATGTTTGAAGAGGCTTTACTTTGGGACTTTGGCAGAGTTGCTTGAGAGTTCGCCAAGGACTTGTCAAGTAAACGGTCATTAGTTTTAGCTTTATTTCCTACTCTTCTGCGTTTCCGCTTCATTCATATTCCATCAGTCGTAGCATCTACATCAGAACTGCTCAGGACAGTAATTGTTTTATCTGGATCACCATTTGCTGTTGTAGCAACATGGCCACCAATATCTAATGAGGTGCCACTCATTGATTGTTTCTGGGTAGAAATTTTAATTTCGGGTTGCACATTTAGATGTCTTACTTGCGCCGTGACAGCACTTACGACACTAACGTAATCTTCGCCATCAGTACCAATGTTGCCAGTACAACCCTCATCAAACTTCTTATTAGCTAACACCAGGAGGCTAATTGCCTCCTGGATGAGTAATGCTTTGCTCGAGCAACAGAAACTGCAAAACCAATGAGAGTTGGGCTCCGAGCACATTTTATATGCAGCGGGGCTTAATCGGTTGCACATCTTTTGGAACCACTTATTACACTCATCACATTGCATCCCTTCCTCCACGGGGAGTAAACAATATGGTTGTCCACATTTATGAGCAGAGCCGGCCATCTTAAAAATCAACTACAATGGTGATACAAGCAGAATATGTGAAAGAATTCTTAAAACTTAACTAAATAAATCAAGTGTGGTGCACCGGACAATATAATAACCCAAAAGATAATAACAGAGTTATTAATACAAATAATAATATTTATATATGTAAGTCAAATGTTATAAACACAATAGAAATATGGAACGTTACTTAGTTCAACAGGAGAGTGCGTGTTCCAAATTGATCTGGTATTAAATATCCACAATTATAAATGGTTAATAATTCCAGTTAGTTTGATGGATTCCCCAATGATATAATCCAGCGATATATATGGTATATTCCAATTACAGTCTGTAAAGGTAAATGGTAATATACAGTGTGTTATTGTGTAAAAAAGTATGACGTTTATGTAGCATAGCATAACAACAACAGAAAGGGTGAAAATAGTCATTTAATGTCTTGGTTTGCTAACAATGCTAATAATGTGCAAAACTGTTAATAAACCCACAAAAAATAGTGTTTGTTTTTGTGTACAATGAAAAAATAATTAAATACAGTTTACTCGTTTATTGATGAGCAAAAAAATTTTTAAAAAAAAACTGACAAAACGAGTAATGGTGGAAAAAAAGATTGATTATGAACACCGTGAAAAAAAATCGTCACAGATTTTGTTGAAAAAAAATGTGTGAACTTAGAAATGTAGGACGTCCATAATTGTTTGTTTTGAATATTTTTTTACTCGGCGAAGTGTACGTAACGTTTGGATTTTTCTCAATTCAGCTTGAACGAGTTAAAAAAGTAGGTTTGCTACTCGGTATTTCATCCTCCTCTAGTGTCGTAGTGGTTAGTGGGAGGGGTTGATTAAATGTGGTGCTATTTTCTTTGTCATGTTGAACTTGTCGAGTTGTATTCGATTGTTATATTCACGCAGCGGTACGGGTTTAATTCGTTGCATAGTTTGCAGTAATCGAATAGCAAAACGATTTGTGTCCTTTGGTGTTGATGGATCTACATCCACTAGTTGAACTGGTAGTGTAAGTGTTGTACCGTAAACTAGATCAGCGGCTGTACAACCTATATCTTCCTTCATAGTTGAACGAATGCCCAGGAGTTCGAGTGGTAATGCGTCACTCCATTTTGATGTATCCTCCTGTGCGATCAGCGAGCTTTTTAGTTGTCGGTGAAACCTTTCGACCAAACCATTAGCTGCTGGGTGGCAGGCTGTCGTTTTGATGTGGTTCACTCCCAGAAGTTTTGTAAATTCTTGAAATAAGACCACGGTGTGTAGTGACGATGGATGTACTCCATAGTTTGATATCCAACGGTCAAGGAATGCGGCGGCTACTGTCTCTGCAAAAGTATCGGCAATGGGACACGCTATAGCCCATCTTGTGAATCTGTCCACTGCTGTGAGGATGAGTGTGAATGAATTTGATGGTGGAAGTAGACCAACTATATCTAGATGAATGTGTTGAAAACGTTTGTCAGCAATGGGGAACTTCACAATTGGACTGTATGTGTGTTTCTGTGTCTTACTGCGTTGGCACTGGAGGCAGCTACGTGTCCAACGTTTATCATCTGAATTGATTTTCGGCCACACAAAACGTTCAGTAATGAGCTTTGTTGTAGCTGTGATGCCTGGGTGTTAAAGACTGTGCAAGTGTCGGAATATCTCTCGTCGACAATCATGTGGGACGAACGGACGATTTTTGCCTGTTGAAGTGTCGCACATGATGAAAGTATCTAAAAGGGGAATTGGTACAGGTTTGAGATTTAAGCTAGACTTTTCTTTGCTGAGTTTCAATTCTGCGTCGTTTACTTGTCGTTTAGCCAAGGTTTCAAGGCTGATGTCGGGATTGCGTACCATCGTATTGATGTCCCTCCTAGATAGTGCATCTGCGACGATGTCTATGTGACCTTTGATATAGCGGATGTCTGTAGTGAATTGAGAGATATAATCGAGTTGTCTTGCTTCACGTGGAGAATGTTTGTCATACGATGTGCTGAAAAAATGGCAAAGGGGTTTGTGATCTGTCATAATGATGAAATCACGACCCTGTAGCAAGAAGTTGAAATGTTTGACGGCTAGATACATGGCTAAGAGTTCATGTCCAAAAGTGCTATAACATTCTTGTGCTGACGATAATCTCTTCGAGAAAAAGGCGATGGGGGTAATCGTGTTGTTTACCCGCTGTTGCAGTACTGCCCCGACGGCTTTCTGTGAAGCATCCGTGCACAGGATTAAGAGTGTTGTGAGGTCAGTATTTAAGTGTTGTAGCATGGTAGTATTGGCAATCATAGATTTAGCTTTTTTGAATGTTAGTTTGGCATCAGGGGGGTAATTTGAATATTTTATTTTTTTCTTTCTTGGTGCTTGATTTATCGCTTTTCAGTAAATCAGTTAACGGCTGTAGTACTTCAGCGCTATTCGGTAGGAATCGTCGATAAAGTTGCATGTCCCAAGAAAACGTCGTAGTGATTTTACGGAGGTTGGTTCTGGATAGCTAATGATGCCTTCGACTTTCTCTGGGAGTGGTTTAATACCTTGGGAGTTGATGTAATGTCCTAAAAACTCTAAGGCCGGAACACCAAATATACATTTAGCAGGATTAATAACGACACCGTGTTTTTTGACACATTCGAAGAGAATCTGTAAGTGTTGGATATGCTCTTCGAGTGATGAACTAGCGATTAAAACATCGTCGATATAGACAAATACAAGGTCTAATCCTCGTGTGACTTCGTCCATAAACCTCTGGAACTTTCGGGGGGCGTTTTTTAGCCCGGATGGCATTCTCAAGAATTCAAACAGGTTAAAAGGAGTGATTATGGCTGTTTTTTCAATCTCTTCGGGCCCCATTGGGATTTGGTGATAAGCTTTTACTAAGTCGAGTTTCGAAAAAATTTGTTTTCCATGTAGGTTTAAAGAGAAGTCGTGTAGATGTGGAATGGGGTACCTGTCTGGGATAGCTTGATTGTTTAAGCGTATGTAATCTCCGCCAGTCTTGGTCCTTCTTCGGAACCATGTGCAGAGGCGAAGCCGAAGGACTGTTTGATTGTCTGATTATGCCAAGTTGCATCATATGTTCGGATTCTCACTTCGCGAACTGCAACTTGTGTGGGAGTAGTCGTCTTGCCCTGGCGCGAGTGGGTGGATCTGTAGTACTACTGTGGTGTTGCACTTGATGTGGGCTGCATTCCTTTTGATAGTCCGCTTTCGTTGTGCACTCGTATTTGGTCAGGATATCATTGAAGATCTTGTTCGCAGGTCTCATTATTCGTACACCACTTATTTCATAGTCAGTGGTAAGTGTACCGTTCACCTGCAAATGTGTATTTTCATCTAGCAGCCTCTTCTTGGTTATGTCTACTAATAAATTGTAGGAGCTAAGAAAATCGGCCCCGAGGATGGGTTGTTTGACGTGAGCGACGATGAAAACCCATGTGAATCGTCTCCGGAGTCCGAGGTCTAATATGAAAGATTGCTCTCCATAAGTTTTGATGACCGTATCGTTAGCCGCGATGAGTGACAACTTGGGACTTGTCGTGTGTTTCCGCGGCGAGAGGTGCAGTGGGACGATGCTAATTTCTGCTCCTGTATCGACTAAGAAGTCTGAGCCAGATATATGATCCCGGATGTGGAAAAGGCGGCTAGCGTGTTGGCCAAAAGCAGTCGCCGCCATTACTGTCTGGCCGGCTCGTTCCCATGATTCTCTGTGTCAGCCGCAGAAAATGTGCACGGTCTTGTGCAACGTCGTGCTTTCATACCATACCTCGTATGATACCAACAAATACCAATTGCCTTCTTGGGGACTTCGAGCGATATCTTGACGCCGCTCTTTTTCTAGAAATGGATCTATTAGGTCGTGAATGGATACTCGCAATAGTAGCCTGTAATGATGCTAACTGAGTTGTTAACTGCGTTAATTGTTGCTGGATGTTGTGTGTGGTGTTCGTATCGACGAGAGAACTCACTATGGGGCACTCCATATCAATAAGTTTATTTGGAGAGTACATGATGTGAAAAAAACTAGTGTTTCAAGTAAAAATATAAACGACAAAACAATAATACACTCTAGGCTCACCAGATAATTGTGGTGGACCAGACAATATAATAACCCAAAAGATAATAATAGAGTTATTAATACAAATAATATATATATATATATATATATATATATATATATATATAAGTTAAATGTTATAAACACAATAGAAATATGGAACGTTACTTAGTTCAACAGTAGAGTGCGTGTTCCAAATTGATCTGGTATTAAATATCCACAATTATAAATGGTTAATAATTCCAGTTAGTTTGATGGATTCCCCAATGATATAATCCAGCGATATATATGGTATATCCAATTACAGTCTGTAAAGGTAAATGGTATTTGATTCAGACACAAATGCGAGCGGGTGTAGGACGAGAGGTATGTGCGAAGTAGTGTATTTGGTAACAACCACAATAGTGTCACACTATGTTGGAATCACAACGGAAAAAGTGTTCAAGGTCATACACTTAAACAACAGGTACAATCATTTAATGATCAATGTACATGCAGTGGAAAATTAACAGAATAACTACAAATGACAATTAAAACTATGTACAAAATAAACTTGTCAGGCATATCTCCACACAAGTAAAAGTCCACCAAGTATGCTTCGATGCAATAAATACGCAAAAGCAAAGTCGAAACACTCAATACAATATCGCTTTAATTAGAGTAGATTCAATTTAAGTGTAAACGGTAGTTCTGATGGGTAATTCATGATCAAAACAGTTAATTAACTCAACGAGATATAATACCACTGTCCTTATAGATAGCGCGCGTTCTAAACTGAAAGTCAGGCTGAATGCCGTTCCCTGAACCGATACCGTCCTATTTTGACTTCCAACCTTCGTCAGGACCATCATGTCAGTTTCAGTCTGTCGAAGATGTCAACAATATTGTTCAAATGCTGTTATGGAAAGTCTCTCAAGAACATCGGTATACTGGCCTTGGTTGCATACAAGAGGAGCTTTTCAGGGTATTTATAGTTTCTTTTATCATAAAAATTTGTTTTTAAGCATTATCCGTCAGCCATAAATTTTATTACAAGCATTCGAATGAATGCAGATCGTATACCTCGTCTGGCAGAACACAGAAAGCTAATTCAAAGGGTTAACACGCTTTTGTGGGCATATGCTACTACTCGTAACGTTCTAACTTTGGCGGACATGGAGCAGCTAATACAGGTATTTCTTGATGTCCATTTTTTTCATGGGTACTGTCACTTGTTTGGTCACGATTATTGGAATCTAACTCGTGGCTGAGTATGAAAACACGGTGGCCTCTGACAAGACTTAACCCATTTCTGAAATCATTAACGTATAACCATCTATGTCAGATCATTTTGTCTTCAATTCAAAAGCTATGTTTCTTCCATTTCATAAAATATAAGGTCCAAGTAACGTCTTGACAATTGACTTTTTACTATAAAATCCAACTTACAATATTTCTAGCATAGGAAAGAAATTCAGCCGATGCTTAAGTCATAGCACTACCAGCCATTAGTTTGCAGACCGAATAGTTATCTTACCTACTTTACTTTGTACGTCCAGGAATCATCATTAACTCTTCTATTGAACTTCTTAAATACAAATCTGTACTTCATTACTGAATTACATTAATCACACAAAACCTCTGGACACTTTTAAATTGGTCGAGTTTTTAAAGTTTATGGGGTGACCATTAATGGCGTAAAAATTCTTTGTATGATATGCACTTTTCACACGTTACAAAGTACATTCTAATTTTCTGTTTGATACTTCGAGTGGTTCTCAGTTTGAATTCTCGATAAACCCTCTACTTTTCCGAATTGAGTTCTTTCCATTTAGTTGTATTTAAAATAAATTCAAAATTCCATTAGAATATCTAAAAAATTTAAACGTTGCATCCTCAAATAATTCCTTGCGTTTTATGTTACAAGTTGGAAGCACCAAATGATTATCGACTTCTTGGCCCAATCGTAAGGTTACCAGCCGCACTAGAAATACTTCAAGTTAGTGAATTCGATCAACGTATAGTGGCGTGTTTCACAACAGGATTTGCAAATCAAGCAGTGAAAATGTGTACAGAGGATGTTTTAGAGGAACTAAAAACTTGCATCTGTAAAAATCGATATCGTTTACCTACAACTGTTAGTCGAGGATCAGTTGGTTCGTGGTGGAAATCAGTGTTTACAAATCATATGCTGGGAGTTTTGGATAATGTCAGGGTTGTACAACACAGCAATCAATATCAAAAGTTGAATCAGCTGGCCAAGTATGGAATTAGAATTAAGGGGTTCTCCCATCTTGTCCAAGTAGGTTTATCTGGTTTCCTATTGTGGTATATACGTAATCATGTTAAGCTTACAAGTGACCAATTTAGCTTTGCTAGTTTTTGTTCAGTTACGTACATTATCTCTCGCTTTGTGGTTTATAACACAACTCAGCAATTTTTCTTTTATATATTACCACCACTGAATTAACTACTTCTATGAATCCGGTGTTCATCTTGTTGTGCTAGTGCCGTATGGCAACTTTGACAGATACATATATGTGCCTGGTCCTACGTTGCAGTTGACTGACTGACTGAAATACACACTGACCTAGTTAGTCATCAGCTTTATATAAATTTAAAAAAAAACTTTGATAACTCATTGGCCATGGCGAAAATATACGAAGTCACTTTTCAAACTTTTTCAGTGGAGAATGTTTCATTGTTTATACTGCTACATTTGTTGCCATTATGAAGTGACATGTAGCACCGCGACTCAAAGTTTGGCACAAGTCTTACCAGTTGGTCATGGTGAGCTATTGAGGTTAAGTTTGCCTTATAATACACTAGCTGTTTACCTTAGCTTTTTTATTAAGATATATGCAAAATATTTACTAGCAAGATAGATTTTTCAAGGCACGCCTATTGGGGCTACATTGTAAACCCACAAAACCATTATAGTCCCGAATTACGCCGTCTGCATTAAGAGTAAAGTGTTTGTGTTTTCCTACATACTGGATACATTTATCAAGTTTCATGATGATTAAACTTCCAGATCATGAAAAAGTTATTCATCCTCATTACTTACCACTAAGGTTAAAGTGAAAGGTACATGGAAAATAAAATTATTTATTTATTTAATTCCTTAAAGGTTTTGAGCATTTATCAAGGAATACATGAAAATCAGTTCAGCGTTCATAAAGATACATTATTAACAAGTGTCTAGTTGTTTCATCGTATCTTTCCAAATATCTTGGCGTATAGTCATATATTCTCAACAGCAAGTAGATAAGTCATTGTCAGTAGATGACCACTCGAATACTGCTCTACCTATTTCGATTTGAGCAATTAGGTAGTATTACTAGCCCTCACACTTAGGGTGTGACTTGACATTAAATACACGAATCTGTACCTGGTAGATGAGTTAATCAAAATTAGAAATTAATAAGAGGTATCAGGTTACTAAAACACAATTCTTTGCTTATATTCTTTATAGGAAATAACAAATAATCTAAGACCTGAGAATTTAAATAAAGCTGCTAGATTGGCACAAGATCAATTAGATAATGATATCCGTCAATTGTATAAGGACTTTGCTTCCTCCTTGGTGAGTAAATCAACTCTAAGTAAGTGCTTAAATTGTTTTTTTTCCACATTTTTTCATTATTGACTTAATTTACATGTATACTTATTTAATAAAGGAGGCTGCGATATATTTAAAGCTACTCAATTGCTAAAGTGTAGTAGAAATTAAAAATTTAACAAAATACAAGTGATAAAGATAGTGAAAGGTAATAAAATTATCTCTCGATCGGTTCCTAATCTTAATGAAAATCAACAACCTCCACAACTGACAGTTATCATGTGGCCACTGACTAGCTTCAAGAGGAAGTTTCCGAAGCTCTAGTGGAAAGCTGTGACCAGTGGAGATAAACTATGTCAGGTTTTAGGTAGTTACTCATCAAAGACAGTGGGAGATGGTCGCATAATATTGTGAATTGATTGAAGTCAAATATTAACACCGTTGGATGTCGGCTCAGTGGAGTAGAGGCTAGGAGTTCGTACACGAGACCGAAGGTATTGGATTGGATTCCCGTGTGCGGGATCGTGGATGCACACTATTGAGGAGTCCTACACTAGCTCGAGACGACTGTCTAGTGCTTCCAGGTTTTCAATGGCGGTTTTACTTATATCAATTCATGATTTCAATAAAAAGCTTGGTTTTGTTTATTACATCTAACAAGTCATTAACTAGTAAAAATTGAAAGTCGACAACTGCTCACGTCATATTCAGGATAATTATCATCCTAAATAAGGAAGTATCTATTTCCAAATTTATGGGTGTACAACTTGTAGATAGTTTCAAAAACCTGTAAATAGTATCAATGAATAAACTGAATAGGGTGACTTATTGGTTAAAGCACTTAGCTTTTTGTAGTTAGGCTACAGCATTAAACCCACCCAGCCTGCTTTGTTGTGAATAGCCAAATGGTATCATTAGCCCCCGAAACCAGGATACATAGGCATCTGCTCATTTATTAAAGCTTATAAGCAAACGTGTCATCTTATTCATAGATTGCTAATGATTTCTCCTATATATTTTGAGGGTATCAATTACTTTGAAGGAAGGCTTCTACCGTACTTACTATCGACATCTTGCTCGAAAACTTTGAAAAGCTTGTCTTGTTTTAATATCTGATGTATTTAAATCTATTTCTTCTAGAGTCATACCGATCTATGAAACCAGTCAATGTTCTTAAACATTTGGCAACTTGTGCTACACAGCTACACACTGAACTGCAAAATTGGGCTGAAGAGAGAAGTTTAGTATGGCCTAAAGGACATTTAGATTCGCTACTCGTATTTGGTGAATTCATGCAACGTATTGCTGCTACTGGGGTAAGAAATTATATATATATATATATATATATATATATATATATATATATATATATATATATATTATGGCGGAGCGTTTTCGCACTCTTGAGGGAGATTATGCTTGTGGGATTAGAGTCCACATCACCCAGCCTCACATTTTAAAATGTTACCACTGACCTATTTAATATGCGTTTGGTCTTCAGACTATGATACAGCTGGTTGGTTACTGAGCTGTAACCAATGTTGTAGTTGTCTAATTTCTTAGCGCTGATTGAATTCCACCAACCAAGTTGCGTTTCTATCAAGATACTGACTACGCCTTACTGACTAATGTCAGCTAACACTAGGCCTTAGTCAAGCAGTGTATTACGTACTCTCTGTATATGTATGCAAATTTTACATAAATTAAGATTTACTATTATTTTTCCCTTAGTATATTTATTTCCGTTTTCATATCTTTCAGCCTTTTCGTACTCTTGTACATTTACTCATACTACTCTTCAATACGGAATCAATGAATATCAAGGAATTATTGACTCGAGTCGTATCGTCTGTGCGTAAGGCGGATCGAGTTTTGGAATCATCGTCACAACCAACAGCAGCAGATAATACGGAACTTATTGATCTGACAGCCAATTCAGACGATGAATTATGTGAGATTTCACCAAAACTTGATGGTATGAGTTATTACTGCTAGAGAATAACATTGAATTTATTATTTCCCACTTATGTATGAAATATGGTTCTTAGTGCAACTCATTAAGTAGTTTTATTTACTTGGTTTTGAGGTATACTGTTTTTGGGAGCACTAGTTTTAATATCCGTCAGCCCGAAATAAAGTAGATGAGGTTGATTTCAAACCCATAACGCCCTTGTTAAAAGTCCAATGCCTTATATTTTAATACTCAAGATGTATGAAATATTCAAGTCTTCTAACAATTTCTGTATGCACATAAACCGTCAACTACACACTGGATGTGACTTCATTCAGAACTTACCTCTTGATTAAATCTAAAATAATCAAATTAGTTATTAGACTAAAGCGTTAACAAAAATATGCACCTTATGAAATAAAATAAGGCTATCGATAAATAAATTTTGTGGCAATGGTACAAGTATACTAGTAAGTCATAGGTTAGTGATTGAATCCCTCGATTCTTATCAATTAAATTATTGATTTTTATCCACCACCCTAGTTTATTTCGATCAGCTGAACAGTATCACTAGTCTTCAAGTGGATCTGTGCCTGTAATTAAAGCGTTCGAGTTTCATTCACTAAGTTACAGATTCTTGTTATCGCTCTATCTACTTCTGTTTGAACAATTGAGTAATATCACCAACTTTCACACTGAGACTTTGACTTAAATTCAGATTACACTAACCTGTACCTAATAGATAACTTGACGATGACAAGTCTTTAGGATGTATTTGATAATATAAATTATAAATATCTTCAAGGACTGACAATTGTTATTTAAATAAAATTTTCAATATCTCTATCATTGTTTATTTTATGCAGATGCTATCACAACTAAGTATCCCAAATTGACAGAGATTGTAGATAAATTTAATGATTTATTAAGACAACAACAGCAACACGAAGAAGAAGGTAATGTTGTGAATCAATCCAACAATTTGTGGTTATCACTAGCATCATTGGAACGTGAAATTTCTTCACAAGTAGGAATTGGTCAGAATTCTCCATCTTTATTAAGTCTACTTGCTGAAGCTATAAATGACGGTGTGAACAATGTGAATTTAGTAAGCATCAAGTCTTTTTTTCCTATTTCCTAAAGAAATAATTTAATTCCTATAATTCACTAAAACATCACACGTTTGTGTATAAGGACGTTGCATGAATTCTTTAGCTGTTAGTCTAATGTATGTTATTAAGTGCAAAATTCTTGGTTGGGAGGTCCGCTTGATAATCGTGATTAGTGGTTGAAAATGTTGAGTAATATAGTTATAAAATTTGTCTCACTGTCGCAGATAATTCCACTTTTTATCTACCACCTAGATCCTGAGCTTGCTGAGTTATTCCGTGAATTAGTACTTTCCTCTTGAATTACACTTTCTTTGTCTAGTCTTTTTTGCTGTCTCTATTACTACCATCGGTTGTGTTATATTATTTTTTTTTTCATACTTTCATCTAGCTGTCGTGATGTGGTGTGGCAATTCAAGTTGATAAACATATGTTGTAGGTTCTATGTCAATTGTGACTGATCATTTGTTTTACTAGCGTACTCGGGTTTAATCGACAGCTTTGTGTCTATGAGAATGACTGAAAATACCGGACTGCCTAAACTGAAGTACGTGTAGTGGATTTCGGAGGTACCGCTTAATGATTACATGTTGAACACTTTAACTACCAATTCACCACATCAACCAGTTGTATATTTCAATGATGATTGACAACTCAAATAATACGTATTTCGTCTTATTTAGGACTCCTCATTTAAATGTAGTTGTATTCATGCTAATTTTTTTATTAACATGCATATTTGGTATCCATACTTTCTGTAAGTTCATTGATAGTATTTAGGGTAGTGTTTACCAAAGTGTTTATTAGGTAATATGCATCCAACTGTATATCTGGTGTACTTGTCTATTTTCTGAAACCAAACTTAGCAGAAAGTAATTAATGTGGCTTGTTATTCACTGGATTAGATCATCCCTGGCTTCTTTGAATCGAGTCTCATTGAGAATATCACCAATAACGTGTGGACACATTTAGTTGATTAATCTCAATTGAGAAAAGGAAAATGCTTCCCGGATTCTCAAAATTAGTGAAATATATTTTTATGAATGATTTCTTCCTAAGTTGATGGCAATCCTGTTAGTGTACAAAGCGAAGTTTCATTCTTTAGTACTTTTAAATTTCATCTGAATACATGCATTCGAGAGTATGAAAATCAGAATCATTTCTTTGTTTCTCATAAACCATAATTTAATCTATTTATTTATTTATTTATTTGAACACATAGATATTGGTACAGGGAGGCACCAAATACATATGCGCCACACAAATCTCATTTGATTTGTGTGTGGGCTGTGATACTGTCCGGATGCCCAAACCGAAACAGGTGGCTTCCTTAGGAGGCCATATCCGGAGCCTTCGACCCAAAGGTCTGATCCACAAGGCAGTGGAGCATCGTAAGGAGATGCAGCTCCATGATAGCCGGTGACCAACGATTGGTTCATATGCCATTTGTTCTTTCAGGATCCTGCAGCTCATGTGAACGATCGGTTTGGAATCAGGGTTTTCTAACTCCCCTAAGTAGATCCTCCGTATCCACCAACCCGGTTAAAGCGCCGGACATTCGCTTTCTGTCCTCTGAATTTCGTAAAGAACACGCCCTCCGCGAGAAGGCAGTGAGTAGGACTTCCCTGTCAGTGATTGTTTACGCGTGGTCGGAGTTATGGCTTCGTGTTTAACCCCCTTTACTTCGAACCATTGCGTTTCAGGTTCGAAACCCACTTTAAGTATTTCCATCTAAACAGTTGGGGAATATTACTATTAATCAAAAAAAAGCTCATGACTAGATTGATAAGTCTTACATTACCAATTAGCATTTTGACAAACCAATGAAGTGTGACTCCATAAAATGTCAAATATAATACAAGTTACTTCTGAGTATTGTAATTAAATAAATTTTCAGAAATGAACTTTAAATGTGGTTAAATTACATTGTTTATTTTTTATTAGTTTCCACTTAATGTGACTGATATCAGAAAAGATAAAGTACCTGATGAAAACAGTTACAATGAATCAAGTCCAGGCAAATCTGGTGTTCTACACGAAGAATCATCAACATCAAGAGATATAGATCCTGGATTAGTATTTGACTTTGTACAGAAATTGACATGTATCTCTTCGAGAAGTAAAGAGGTTAGTTATTGTTCATGACGTTTATCATCACAGTTCAATCGATACTTTCTTTCGAGATTTTCTACTAGTTAACAGGGTTTTTTTCGTAGAATTTATTTTTTTTACCTTTTTTCATTGTCAATATATTTGCACTCCGAAACATACTGAAGTATGTAATGCTTAAGGTATATTATATAGACAAGTTAAATTGTACTGGGTACAATATAAAAACAGTTATGATTTCAAGGTATTATTTATTGCAAATTAATTTTAGCTGAGAAAAACCTTTAAAAACTAAAGGGAGTACCAGACAATTGATGTTACGTGGTTGGAGATAGTTGCCAGGATTCACTGAACTTAGATTTCATGTTAGTTGGTACTTACCAGCAGGGTATACTTTCAGTCTTAAGGGAACTGATACTTCCTGTTGGATTTGATTCCACGTCGCCCAGCTTAATAGTCCGAGATGTTGTCATTAAGCTATTCGAACCACGGACATCTGATTTTCCATCTTTGTAACTTTTCCGCTATGGGTACTTCTAATTACACACATGTACTGGTTAATGCTGAAAAACTTCACCTTTTTCTGTTGATGACATGAATCATACGATTTCACATATCAGATGAGATTTCAAATATGAATAGATTTATTTCGACTTATGCTTAACTCGTTAATAAGTCATATGAACGTCCTATATTCAACCCTATATTTCGGAATAATTCTTGCACGCTTCATAGAAGTCCGTAAACTAGACAATTATGCTTTTCTTAAAACAACATAAGGGTCAAATTGACAAAATTAAAACCAAAGACATGAAGTACAGCCATATTCTCGTAATATTAAGCTATACATATTAAGCTATACATTTTTTAGGCTTCTGTATATGTATAGATTTTTAGAAATGTTGTAAATAATACAAACTACAGAATATATAGCTGAAAGATCCGAATGTACATTGTATCCCAGGACATTGCATCAGTTCATCAAATCAATAATTTTTGATCTGAGTCGTGTTAGTGGGAATTTACACGATAATGACAATCAATGATTGGAGATATTGGTTGACATAAATCAGAATCGGTCTTATTGGTATTGATACATTCAATCTATACTTTTCTCTATATCTTCCAGTTCCAATATTCCCCGTACGAATCTTTTCACTTTTTTCTCTCAAACCATAATACCAATTTTTAATTCTTCTCAAATAGCATTACTATTACATTTATTTTGACTATTTTACCATTCGTCTTTTTAGTTTCATTTTGCGATATACTTATGTGGTATAGTAACTTAGACCAACGGGAATTTGTACCACGCTCTATATTGATTATGATTAATTCATTCATGTTTTTGTTATTTATTTATTTATTTTAACACATAGGTATTAGTACAAGGAGGCACGAAATACATATGCGCCACACGAATCTCAATTGATTTGTGTGAGGACTGTGATACTGCCCGGGTGCCCAAACCGAAGCAGGTGGTTTTCTTAGGGGGCCACACCCCGAGCCTTCGACCTGAACGTCTAACCCACAAGGTAGTGGAGCATCGTAAGGAGATGCAGTCTCATGGTAGCCGGTGACCAACGATTGGTTCATACACCATTTGTTCCTTCAGGATACTGGAGCCCATGTGCACTATTGATTTAGGATCCGGTTAAAGCACCGGACATTCGCTTTTCGTCCTCTCATTTTCATAACCAACACCCCCGCCAGGAGAAGGCAGTGAGTAGGACTTCCCTGGCAGGGGCTATATACGCATGGCCATGTGAGAGCATTTCGAGAGGGAGAGTGGACTCTCCCCACTCTCGACCGTACCAGGGCATTTGGGGGCCATTCATGTTTCAGGATGAATGATATAACTATAATTTGTGACACTTTCGGTTAATTTCTACAGGAAAGTGTAATTGATAATAGTTCTTTCTTAACCTTGGATGAACAATTGAACTGATAATATGAGTATTAATTTTAGTCAAACATGGTAACTTATGTTTCATCCAAAAACGATATCTCTTTTCGATTTGGATTGATTATATACACTCTTTTTCTTCTCTTAAACTATGAGATTATAATCGCTTCATATCTTTCGTTCTACGAACTAATTCTTTCTTCCTATACTATAGCCTTACATACAATCAGTCAGTAACAATGTCACACCTCACCTTACCCCACGGATTTCCGTCTCCGGCGGTAAGGCCCTTTGAAGAACGGAGCTAGCACATTAAGAACCTCCCACAAAAAGGCCGTGCGCGACCGGCCTCAAGCACTTTTTCCTTGAGCTCTGCGGTCATGCTCCCAGGTCGTTAAAACCAACATTAATCCAACTTCCTTTTCAGGTTCCTCAAGAAATACCTTTCCATGGCGTGGGCATCCGGGAAGTGATGTCAACCCTCATACCTGTAACAGCACAGGAGACCAAGTTGGTCACAGTCAAATCCTTCCTACACCTTCTAATAACTCTCTTTATATATTACCACCACTGAATTAACTACTTCTATGAATTTGGTGTTCATCTTGCTTTGCTAATGAGGTATAGCAACTTGGACGGATGCATATATGTGCCTGGTCCTACGCTGTAGCTGACTGACTGAAATACCTTTTGGATAAATTTCTGTATACAATTTCCTGACTGTCATCAGCAATAATCCGTGTTTTTCTTTTTATAAAAAAAAACAAGGTATATGTTTAATAATTAAATCACTGATTACTACTATTGTAAATGAATACATGCCTTTCCAGTAGAAAAATAACACACAATCACTTACGTGATCTAATCCTTTTATTGTTTTCCTTACCAACAACAACAACAACAAAATACAAATTTAGGAATTGTGTAAACTTGTCTGTGAAAATTTACGCATCACTCACTCATCAAAATTAGAACAGTTGATTGAATCAATTTTATCACAAATTATGGATGATCATGAAATCAATAAAGTACAACCATTAGTTTATCAGTAAGTTAGTTAGTTGTTTTCTGTTTTGTTTGTTGATTGTATGTGGTATTTGAATCATTGTGGCGGTTATTGGTTAAAGTTGTAGAGTTTATTACTAAAGTTATATTTATACGTGTATATCCTTACTTGATAGTGAATATGCAGTTGAGATGGCTAGGACATATGTTACGTATGCCCGACTACCGACTGCCCCAACGTGCGATTTTCAATGGTATAGGAGTCATTTGGGAGAAAGCTAGGAGCGGCCAGACCACAACATGGCACAAATCCATGAAGTCACTGACAAGTGGACTGAGTCATGTTGGTAGGTGTAGACTACCTGGTTGGGGTCCGCGAGATGATAGCAACCGATGGTTAGAGATCTTGAATGACATGGCTGAAAATCGTTTGCAATGGCACAGGTGCATCCACTGTTTGTGTTCTCCCAAATTCTAATCTTCTGAATTCTTCATAACCCTTTCTTTTTTTCTCTTCCCAAATTTATTTCACTGGATTATATTCCTTGAATAACATCTTCAAAACCTTATCTTTCTGATTACTGCTTATACTCTTACTACTTCTACCACTAGGGGATTTGAATCAACAACTGCATCTCTGTGCTAATGTGGTATGGCAACTCGAACTGATGTACGTGCGTACGAAGTTCTACGTTGTTACTCATTGACTGATTGATAGTGAATATTCTGAAAAGTTTACTCTTAATTTTATGAATGGAAGTAACTAAAAATCACGGTTCATGGATAATCAAGTCATCAAACATTGTTTCTATCGTATATACAAATACTTATCAATATAAAGTACTTCAATTATATTTTCTTACTTTGTGATTGGATGTAAGGTAGCCGAATCGCCGAATCTATGAAGATTGATTCAACTTGTACGATGTATTCACAGATTGATCTTAGTTAGGCTTCAAGGATATCATGCACCCAGTCACTAATGATGTGATTATTATCGATCCCGTTGGGAAGATTTTGTAGAGAATGGTTTAATTTATAGATTGTATTCGTTACAGTGTCGGTCCTGAAAGTCGTGATCTCTATCCCTGCTGGTTGTGTAGTACGCTTCGGTTTACAATGATACCCAGACTAAGATCGAATCGTGACGAATGCAACCCCTTCAAAAAAAAATGCACTAGTTTGGACACTCGATTTGAAATCGCCCAATATTCACGTAGTTACTGGATTGCTTTATGAAAAAGTACATTTTTATATGATTTGTATTTTCTTCAAACAATTTTTTATGCGTAATGAATTATAAGATTTCACCTCACGTGTTGGATAAAACGAGCTGGCTTATAATGCATTAATCTATTCTTTTCTAAACTTATGAATACAACTTGCAATATCGAAAGGTAAATAACCAATGGCAATGACGTATCATAAATCAGTACTGTTATATTACTGGTTGTAAAGTTTCTGTTTTGATATATGGTATCAACTCAGATCGAATGTTGCTACCTTGAATTTTTGCATTAACGTTTTACATCCTTTGTTTGTGTCAAGTTTTTAAGGTGAGATTGTTATTTATTATCGTGATAACCATGAGACGGTGAAAATTTGTAGCTCAGGTGGATAAATTTGGTAGAGTTTTATTATTTGAGCTAGACGGTGTAGTCGTGGAGCCTTCATTGTTCTCTTGAACAACATCATCAGCATAAACATGAGGTAGAAATGAAGTATTCGAATTTTTTTCACATTTGACTAATAGGTTGTTCTGTCAACCTCAATCTTGATTGGTTATTGTCGATCTTTAACCTGTCATTATCTGCCCATCATAGTATCGCAGTATGTATACCTATTGTTTATATCTAAAAATACTATTTCGTTATTCGGTTTTTCAGTCATCATATTCATTTACCTAATATTTTAACTACGGAAGAAATTCAACAATCTATGAGTTTACAATCATCATCATCATCAGATATTATTTCGCGTTTACTTACTCAACGTGAATGTGTCTTAAGTTTTCTGTCAGCTTGTCCTTCTTTAATGGATTTAGAAGCATGGTCTCAATGGTATCAAGATTGTCTATTCTATGATCGTTGGGGTAGTCTTGATTCATTTCTTATAGAGGCTGGAGTTGAACAAGGTAAGGCTTTTTTTGTTTGTTTAGAAAATCAAAATAAGTTTATTTTTCCCAGTTTAATAATTGTTCTTTTCTTTACCATACTGTGTCTATCTTGAAGGAAGGAAAACCCTTTTTCTTTCGACTTTTTACTTTTTTTTTCACCAAAATCTTGTCGTAATCCCCGGTAGATTGCATTTCTACTTCTTTCATTCCTATCAGTTATGGATTATCTTTACCTGTCAATTATCCATTGTCAATTAGTTACAAAGACGTTTTGTTTAAAATAAAATTACTTTTTCTCAAGATGACAAAATATGTTTTTATAAAAAAATTGATCATCTTTTGAGGTATTACTTAACCAATCAGTCATGGTCCTGGTCAATATAAAGCTTGAAGTGAATATGCCTTAGCTTAATAATATACTATATCACACCAACTCAGCGAGATGAGTTGAACGAGATAAATGGCAAACAAATCGAAATAATTGTGTTGAAAATGATAGTTAGCATGATTAAATATTAAAAATACAGTTTGAGAAAACGGAATTAAGTTGAGAAATAAATCCTATGAAATTTTAAAAAAGCTGGTGGTTTAGAGAAAGCCAAATAGTAAATGCGTCTGCACCACTACGGTGGATTCTGAACCATATTACCCAGCGTCTTTAGCCAATGATTCCAATTATCTCACGGACCATAACGTTATAGACAATGTGGTAGCTTAGTGATACCTGCTTCTGTTCGGGCGCAAGGGTAGTATTCCGGTCCTCACAGAAATCCAATGGCACATACATGTTTGGTGTCTCATTATACCAATGTTTATATGTTTAAATAATAATAGCTTAGTGGTTACGACGCACGACTTTCAGCCATCAGATTCTCAGTTTGAACCCTGCTCCTCTTACTTCACTTCTAGTAACCAGATAGTACCATTGGTTTTCATATTTACAATGTTACTCATATTCAATTGCCTGATGAGTTTTTTTTTAAACTTATTATTACCAAAAAAAACTCAGACCAACAGCTAATAACTTCATTCACTAATACCGTTTCGAGGTTTTCTATGTTTTATGTAACGATTGGTATTTCATTCTGTCTTACCTTAGTATTTCCCTAATTGTAGTAGTTAAACAAGTCTCGTACTCATTGTTGTGTGAGTTCTGTAATTCTATTCTATTTACAACTGATATCATTCACTAATTCTCAAAAGCTTATAATAGTGTATTCTATTGAACAAATGTAGAATATTTGTCCTATATTTCGAGTTTTTAACTAATTTGTAAAGATAATTTCATGTCAATAGCATGTTATTCTTATATTTTAGATCCTCGATGCATTTATGAGTTTATTTACTCGTATAATGGCTATACTACTTAAAGTGTTCATATAAACATTGTAAAGTCAGTAGAAGACCAACTCTCTCTGTGTTGCTAAATAATATATATATGAGGGCAACCTACTTAAACTTTTGGCACATCTACTATCCAAGTGTACATATAATAAACTTTTTACTTATAGAGTGTTTCAAAGAGGTGCTAGGAAATTTTACCTGCCTGTTTCAAGTTACTTAATGAATATGTCAATTGTAAACACTCAGATCCACTGGTACTATGATACCCAAAATTTATAGTCTACCAAAAGTACATCGAAGTAGTTAACCACTTCACCTAGTCCTAGACATGAATAGTTCAGCTTATCATATGAGAGCGATGTGTCTGGTAGAACTTCGAAAGTTACTACATAAAAGAATTCGTAGAGCAGTGTAAACAATAATTTTGAATTTATCAACAAAATTGGATAGCAAATCATAAATTTATGGTACCACATGATGTATCATCTTGACTCATGAATGTACCAGAAAAACATATTGACTTCCTATGTAATGACATACAAAGTTGAGAAACATGAATTAGTTTCCATATTTCCTTAGAAGAACTGATTCTCGGTTGTACGGTAAATTTACATTTTTTGTTCAACAGGAAGCTCTATAGACAATATGACAGTATTTATTAGTTGATCACTATTAGGTCTAATCCAACTCGGGGTTGCCTTTTGGCAAATTTAGGAAACAGTCCTTTAGGATTTGGTGTAAACAAAAGGGAAATATCAAGAAAAGCTGTACACTTGAGAAATCGGTGTCCCTATAAATGTATATGATGACGGTCGACCCGAACCTTTGAGGCCATATATATATATATATATATATATATATATATATATATATATATATATATATATATATATACAGAGAGAGAAAGATTGTCCCTCTTTGAAAGTACTACTCTAAATTGATTCCTAATGTTGTTGATGTCCTAAAACATATTATCCATACATTCTTGGCATCTGGGAATAATTATTGTCCTTGTTCCCGTAAAATAAAAACAAATTTATCATTTAAATTTGATTAAGTAGTTGTTTATATTTTATTTTCACGTAAACAAGTTGTACATTCAACTTACAGATTGACATATTGTATTTACAAGTATTTATTTTTCTCCCTTTCTAGTATGTGACCAATTCAATTTACTTGCTATACGTATACTTCCATTTGATGGTGCTGTTGTTGGTAACAATAGCCAACTTTTACGATTAACTGCACATCCTTCATCGAATGATTTAAAAGATGCATTAGAAAAATGGCGATACAATCGTGATTCTCTTACAATTCGTCTTGTTGGAGATTATCTAATCGGTTCAGTTATCAAGGCTAGTAGATTGACAATTAGTCAAGCATGTTCCATTATTACGAATCAATTCACTACTACTTCTGAGAATGTCTCAGGTATGATTATTATTGTAAATAGAATCGCGATGTTTTAACCTAAAATTGGGTCCATCGGCATTGTTGTCACACGGTAGCCAACTGTTATCTCTGGGGAGTCGTCGCTGTTGCAATACGTTGCAATTATTTATATTCTAATCTTCATACACACTTAATAGCATCATATGTGGGGGGGAGTAGTACATATAGTTACTGTAAAAGCACACATCAGTCAGTCAGCTACAACGTAGGACCAGGCACAAATATGCATCGGTCCAAGTTGCCACACCTCATTAGCACAGCAAGATGAACATCGGATTCATAAAAGTAGTTAATTCAGTGGTGGTAATATATATAAGAAAGATTGCATGTAAGGATATAGTACAGGAAGAAAGAATTAGTTCGTAGAAAGAAAGATATGAAGTGATTTTAATCTCTTAGTTTAAGGGAAGACAGAGAGTGTATACACCTACGCCATTGTGATCGATTCTGAGTCATGTCGCACACAGTCTCCAATCATTGGTTACGATAGTCACGCGGACCCCAATCAAGTAGTCTGCACCTACCAACATGACTCAGACAAGTAGTTAGTGACTCCGAGCACTGATGCCACGTTTTGGTTTGGCCACTCCTAACCTTCTTCCAACCATCTCCAACACCGGTTAGCATTACACGTCGTAGTAATCGGTGTTCAGGCATACGTAACACGTGACCCAACCATCTCAGTCGATGAAGATTCATAACCTCATCAACTGATTTACCATCATTTCTTAATACCCTACGTCTAACCTTTATTACTTCCCCGGTGATCCCAGCAGATACCCGCAATATTTCTAAGGCATCTGTGGTGAAGCGCTAGTATCTTACGAGTATCTTCTACTCCTAATGGCCATGTTTCGCTGCCGTAAATTAAAACAGAACGGACTGCCGCGCAGTATACTAGTCCTTTTTTATTGATAGACAGATATCTCGCCTTCGCCATAGGTGACGTAAGTTAGCAAAAGCCAGACGAGCTTTTCGAATCCGTGCTAAGATTTCGTCAGACACCATGAAAGCACACTTACTAAAAATAATTCATCTGAATTAATGCAGGAAATAAATTTTTCACAATGAATGAGTATTGTTCATACTTTTCATATAAAACAAAGTTTATACTGAATTGAATCAAGTAAATATGTGAACCTCAAAATGTTACACTGTACAAAGTTTGCGACCATCACTCTGACCGGAATTCTCAATGAATTAATCCATAAAATATCATTTTATCTCTTTATATCAATTGTAGTGACTATTTTGTGTGCCTTCAATGAGTTAATTTTGTTCTGTTACTTTTTCTAGATTCAAATGAATGGATTTATTTTGTATACAGTTTATTAATGAAGTTACCATACAGTCTATTAGGTTTGGTATTCTCTTTAGTAAGTTTCTAAAATGTGCATATTTTATGTCAGTCTATTTTACTTAGTATGATTATCATTACAAATGTGTTAGGATATTACCACAGATAGGATATATTCTGTAAATTTTGATGATAGATATATTATAAGTGTGGTGGATGTATGGTCAAATTAGGTCGTATGTTGGCTGTGTGTTTAGCTCATTGGGTATTTTTCTTAGAACTAAACCATAGAATTATGATGATTTCTATCCATTTTAGTTTATCAGTTTTAGTGAATGATGAATAGTTTAATGATGTCTTCAAGGTCTTAGCTTGTGTATTGTCAAACCACTGAATAAGCAATGGTAAAGTTGGCATAGAGTATTGGTTCAGTATAATAAATAGGTTGATATAGCTGTTAACACTCACTGACGAATATGTTTGGTTTTTGTGCTTTCTTTATCCAATCACTGTCCACCTCGATTTATTTATTCGTTTGAACACATAAATAGTGGTACAAAGGATCACCGAATACATATGCGCCACACAAATCATTGAATTTATATATGGACTGAGATACTGTCTGTGTGAAACCCGGAGCCTTCGACTTAAAGGTCTAATCCACATGGCAGTGGAGCAATGTCGGGAGATGCAGTCCCATGGTAACCGATGACCAACAATGGGTTCATACACTATTTGTTCTTTCAGGATCTTGGAGCCTATGTGTACCATTTATTTTGAATCAGGGTTTTCCTACTCCCCTAGGTCGGCTCTCTGTATCCACCAACCCAGTTAATGCGCTGGAAATTTACTTTTCGTCCTCTCAATTTTGTAAACAACACGCTGGCCACGAGAAGGCAGTGAGTAGGACTTCCCTGATAGTGGCTGTATACGCGTGACCATGTGAGAGTATTTCAAGAGGAAGAGCGAACAGTACATAAGTTATTATCAGATTCCATATTATTGACTACCGACCGTTAAACTAGTGAACTCAATTAATAGAAGTAGTAAATACAAATGCATCCATCTTAACATTATCGAATAGTAAATACACAGCATATTATCACAGAATAATCGGCAATAACTTCTTAGTGAATATCATTCAATTTCTTAAAATTTATTTATTTAATATTTCAGATTATTATTCCAAGTTTAGAATTAGCAGGAATTCGATGTTCTACATCATGGCCATTAGATAAATCTGATATATCATTCATAAATAATAATAATAATAATAATAATTCATCTATGAATTATAGTCTTTTACATATCTTATTCCATGATGAACTCCTTTCATTGAATACATACATTAATGAGAATAATTCACAATTAAATCGAATTGATTTAATCACTGCTATTGGTAATATTGGTTATCAATTAAAATGGCCTGCTTATATTAAATATTTTGAAGAAAATCGTTTTCAATTAATTGATATGTCAACTACAGTTGCTATGATGAATATTGATCAAATGAAAAGCATTGATATGAATTGTCAATTATCCACAATTACTATTTTACCTTCATCTTTATCTGAGACACAGTTAATATCTGAACATGTTGATAATAATGAAGTATCGAATTGTTTAAAATTATCAGAGAATAATGAAGTAAGTTAAAATGTGACTCAATTTTTCTCGGATTATTATGGTTGCTGTTGTTATCTATCAGTATAGGGTATCTATAATCTTTAGTGGATTCAAACTTAAGTTGTTCAGTTTCTCAGTGTGAGATTTTACTACTGAACTATTATTTATTTATTTATTTATTTGAGCACATAGATATTAGTGCAAGAGCGCACCAAATATCTATGCGCCACACAATTTTCATTTTATTTGTGTGTGGGCTGTAATACTGACTGGGTGCTCAAACCGATGCAGATGGTTTTCTTAAGGAGCCACACGCAGAGCCTTCGACATAAAGGTTCTGATCCACAAGGCATTGGAGCATCGTGAGGAGATGCAGTCCCATGGTAGCCGGTGACCAACGATTGGTTCATATGCCATTTGTTCCTTCAGGATACTGGAGCCCATGTGCACCATTGGTTTGGGATCCGGTTAAAGCACCGGTGATTCGCTTTTCGTCCTCTCGATTCCGTAAAGAACACGCAAGTCATGAGAAGGCAATGAGTAGAACTTCCTTCGCGGAGGCTGTATATGCGTGGCCGTGTGAGAGTATTTCGAGAGGGAGGACGGGCGCACCCCACTCTTGGGCTATTTGGACTATGATTGTCCTACAGAACTAAGATATTTATATTGATTGATCACAGTAATTTTACTGTGATTGGATAGAATTGATTTTGCACTCTACTTAGTCAAAAAAGAGTATTATTTTCCTGGATAATACTATCGAGAGAAATTTAGGATATTAGAAAGAATTGCTGTAGAAAATGAAAGCTTATTGACTAATAAAAAAAACTGTCTCCAGATCATACCAAAGTCAGTGAAGGATACTAACCAATTATGGGAAAAATTTAAACCACCATCTTAAACTTCTTATATGCAATCCTGAATGGGGTTCGAGTAGTGTGCGGAATAATATTATGGGCTTCTGAAACATGATATAGTATCAGTTTATGATGTCATATACGTTTGTTCTGAGTTGTATGTTAGTAGGTGCAGGTTGATTATCTGGTTTGGATCGACATGACAATTAGGATTTATGATTGAATTGGATGTTGACATTGCTGAAAACTGATCTCGAATAAATCTTATCTTCATAGCTGTTAACTCAGTATGCTAGACACCAGCTTAGTAGTCAGAACAGTTAATTTTCAGTCGTCGGGTTCAAGTTTCGAGTCACATTCTACATAATTTAACCTAGTCAAATGGCTAACTTAATTGACGTGAGAGAGTTTTGTAACAAGGGGATTAACATACTCTTTATTATGTTTGATTCTGTAAAGACAACCTGAAAGTAATATTACCCGTATATTTTCTTGTATCACCAACCAATCATCAAATAAAAGCCACAGTCAGATCGAGCTATTAGTCTAGCCACATTAGAACATAGTCGATAAAGTTTTATAAGCATCAAGGAGTTATATACTTCTAAATTCAACCTTTTAAAAAATCCTGTTATATAGGATATTTCAACCAATGTATCCATTCAAAGTAACGATGCCAATGCAAACATCAGTGATGTTTGCAAATCTACAATTCAGTTGGATAAAAACATGACAACAGCTGATTCTAAAAATTTATCATCTGATCGCCATCAATTTATTGAAGAGATTAGACGTCGTGAATTTGGTGTCGGTGTTGAATTAAGTGAAGAAGCAACTGATCTAATTCAGGTTAGTTACAATTTAATGGTCTCCCTTTAGAAATAAAGTATAGACTATGACTATTACTATTTTCACCTAAAAGTTACAGAAACGCTTATTGTTTTGTAATGGATACATAATATAATCCAATTTTTTTTCACTTTACTATTCCATAACGTGTGCATTCTCCTTCCTGTTTTGTTAATTTCACTGGTTTAATAATACAACTCATTTTTTACTGTAAATTAAAGCAAAAAATATAAACGAACAGTATTGTTTGCAACCAGATCTCATGTACAATGTAATTGTATTGCTTACTTACTTACCCCTCGTGGAGGAGTATAGGTCGTCCACCAAAATTGTCCATAGAACTCTGTCCTGGACAATCCTTTCCGGCTGTTTTCAGTTGCTATTCATTTTTTCGATGTTTGCTTCCGATTCCCGACTCAATGTGTTCCTTGGCCTTCCTTTCATCCGTTTCCCTTCAGGATTCTAGTTTAGGGCCTGCCCCGTGAAGCAGTTTGTTGATTTTCACAATGTATGTCCTATCCACTTCCAACGTCTTTTTTTATTTCCTCTACCTCTGTAAGTTGTTTTGTTATTGTTGATGGTATCAAGCTAACGGACATTTGAATATCTTGTGTAGACAATTGTTTATAAATACTTGTCCATTTTTGAGGATGGTTGTAGTAGTTCTCCAAGTTTCAGCCTCATACAGTAGTACTGTCTTGACGTTCGTATTAAAGATTCTGACTTTGATATTGGTTGATAGTTGTTTTGAGTTCCAGATGTTCTTCACCTGTAGGAGTGCTGCCCTTTCTATGCTGATTTTTGCCTTTACGTCTATATCAAACCCTCCTTGTTCATTAATGATACTACCCAGATAAGTCAATCTTTCATCCGGTTAAGCAGCATTCTGTTGAAAACTTTTCTTGGTACCGTTAGTAGTATGTTGCCTCTGAATTTCTCACACTTGCTTTGTTTTGAAGGATGCTCTGATGATTTTAGATCCATGAGATTCTCATCGTGTAAGTGCATTTTGTGGTTCTTTGGACAGCATCAGTGCAACTCTTTGTGTGTGCAGAGATCTAACCGCATAAGGAGAAGTAGTAGGTACACAATAAATTACTCTAACTGCTTATTTCTGTCTATTAAACAACCGCTATCAATTAAGTGTCATAGAACGGTGCTGCGTATTGTTCTGAAAATAGCCTTTCCCAATCATGAAAGAAAGTATTCACTAACTTGTTAGCTCCATTTCCTGTTGTGCACCCAATATAGTTTTCTCCGCAGAAGCAGCTGAATTCGTAGATATACATGGATGTGATATAATCAGGTAGTTTGTTTTATAGTCGTAGATTCTCCATAGATCAGTTAAGAAATGATAGACGGAGGTTAGCTGCCTAATAGGTTTTCTTCATAATTCCATTGAGATCACTAGGTTAATACTGTTATTTTGGCTGGGGATCTTGATCAATGTAGACGTAGGCCGTATAAAAGTTATAGATAACTAAACCAAGATATTGGTTCGGTTGTGGGGTCATTAATTATTGGTCTGAATCGTGTGCTTTAGCAACCATTATCAATAGTTCGAAATGTTGTATAATATAGTTAAAAATCAGTTACTGTGGTATTTTTTTTGATAATTTCATCTCATTGTCCCTTTGTATTGTGATAAATTGGGTTGATGGAGATATTTGTCTTGTTGTATATTGCTTGTAATTATTATCTGACTGACCATTACATAAGGAAAGACAACATTTTAAAAACCATGACGTAAGTTATGCATAGTTTTAACTGAATAGGATTGTTATATTTGTCAAATATGAAATATATCCGTATTGTTTAACTTAGATGTGATATCATCTATATTAGTTTGGCCAGCAGTAAATAGTATCACTGTTAAAGCCTGAGACGTAAACAACATGTCCCACAGCCCCGTAGTTTATTTATTTAGTTGAACATATAGATCTTGGTACAAAGGGTCACCGAATACATATGCGCCACACAAATCTCATTTGATTTGTGTAAAGGCTGTGATACTGCCTGGTTGCCCAAACCGAAGCATATGGTTTCCTTAGGGAGCCACACCCGGAGCCTTCGACCTAAAGGTCTAATCCACAAGGCAGTGGAGCAGTGTCGGGAGATACAGTCCCATGGTAACCGGTGACCAACATTGGGTTCATACACTATTTGTTCTTCCAGGACCCTGGAGTCCATGTGCACCATTGGTTTGGGGTCCCGTTAAAGCACCGGACATTCGCTTTTCGTCCCCTCATTTTTGCAAAGAACACGTCCGCCACGAGAAGGTAGTGTGAGTAGGACTTTTCTGTCAGTGATTGTATACGCGTGGCCATGTGAGAGCATTACGAGAGGGAGAGTTGAGTCTTTCCACTCTCTGCCGTACCAGGGCATTCGGGGGCCTATATATATTATTATGTGAATCAAAACAGCATTGTACGTTTTTATTTTTAAATTAATAAGTCATCTTATTATCATGTTGACTAAAAGTCTTTAAATAATTTAATTATTAAATCAAATAACTTTTCCCTTTTATTTTTTAATTCAAGAGAGTTGAAGGGAAATTATCACGTAGTCTTGTACAATTATCTGAAGAACTCTATGGTTTACCTGGACATTTTCTTCTAGAACTAATACAGAATGCTGATGATAATACTTATAGGATAAATGATATACCTACATTACAATTACAATTATCCACTATTTCTACAATTAATAATGATTGTAATAGTAATACTAATAATCCAAAATTCTCTTTACTTGTTATGAATAATGAATCTGTTGGATTTACTGAACATGATATGTCTGCGTTATGTGATATTGGTCAAAGTACTAAAGTGACTCAACGTGATGCAAAAATAGGTTGGTTTATTTACAAATTTTTAGTCTATTCTTCTTTATATTTTAAAACAAAAAAGTTTATGATTCTGATAGAAACTATGTAATCCTAATGTATCATTATTGTTCAATAGAATAGTATATAGTTGTTATAATTCTCTCTTACGGTTATAACCCAGCTATTCCTATTGCTTAGTATTCACGGACACCAATTCACTTGACATGTCCCCAAATCAGAACACGGTTAAACAGGAAAGAGATTATTATTCCAAATAACAAGGTTAGATGGAAGTAAGAAGCAAAATAGGAAAAATGTTAGTATATTTATAGTTTTTACATGAGAAGATTCCAGAGTGTTCTTCAAGTATCGACTAGCGCTGATTGGATAAGTATTAGCCAATCAGCGTGCACCGAAGCAATCGTGCATTGGGCATGCTTTAATCCAATCTATGTCCTGCTAACAAAAGTAAATAACTTAAACATAAGCCTTGGACAGTTCTTATTTCTTAATGTTCCGTCACATATCATGCATAATTGTTTAGGTGTTTAGAGACGATTTGTATAAAGTCCTGTCGGACTCAGTTTTCATTCTATATGTTCCACGTTTGCAGGGCTTGGCTGTAGTTCTGAGTGAACTAATCTTCACCGTAAGATTCGAACCCTTGTTTAAAGTTGGAGACATTGCCACCGATCTATTTTGGCATCAGTTGACTCCTTGTAGGACTAAGATATTTACATAGTTTTATCTTTGAGTAGTAGTGGTAGGCAATGTCATGTTTGTTTAGTCAGTCGCTAATGGTGATCATATTCCATCGACCGAATCGCAAGGTAATCACTAGTTAAAATGATTGGTAGTGTTATACACAGGATTTCAGTGTAAGGTGATTCCCCACCGATCACCTCCAACCAACTACTTAACATCAATATATATCGTACACAATGTCGAGTCACTCAGACTAGTGTCTGATTGATTCTACTATATTTATATACTCATTTGTTTACACATTAACATGCTATTCAAATAAAAATTTTCATTTTCTGCTTATTAACAGGACGTAAGGGAATCGGTTTCAAATCAGTCTTTAATATAACAGATACACCAGAAGTTCATTCTAACGGTTTTCATGTTCGTTTTCATCGACAATCGAAATGTACAAAGTACACTTCACAACAAACGCCGCCATCATTAATACTCATACCTGAATGGTGTGATAATGAGTTATTGATGAGATCTCAAAATTATTCTAATGAAATACCATCATGGTGTAAAACTTTATTTATTCTACCGTTGAATTCTGAAACATTAATTAATCGTTCAACAAGAATAGTTCAATCACCCGCTCTCTATATTACTCAACTCATTCAAACAACACTACATCCTAGCTTAATGCTATTTCTTAGACGTTTGCAATGTCTTCGATTCTCTTCTATGGAAGTAGGTTGATTTCCTATTTTTTACGATGATATATTATAGACCAATAAAATTCGAGTATTTGTACTGTGTATGTTTATTAATTTGAGACGATCTATAGATTTCATGCTACCTTAGATTCATTTCTCTGCATTACATAAGTCAATCAGTTACAATTAACATAGAGCCTGGCAAAAATGTGCATCAACTGGAGTTGCCACCATATCGTACTAGCATTGATGAATGAAGAGCAAAGAAGTCTAATCATTCATAGCACCTATGCTAGTAGGGAAAGAGTAAATGTTCTACGTCTTGTATTTGCCACCATTAGTTTTCTTCCATGATAGAGAGAGAGAGAGAGAGGAGAAAAACGAATCCTTGCTATACTTTCATTGTTATCATAGGGGCTTAGGAGTATCTGAATTATGTCAGCAATTTCACCAAATAAGATATATCATCTGCATACTCCAAGTTGGTTAGTGAGTTTCCAGGGAGGAGATCAAACTCTTAAAAGATAGACGAAGTGTTACTTCTAGGTGAAGTTAAACAAAATGAGAGACAATGGATAGCCCTTAAAACGATCTTTGAGGTCGATAATCTCTCTAAGTAAGGAATTCGTGTTTACTTTAAAATAACAACTGGAATCTCGTACGACTGTGCAAACTGCTTAGTGACTTAGATTGTTACTGATATCTGACACCGATTAGTACATTATATGATTGGATTCACCAACTTAATGATCACATCATAAACTTGATAAGAAAAAACCCCATTAGCTGTGTAAAAGTTGGTTACTACTGAAGTGAACGCTACTCACAACGTTGTTTCTAAGTGGTAACTCTCAGAACGTGGCATCGAAGTTGCATCAGTTGTCGGACCGAATGTAAAGCTGCAATACAGCGAAAGTACGCCGTTGGCAGAACACATGGTGACCAAATGAGTAGACAGTTCGAATTTCATAACGTACCGAAAAATGCAAGTGTTGTGTAAATTCTTTGTAACTTATCATGATGAAATTCATGACCTTAAGATCACGCAATTTGTTAGCTTTGTCTTTGAAGTCTCTATATACCCTTGTCATGGCTTATGGTGGGAAGAGACTATTCTCCTTCTTGAAATGCTTCACATGGCCACGCGTATACAACCACTACCAACGAAGTCCAACTCACTGCCTTCTCGTAGCGGGCCTGTTCTTTACGAAATTGAGAGGATGAAAAGGAAATGTCGGAAGCTGTAACCAGGTTGGTGGGCACGAAGGATCTACCTAGGGGAGTTGGAAAACCGTGACTACAAATCAATGGTGCACATGAACTCCAGGATCTTATAGAAGCAAATGGCGTATGAACCCATTATTGGTCACCAGCTACCATTGCTCCACTGATTTGTAGATTAGACTTCTAGATCAAAGGTTTGGGGAATATGTGTATATGTTGATGCTTATTAACTGAGTTCTAAAGAAAATAAATTAAGTAACTGATTGATTTGAAACCATTGACTTGTAAAACTTCATTCGAAGCCTTAGGTGATGATTACATTATGCTAATTCAATATTTATAAGCATGAAATTTATTTATATAAGAATTTTCGTCTAAATTTGGTCGAATAGTTTCACAATATTTAGGCGCCAAGTCGATATGAGACATTAAAGAGGAAGAATGTTGTATTTGTGAAAATCTCAACGAATGAATTGGAAGTAAATTCAATGTTTCCTCTGGCAATCTGATCCAAGGAAATATAATCGAATTATCGATAATTTTGATGTTTGATTCTATATTTGTTATGTCCCGATGAACATAATCAATGGTAACTTTTGGGATCCATTTATGGATCAATACTAAACGTATATTTTTATCGTGTAATTGTTAAATAACTAAGGTATATATATTCATGTCCCTATTATTATGAGCTTCATTTTGACTTATGAACTATTATTATACCATTTACCATTCTTAAATTATGCCTTGTCTATCAATTACTACCTCTCTCATTCACTGCCAAATCTTGTAAAAATGTTGTCGGTCTGGTTTGTATATAAACCCAGTATGTTTGAAATAAATGATTCATATCACAGAGGCTGAGATTGGTGTTCTGGACTTAACTGACTGGGCTAGGTAGGAAGCAGGACCGATAAGTACTCTAGATTGTTCGTACGGGTCTTATGCGTCATTGATCCGATCGATAATCCGCTGCTCTCTAATTGATGGTATCGTTACATTATACATTAGCAGGGCACACAGGTCACAAGTTATAGCTATATTTCCTTGAAAAACCATAAACCAGATTGTTAAGCGAAACGTTAGATTGACTTCAAATTCATCCGCTAAGATTTTCACAAATACAACATTCTTCCTCTTGAATGAAATTTATTTATATTCTTTGAATGATCTTTTTGATTCACCGGAAAAAAGGTCGTTTGTTGATTGTTTTGTTTTGTTTTTTTCATTTCATTTACTTTTAAGTCAAATATTTATTGGAATGTAAAACGTACCATAAAAACATTATCATCATTCATATCAGGAAAATCTCAATATATTACTGAAATGATAACAGTTCATGAAACTCAATGTAATCTATCATCAGATGGTGAAACGAATACAATATATAAATGGTTTTGTTTTAAAGAAATAATTCCTGTTGATTATAAAGAGACAAATAAAGTAAGTTAATAGTTTTGATTATAATAATCCACTCTCTCCATTCTTGTTTAACTTTGTCTTAGACGTGCTTTTAGAAATGACACTTTCCTCATCTAAATTTCCAGGGGTTGGACTTCTACCGAAAGATTCACTTATTGACTTAGAGTATGCCGATGACATAGTTCTATTTGGTGAAGACGCTGACAAAATACAGAGTCTGCTGACCACTCTAAGCAACAATGCAGGCATGTTCGGAATGCGATTCTACCGACCGAAATGCAAAATGTTACTTCAGGATTGGGTTGCACCGCCACCCGAACTAGTGATAGGGAGTGAAGTAGTTGAGCGTGTCGACCGCTTCACTTATCTTGGAAGTCTCATCAGCCCTTGTGGTCTGGTGTGTGACGAAATCTCAGTACGGATACAGAAGGCTCGACTAGCTTTTGTCAACTTGCGTCATTTGTGGCGTAGTCGAGATATCCGTCTAGCAACCAAAGGACGTGTTCGTTCCGTCCTACTCTATGGCAGTGAAACATGGCCAGTAAGAGTAGAGGATATTCGTAGGTCAATAGTATTCGACCATAGATGTCTTCGAAATATTACTCGTATATCCTGGGACCACCGAGTAAGTAACTCAGTTGTTAGGAAACGGGTACTAGTTAAGGATGGCAAATCAATTGATGAAGTAGTAAAACTTAATCAGTTGAGATGTTTGAGACATGTGTTACGTATGCCCGACCACCGACTGTCCCGACGTGTTATTTTTTATGGTGTAGAATAGTGTAGGTTGGAAGAAAGCTAGAGGCGGCCAGACCAAAACACTACACAATTCCATGAAGTCACTGACAAGTGAACTGAGCGATGTTAGTAGGTGTAGATTACCTGGTTGGGGTTCGCGAGATGATAGCAACCGATGGTTAGAGACCTTGAATGAAATGGCTGAAAATCGTTTGCAATGGTGTGCGCAGGTGCATCAACTCTTTGTGTTCTCTCAAATTCTAATCTTTTGAATTCTTCATAGCCCTTTCTTTTTTTCTCTTTCTAAATTTATTTCACTGTATTATATTCCTTGAATAACATCTTCAAAACCTTATCTTTCCGATTACTTCTTATACTCTTACTACTTCTACCACTAGGGGATTTGAATCAACAACTGCATCTCTGTGCTAATGTGGTATGGCAACTCGAACTGATGTACGTGCGTACGAAGTTCCACGTTGTTACTGACTGACTGACTGAATCATGATCAATTTATCAATTAAAATCAAAGTATTTTATGATATAAAAGTTGATTAATCCAAATTTCTCCATATCATATCATGGTAAAAAGGATAATGAAAAAGGGGTGAGCATTGATAATACAATTCAAAAAGATCGAATGAATGAAAAAAAAGTATGTTATGAGCAATACTGAACCTCATGATCTTACTTACTTAGTTCTGTTGCCACTCGTGAAAGAGCGGAATGCCATCCACTAAGATCCTTCATGGAACTGTGTCATGGACAATCATTTCCAGTTATTCCCAATCACTATTGATTCTTTCGATGTCTGCTTCCAACTCACGACTTAATGTGTCTCTTCCAAGTTATAACTTACCTCATGATGCAGTTTGATGTTTTCCTCAATGTATGTCCTATCAACCTGCAGCGTTTTTTTTTTTTCAATTTTCTCTTTCTCTGTATGTTGGTTTGTTCCCTCCTCCAGTAAGTTGTTGCTGATGGTATCGGGCCAACGGATATTGAGTATCTTGCGTAAACAATTGTTCCTGCCGATCCCAAACCCGGGTAAATGAGAAGAGTTGGGCATCGGGTCAGCAACCCCATCCTTCAGTAAATAGCTTTTCCAAAAATGCGCTAACCAGAAAAAAAGTTTAATTATAGTTTGATGCTGTTAGTATATGGAAGAATAATTGTAGAAAAGTTAGAAGTTTTAGAACTATTCTACAATGATTACACAGGATATGTGTCCATGAATTTGTGTTCCATCTACTTTTCAATAGTTAATATATATCTAATATTTAGAACTTTCCTATTCATTTATAATGAGTGAATACTGTATATAAATGGATAATTTTTACTGAAGATTTTATTCCAAGTCATAAATTCTATTCTATTTACTTTTTACATCTGACCAGTTTGCATGCGCTACAATATTCCTATTTATGATGACGATGATGAAAATGAAGTTCTCAGTTAAAACATTACATACTTAAGTACAACACGGGCACATTAAATGAATGCTAAAAATACTTGAAATTGTTAGATATCACACTTATTTTGAACACTGAAAGAAAGATGATTATCCTCACATGTTTGGTGATAAGCTTTAATGAAGTCGTTAATTATTAATATTGTGATGTCACTTACTTACTATTTTATACAGAGGGAGTTGTCTTGAAACTAGTTTACAGCTTTAATATGTTAAGGTTACTTAGTACAACTGAAACAGGTTAGTTCGATTTTTTGACTGTGAATGTCCATGACGGTAGTGACAAAAGAACAGTTCTATCGCTGATTTATTATGACCTAATTATTTTGGTTTAGGAAGCCAAAAGATAAGATAACTATATTGGAAAAATGTGTATACGATTTATCCGATTATTTTAACTTGAAAATATAAATTAACAAATATATGACTAGTGGGAACACAACAGCGGCAACCTACTGTGGTATAAAACAAACCAGCTTTTAACTGAAGAGGGAATTAGGAAAAAAAACACTAGAATTAGTTAAGACATACATTACGAAAATCACCAAACTACATCACGAAGCGAACTCTAACTTGGAATCCTCAAGGCGAAGGAAAAAGAATAAGGCCAAGGAAGCAGACATGAAAAAGAATGAATAGCAATTGGAAACAACTGAAAACAATTGCTTGGGACAGATTTCGATGGAGAATGCTGGTGGGAAACGTACACTTCTCCAATAGAGGTAACAGGCGTAAGTAAGTAAGTAAGAAACACAACGTTCGAAGAATCATACAATCATATTCAAACTAGGACAGTAGAATAAGAAAATTAGGATACAAGGAACAACATTTAAATTACAGTGATTTCAGAATGACACTGAATATGACAGTAATTTGTGAATAAATTGTAAACTAAATGCTTTTAGTGATTTATAGATTACCAATTAGACGTAGCAATGTCTCGGTAGCTAGCTATCATTGTTTGTAATCTGTTCTTCATTCTTCCTTTCTTGGCAGTTGATGTATGTCTGAATGTTTGTAAATTATTCAGTTTTGTATTATAAATGACGTTGTTTCCTATGAATAGTGCATGATACTCATATAATTGATGCATATTATCATTTGAGTTTTTGAGTCAATGAATAGAAAAGAATAGAGAATAATTCGTTTGACTGTTTATATATCCTACTCGATCGTTTATGATTGAGGGGGTTGCGTTTGACCATTCGGTATTTAGGGATTCAGTCGTTGTTGTTAAGTTTCAGTATTCTTGGTCAGAAGGCGAATACACTATCTATGAACTACCTAGTTTAGTTTAATGGTCCGATTATGTGTGCATATAGAGAGGTTGAGTCTATAACACTTACATTTCATACATCTTTCATTTTCAATTCTACAACCTATTTGTTTTTCATATCTTCCTAATACAAATATGACAAATGATTAATGTAATTTGTCTTTTCAAACAATTTATAACAGAATCTTCCATCACAGACAGAAATATCATTGGCTATTTCATTGAATGATTCAGATCTTCTACAACCATGTCCTATATTTTCTTATTTACCAATACGTAGTGTTGGATTCCGATTTTTTATAAATGGTAAGTTGTTTTGTATTTATTTTGAAGAAAAACATTGTAACTAACACCTATTACTGGTACTTCGAGGGTTAATGAAATAGTAATTCGGTGGTTGGTGTATTTGACTTTCAGCCATGAAGTTAATGAATTCAACCTAATCTCACCTACTTTAGTTTAAGATAATTAGTAGTAGTATCACTAGAATGAGTGTTAGAACCAGGTATACAAATTTGTATTTGTCATTGGGATGAGGTTAGCAAAGTTATATACTTACTTTAGAAAGATTAATATTCGGGAAACATTTTACTTCGATTGTTGATTTTATCCAAGAAAGCATCGTTATCCATTTATCATGTTATTATGAAATAAGGAATAATGTGGCTATGTTCTGTGTATTAAGTGTGAAAAGAATATTCTCAGAAAGAGTTTTGCGGAGATTTTAGCAATTTCAACAGTTGAAATCATGAGTCAATTGAAGCTAGACCACCATGGAAAACCTGGACCAATTACACGGCTGTATCGTCTTATTGTGGGACCCCTCAGCAGTGCGCATCCACGATCCCGCCCCCCCGCTGGATTCGAACCCAGGACCTATCAGTCTCGCGCCAGGCGCTTAACCAAATAGATCACTGAGCCGGCATGCAACCATGTTAGTGTCTAACTTCAACCAATTCACAAAGTTACGCCACCGTCACCAATGTCTTCAGTGAGGTGATACCTCACAACAGACCTGGTTGAACTCCACTGGTCACGGCTTCTCATCTGCTCACTAGTGACTAACTTCAAGAGATACTCTTGAAGTTCTAGTAAGAAGCCGTTACCAGTGGAGTTCAACCAGGTCTGTTATGAGATATCAGCTCAATCAAGACAATGGTAACGGTGGCGCAATTTCGTGGATTGGTTGAAGTTAGAAATTAACACCGTTGGATGCCGGCCCAGTGGTCTAGTTGGCTACGCGCCTGGCGCGAGACTGATAGGTCCTGGGTTCGAATCCAGCGGGGTGCGGGGTCGTGGATGCGCACTGCTGAGGGGTCCCACAATAAGACGATACAGCCGTGTAGTTGGTCCAGGTTTTCCATGGTGGTCTAGCTTCAATTGACTCATGATTTCAACTATTTAAAAAAAATATTCGTACGTTTATTATCTAGTGTAGGCATAGATTGGTAGAAACTTGGAGAGATTGGCCATACCGAAACATAGCACTGGTACATTTAGTCAGTAACTGTTTGTCTAAAACATGTTGATAGATTCAGGCTACTTGATTAGGGTTCACATCACAACCGTATCCAATTCGTTTAAACAGTCACATCATGGAAATGATGTAACAAAAGAAAGAACGTCTTACATTTTATTGTTATTGGAGTTGTTTTAATTTTTCATGTTGGTTATAATAATACAATTTGAATATTTGTTGTTTTCTTCTCTTTGTACTTAATTGCCCCAGCTGATTTCGATTTAACTTCTTCACGTGAAGATGTTGATTCAACAAGTGCTTGGAATCGTTGGCTTGTAGGCAAAATACCAAATATCTTTTCTGATATGATTGAATGTATTGAAAAGGTAAACCGATTTCCTTCTTTGATTATTATTATTATTATTTATGTGTACCAAGCAATTATTTCGTCCTTCTATTACGACTCGTCAGCTGTAAGCATCCGTTAACATATTTGAAGTTGTGGAAAGTATTCTTCAAGAAATTCTAATTCGATGACCTAATGTTTACTTACTTTTGAATTCAATACTGTCTGGGGTTGTTGATATACACAGTTGAGGATTATACTTCAATAATTATGAGTGTCGTTATTGATATTACTGGCTTTATTCAATATTATATGTTCAGTAAAATATTGAATTTTGTCGCATACGATATTTCAACAGGTTTCTTCTACAAAAAAAACGATAACTACACACGTTTATACATAAATTAAGTTAGTAAACTCTTTAGAATTCAATGAAATGACTTTTTATAAGATTAGGATTTGTAAGTAAGGATTGGTAAAACAAGGTCCTTATTCCTACAATTGAAGAACATATGAAACTCAAAACAACTTTCAACTGATATCAACGTCATAATCTTTAATAAGAACATCAAGACTGTCCTACTGTATGGTGATCAAACATGGAAAACTACCACAACCATCATCAAGAAGGTACAAATATTTATAAATAGTTGTCTATGCAAGGTACTCAACATCCATCATCATCCACCATCAGCAATGGCCTTTCGTAAGAGACAACATACCAGCTTCCAGCGGAAGAGGAAATTATGAAAAGACGATGGAAATGGATAGGACATACATTGAGGAAATCATCAAACTGCATTACGAGGCAAGCGCTAACTTGGAATCCTGAAGGAAAGCGGAAAAGAGGAAGGTCAAAGAACACATTACGTCGGGAAATAGAAGCGGATATGAAAAGGATGAATAAGAACTGGAAAGAGCTTGAAAGGATTGCCCAGGACAGGGTTGGATGGAGAATGCTGGTGAGCGGCCTATGCTCCTTCACGAGGAGTAGCAGGTGTAAGTAAATAAGGATCTGTACACCTTTTAATTAGAACTGTGTTTACAAATACAAGTTATTCACTAGGTCATTTGTAACAACTTGTTCGTCACAAAGTATATTTGCTAGATATGACATTGTAAAGCTTTTCTGCTTTTGCTTGTGTGCATGGATTCTAATATATTGACGCTTCGTTTTACCATAAGATATACAAAGAGAAAGAGAGAGAGATGTGAGTGAAATGGATAGTTAGCATCTGGTAAAAAGACACTTTCCAAGAGTTTGCAAGATTTTAGACGTCTATCCACAACCATATTGACTTCAAAAGACTCACACACATGCCCTGTTAACTGCCTTTAACACTTTTCTCAATATAGAAAAATCTCTTCTTAAAAGCCTGGGTAAGAATAATAGGAAATAATAAAAAACAGTAGGTAATATTCCAGAATCGATGAATCTTTAGATTAAATGTCGAGTAACTCCAAATGCATACAGCCTCTTTTTGTAGTAAGACGGAAAAAATTCTTCGATAACAATAAAACATGAGAAGACCCAGAGAGATCAGTGGAGAAACCTACACCAAGATAAATGACCTTTGACACTTCATTAAATAATCTCCGATAGTATAAGTTTTGTGGGATTCAAACAAGGTTTTTAGGAGCTGTTCATGTCTCAATCTTAAGTCAACAGGTTGATATTTAGAAGGATTAGGTGTGAGACCATTTACAACAGATCATCGTCCAATGAAAGACAAGAACTCACTCATTTCAAAATGTGAGAAGGTACAAATTGACATGCATCCACATACTTAACAAAGGTAATTTCTGTAGACGATTTCAGATCATGCAGAAAAATGAGAAAAGAAGAGGGGAAAGAACAGGTCCATATAGCACGCCTTGTAACGTCGAGCTTCGATCGACTCGTCAATTCAACTGTTAAGATAATTGGATAGTTGAAGATAATCATCAACAGACCCAATGGATTTAGATTTTGTATTGATCAATACTCATCAGGATTTCTTTGACTATCTAACAGTTTAGCATAGTGTGCAAAATGTTTAGACACCTAAATTAAAATGACTACCTTGCAACTTGGTTCATGACATTTGATTAGTATTATAGGATCAGCACAATTATGTCAATGCATAACACGATATGGCATAATAACATATTGGGATAAATTAATCACATTAAACGAATATTATACTGAACAATTATCATTCTGAATTAACCAATATTCTTAAGTGTAATTGTTTCTGATCAATTTGTTTATTTACTTATTTTCTTGATTTCTATAATATTGGTTATTTAGTTGCCAGAATCATGTTTTACAGTTGACTTGGATTCATCTCAGTCAAATGACAATTTGGGATATACACGTATTGAATTGATTGGACGTATTATCTCTTGTCTTCCGTATAATTTATCATTTTCATCATCGACAGCAGCCGGTTGTTTGACAAATCGTTCTATCACATCGTCATCATCATCATCAATTGCCACAACGATAACAAATGACAACGTGTTCTTCGGTTTACCAAATCAATTACGCGCTAAATTATCAAATCTTGCCTGGTTACCAGGTATTCAACGTACAGTTGATTGTTTACCGAACATTGATTCGTGTAAATATGTGATTGCATCAAGGTTACTAGTTGTTCCGACATTATTATCCTCATCCTCGTCTTCATCAATGTTGGTTGAGAAAGAATGTAATCATTCTTCAGAAGAGACAAACTCTGTAAGCAACGTGAAATTTAATTCAACTTATATCCGTTTAAAGTTTCTTGCTATCACTTATACAGTTTTTTATTCATAGTTCGATGTTAAATTGCGTTCAATATCCAGTCGCCAAACATTGGTAGTGAGAGCAGTATGGTGCATACTACTTATATTGACAAATATAACTGGTATATAGCATCAGTCAGATGTAGAATACCTGTCAAGAGGATAACTGACTGCTAATTTCAATTTCAAAATATCAAAGACGCATTCAGGAACATTAATTCGACTTCTCAAAGCTTTCTGATTTTAATCAATGATCTTCAACGACATTCAAGTTTTCACTAGCGATACTCATACGTTCTCCATTCTTGACATTTTGTGTTTTTTTAGTATGAAATAATGTTTCTGAGGGGTGTATTTTTTTTACTGAATGCTGGGAATAATGTCAGATTGTGTGCATTCGTTTTGTTGAGCTGGTATATTGAATTACTCAACAATATCGTCGTACATATTAGTAGTTAAATTTAATAATTTGAGTAGCTCTCCATCTAGTTGTTTTACCATTATTATTTTGTTTCTTTGATAGAAACAATTAAGAAAAAACGTAATTAGTGAAGAACTTTTGTTAAATGTTTCTATCCTATAAATTTCATCCACTTTCTACGTCTTTTTTTCATTGATTCTTAAACGGTTGATTTGAATTATAATATCGCTTCCCAGTGCAAACACATGTCTTTTATTGATTATCATTGATAAAATATACTGTGCTTCTCAGTTCACTACTTGTTTCCTAGGTTACAACTAACTTGTTGGTCACTTTTATGGTCTGGTCTGGTGTTTTAATCCTATTTTGGGATATATCTTTGGAAGGTAGATGTGGAAATACTGTATTTGGAATTAGCAATGGAATCTAAGCAAATTTTCTTTAAGTAAACTTAAGATCCGTCTCTTATTTGAATAAATTTTATCATAGAGTTACAATTGCCTCTTCACTGTTCTCTAATATCCCTCGAATTCAGTTTGAATAGATGAAAAAATTGTATTTAACACTCAGAACCATCTCTACACTGTCTTTGGAGAAAAACTATAAATACCTAATTTATAATTGAGTTTCTACTTGTTAGTTCTACAATTATATCATGTGAACCTCTCTACTAATGATGGATATATATTTATGACTGCAATTGATCAGTCTCCTGTGCAGATTGCCTCGACTTAGCCTTAAGTCATTAGGTATTTAAGCAAAGATGGATAGTGACTAATCACATCAAGCGAATCTCTATTAATGGTTCTGTAGACGATAATTTCTTAGAAGTTTTCAAGTAGAACAATCTTTCAACTTTATTCCTTATCTTTGTAATACCAAAGATGTACCTTAGTTACATATAATTTTTCTTATTTTTTACTTATCCATGTAATTTATGCATTTCATTTGAATATCTATAGAGTACCTCATCCAATCATAGTGAACTGATCCTATTACGTCTTCTGATCGATTATCTACAAATATATGAACCACATCCAGAACTGTTAGTATTTTCATCTCATCATAGACGTTTATCATCAATGGAGCCAGTTGAAGTAGAAGATACAGTGAAAGATATAGCCAATGATAATGAGATTATTGATAAATATCAATCTACAGATTATTTAATAGATCGAATTAGAATAGATGCATTGCATTGGTTGGGTGCTCAAACAATTTCTATTGAATCTCTTTTAAATTTAGCTGCAAATTTAAAACCTAGTAAATACTCTTTATTTAATGAGTTCTTTTATTGTTATTCATAACAGTAATGGTAATTTGTTTATTTATTTCAACACATAAACATTGGTACGAGGAGGCACCAAATAGATATGCGCCAAACAAATCTAATTTGATTTGTGTGAAGGCTGTGATACTTCCCGGGTGCCCAAACCGAAGCAAGTGGTTTTCTTAGGGGGCCACACTTGGAGCCTTCGACTTAAAGGTCTAATCCACAAGGCAGTGGAGCAATATCAGGAGATGCATTCCCATGGTAGCCGGTGACCAACTGTGGGTTCATACGCTATTTGTTATTTCAGGATCCTGGAGCCCATGTGTACCATCGGTTTGGAATCAGGGTTTTCCAACTCCTCTAAATGTACTCTCCATGTCCACCAATCCGGTAAAAGCGCTGGACACTTTTCTTTCTCGCAATTTCGTAAAGAACACATCCTCCTCGAGAAAGCAGTCAGTAATAATAAATTCATTCAATACCATATATTTGATTATATTGATGAATTATCAGTACAAAAATACCTAAAATTACAGAAAATGTTTCGTTTTCTAAACATTGAACATTGAGCATTCCAAAAAATATCTATACAATAATTTAAAATGGTGATTAGCCACCATTTACAGTTACCTGTAAATGATTACAATCATCAGTATTCCTTTTTTGGTATCCCCTTCTTATCAACTTATTACATTTTATATATGAATTCTTTAGTAATTGTCAATCATTTCTGCTAAGGATAGAAAAGATGGAAAATATACAAACCACTGTAATGTGGCTACCTCTTTAGTCTTTTTTTCCTCAGTAATTAGATTAGCAAGTGTATACGGTTGACAAACATAATTAGTTAGTTACAAACAAATCTGAAAACAGGGAAATTTATGTCAATGTCAATCGATGTTTGGGAAGATAATGACGCTTAAGTTTGAGTAGATTAATATTAGATTAAATACGTTGTAATTCATGAGTAATTTTTTTAAAAACTGTACTATACTATTGATGTACAAACTCTTATGTTTAGTTTTTAAAAGTGCAATAGTTAGTATGATGGCTATTCACACTACTGTTAGGTACTCAAAGGAAAGTAGGTGGAGTACTATTTTCGATCTTTTAAGTCAACATTTCAATGTTTAGTAGTTCGTATACTATGTTACATGTTTGAACTGTTGACAATAGATGTTACGATTATATGCTTGAGATCAACTAGAGAATTATTGAAAGCTCATTTTACACAATTAAAACATCAGTGAATTTATAATATTGCAAAACGACCAACAAACATTGTCGGTGATATATGTTTTACCCTTGATACTGTTGAAGCCTTTCATTTACAGTTTCTTGCCAGAGTTCATCTAAAATTAGCCTTAAATGACTTATAAGACTGATATTCACTTGATATTGTTTTATTTGAATCTTCCCATTGATGTTTAGGACTGAAATTGTTCAGTCTCTTATTGGCATATGTGCATACTGTGCGTATGCCTCGATATTGCCTTAATTTACAAGCATTATAAGAGATTGAACAATTTCAGTCCTAAACATCAATGGGAAGATTCAAATAAAACAATATCAAGTGAATTAAACTTCACCCCATTGCACAAGCAAGTGGCTATCAGGACTCAGTAGCTAAGTGGATAACGCGATGGCGTTTGAAGCGGACGGTACTGGGTTCGAGTCCCGGAGTGTACATCAACTCTGAGATGCAGGTACATCCAGCTGACGAGTCCCAAATAGGACGAAAGGCGCGTCAAACTGGATTCCACTATCCATCTTTGCTTATAAGACTGATATGTTTACCATTTATTGGTCACTTGATCGATAGGATCCAAATAACACTAAAGGACTTGACAAACGTAACATTTGTCAATACCCACTGAATAATTGTTGATATATCCCGGAATGACGATGAACTAGGTTATGTACCCAGTATTTCATAGTCTTCAATAGTTTTTGTAAACGATTTCAGTTCATGTCAGGAATATATAAAGGGTATCCAAACCAAAGTGAAAGTTTTCAAGGTACCTTATCCTTTCAAAGATCTCATTAAATGTATGTAATCAATCAAAGTAGCTAACAACCAAGTCTTGATCTAAGACTCCTGATCACATTCATAATAATAATAGAAATCATGTATGTCACAACTATTGAGATTTTGATTATTAGTTTTCGTTTTTTTTGTGTTCCAGAGGATATCAATCGTCCTGGTTTACTTTCAGTACTCATGTCTAGTTTTGATGCTTGTTTAACTACATACAACACACCTTCTAACTGGTCATCACAATTATCATTATCATCTAAACCGTCAATTGCGGTATCTAGACGTCGTCTTCTAACAGCTCTACAACATTTGCCTATTTTTCCATTAACTAATGGACAATGTATTCGTTTAAATGATAAACAGAATCATGTTTGGTCTAATGATATTCATCCAGTTGTTTTATTACCTCCTTGTCCATCAGAAATCGCTTCCATGTTGATTGGAATCACATATGGTAGGTCAAAAGATTTAATTGTAGATGAGGCAATTAATTTTTCTCTTATATTGATTTAAATGTTTTATTGACAATGAATTCTGTAAGAAACAATTTTTCATTGGACTCTAGTTTATTCCTTATCTCCCTTCCCTATACTCATATGAACACTAACACTGTACGCTTTAAAATAGGGTTCATTGTTAAAGAAATCATCTAGTACTGTGAAGGAGTGAAGATGTAGGCTATAAAGAGGTGAATTCAGTCAAGTAGGTGCATGTCTTTGACTAGCTGATTATGGCAGTGGGGTGCAGGATGAGCGTTTCATCCTATTTGGTACTTATCAGTTTGGTGTACTGGGATCTCAAAGTTGATGTTTATTCTGTGATATATCCTAACCATGACTAATCAAATTTCAGTTAAAATATAAACAGTGAGATGACTCAAGCCATTACAAACTCAATCATTCATAAGCAGTATTAAAACCTTACACAATTAAACATCATTCCGAATTGTGATACTAGATATCAAATACAACAAGACAAATACATTGATATAACTCAAAATCAAAAGATTCAAAATATCAAGTATTATATTATGTACTGGTCAAATCATAACATATCATATCTAAGATATAATACCCAATGTCAGTCAGTTAGTTACAACGTAGGACCAGGCGCATATATGCATCGGTCCAAGTTGTCATACCTCATTACCACAACAAGATGAACGTCTGATTCATAGAAGTAGTTAATTCGATGGTGGTAATATATATAAAAGAAAGATTGTATATAAGGATATAGTACCCAATGATTAAGATTTGTTATATTATAATTATGAAATAAGACAGATTAGTTCATTGAAGAGTTCACCTTTTGGTAATAAAGATTCTACTAAACACGGTAACAGTGAGGCAGAATAAACAAACGTTATTTTTTCTTATCATGGAAAGTAATCATACTTTAAGTGTTAAGGGCTTGAATATTTATTCATCATGATGATAGGGAAATTCTAATTACGAAACGAAGGCTTAGAATGATAAAATGTGGTCAAGAGGATTGTAGAAGCAGAAATAAACCATTCGGGGGTAGAAGGTTTATAGGGAAGATAAAAGGGAAGGAAGAAAAGTATGAAGAAGAACGAAAATTATCAGACATAACTATCGTGGAAGAAAAGTTTGTTCCAGATTCTGTTAGGCGCATAGATCTAGTTTTTTCAGATGTATAGCTATTCCTTCAGAAATGTGAAGAAAATGGAATCTAACTGCCTTTGACAACCTTCTACTTACCTTGAAGATAAATTTGAACGCGGAATCCTCTTTGATTGAATGTCCCATGTGCACAAGGTATTCGATTATTGAGCTTCTTAGTGAACTGTTTCCCCTTCATTTCAACCAAGCCGGATAATCTCTTCAAATTCTTTGGGATAAAGTACAACCTATATACCTGGCTCTTCATGATTATGATAAATTTCACTGAATCCAAATCGATGATAATTGATTGACTCTCATTATCATTCAGCATTTCAAAACCCTGACCGTTTTTGCTACCTTGACGTGGTGGTCGGGCTTGCCTATCGTGATGAAGCAACTGAGCTATACTGGCTGGAACAACCGTTCCTCAAGGTCCTACCATGCCAAACAGGTCGGTTGAAGAGCGTTAAGACTAAAAGCAACAAAACCTAGGTCCAAAGAATTCGTCCATAAATAATTTTGGTGAGACTCTAATTTATAAACAACCTTTGAATGAATCTTAAGTGACCTTGAGAAATATTAGTTAATCAGCAAACAGTTGGTTTAGAGTAAAAATATATTATACAAAACCAAAGAAAGAAAGTGGGTAAACTTCTTATACGTGGTTCAAAAACTTGTCAATGTTAGAAAGAGGTTCAAAGGTTCTAAAATCGTAATGCATGCAGTAGAAAAAATCATCCATATAGCTACAGAATAGTCGGTCTCTGGAGCCACGATAGTCTTAAAAAATCTTTCAGCCTGAACCACATAGCATCAACATTGTTTGTGTGCTCTCCGGTTGTTGAGTACACAAAATGCCACTTGTGGATAACGACACGATACACATAACCAAGCCTATGTAGGATTCTGTACGCTCTCCAATCATCCATATATATTGTGGTACCTGGCTACAGCCAGTGTTACTGGTGTTTAGTTAGGAATTATATATAGGGTTTTCATCACGAACTGACATAAGCCATAATGCCAGAAATCTATTTAGCCAAATAGATGAAACACTTTCGCGCCCAAATCCGAGATCTATTATCTTATACCTGATTGATTCGTCCACAAATTATAGTCTCGCCGTTTTATTTATTATAGCCGTTCAATTATCACGTTTTGTACAAAATTCCCTATGCACCGATCATACGTTAGCATGAAGCACTAAAGTTGGCGCCATGACCTTGAAATCTCTCAAACGCTTCTGATTGGCTCGTTCATAAATTAAATTTTCATCATTTTTTCCTTTACTTTTTTTTTCTTCTTTTTTTATAGATGATTATATTCAATTAATAGAAAAATTAGGACCATTAATTAAACCAGATGCTTTTCAATCGAATCAAATCAATTCTCATCAAGATTATTCTACTTTATTCACTGATCCATCACCAAATGGATTAGGTTTACAAATAGCTTATCCTTCTATTGTTCTGACAAAATGGATTATTCCATATTTAAAATTAAACCAATCTAATGATCATTTTATGAATATATCACCTATACAAATGAATTGGTATATAACTGTGGCACAATTTTATACTTCAATTCATTTGAATAACAATCATTATCATACAGAGAATATTAATGAATTTTCAATGATTCTACCAATTATTGTTTCAAATAAACATGGAGAAAATTCTATTCTACCAGCATTATATTATTATTATGATAATGGATTACAACGTGATAAACCAATTATTTTACCGCCAATTTCTTTTACAATAGCTTCATCATCATCATCAAATGGTACAATGGAATTATCATCATCATCATCATCATCATCTTCTTCATCATCATCACAATCATCAACAGTAAATATGGATAGAAATTTTATGGAACAATTAGAAGTGGATTTATTCAAATTTTTAATTGATCAATTAAATGATACTGATTGTATGTATACTGTGTCGCCAAAATATTTTCAAGGTTTTTCAATAAATCCACAACAAGCTTCTCGATGGTATGATCTATTTTCAAAAGCTGGTTAGTTTATCCTCTTTATTTTTTTTTTTTAAAAAAATTATTCAGTTACATATTTATTTTTACTGTTATTATCTAATTCAATTAGTTAATCTGTCACAATGTAGGATCAGGCAATTATGTATATCGGTTCAAGTCGTCATACCTCATATTAGCACAATAAAATGAACACCGGATTCATAGAAGCGATTCATTCAATGATAGTAATATGTAAAAGAAAGGTTGCATATAAGGATGTACTACAGGAAGAAAGAATTAATTCGTAGAAAGAAAGATATGAAGTGATTTTAATCTCACTGGTTAAGAGCAGACAAAGTGTATACACCTACGCCATTGTGATCGATTCTGAACCATGTCATCCAGTTTCCAGCCAAGTAGTCTGCATATACCAACATGGCTAAGACTAGAAGTTAGTGTCTTCAAGCACTGATGCCACGTTTTGGTTTGGCCGCCCCTAACTTTCTTCTAATTATCCCTAACACCGGTTAGCATTGCGCGTCATGGTAATCGGTGTTCAGGCATGTGTAACACGTGGCCCAACCATCTCAGTCGATGAAAATTCACAACCTCATCGACTGATTTACCATTATGTCCTAATACCCTGCATTTAACCTTATTATTAATAATTACCTGGTGATCCCAGCAGATGCGAGCGATATTTCTAAGACCGACCGTTGTTGCTGCCTTGACGCGGTGGTCGAACTTGCTTATCGTGATGAACCAATCGAGCTATATTGGCTAGAACAATCGTTCCTCGAGATGCCACTATGACAGACAGGTCGGTTGAAGAACGCTAAGACTAAAAGTAACAAACTCAAGGTCTGAGGGCGAAGTCGTACATCTGACAGTATACAGGTGTGATGGCAGTATGGTGTTTCCTTCAGACAACCAAGCATAAGAGCAATGCTGCCTTCCCACAAGGAAAAGGTTGACCCTAAAAATGTGCACCTCGCCTTATCCCATGGATATCCATCTCCGGCGGTAAGGTCTCAACAAGTACGGAGCTAATACGAAAATTACTCACAAACAGGTCGTGTGTGACTGGTCTCAATTAATTATCCCTTGGTCACTGCGATCACGCTCTCAGGTCACTAAGACCACCGTTAATCCAATTTCTTTTTTAGGTACCTCCAGAACAGCCCATCCACGGTGTGGGCGACCGGGGATTGATAATCGCCCTCATACTTTTAACAACACTCAAGACCATTTATTATCTAATTGTATTTCGATAAAAAGTATTAATAGCATAATATTTAAATCTGAACATGTTTCGTTCAATTTGAGCTTCATCAACAACAAATTTGTGCGTATCGTTTTTGTGTTGTTACTCAAAATAAAATTTGAATTAAGTATTTCAGTTGTCTCTACTCGTAGAACCACAATTCTATGTAAAGGGATCATATTTTTTCATAACGACTGATTTATTCAGCTGTTACTATCAAATAAAATACTGAAAATGTCATATTCTTACATATTGACTACTATACTAGTTACTATTCTTAATTTACACCCAATTTATTATTTACAGTCTATCCCACTCACAGCCACTTTTGATCTGATCTTGTATAATTGTTATTTTCTATTTTATGGTATGATGCGGTTTGATTTGTTTGTATATAAACTAAGTATATCTAAAATATATTATTCATATAGTGGAAGCTGAGATTGTGTTCTGGACTCAACGGACAGAGCTAGGCAAGAAGAACCAATATGGACTCAGATTTGACTTTAGGCTGCTCGTACTGTGGTTTGGCACAGTGCAAAGTCCGTATAAATCAGTGTTTAATTGGAGATCATATCACGTGATAAATTAACAGGGTAAAAGTCATAACAATTTTATTCTGACTAAGACAATGTGTCCACTTCAAGAATTGAATTCGCATAGCTGGATTATATGTTACATTGTTCTGTTCTTTTCCTCCTTCTTTTTTTTTGCTTATATTTACTAGGTGTGTGCACTTTATTGTCTGTTCACAAAATCAAATATTTTTATCAAGTATCTGGTACAACTTTAACATCAATAACAACTTCTAAACATGATGTTTCATCATCAAGTATATTAAAAGATGCAATATCTTTACCAATAAATCATCGTTTACAAAAGTCAATTATTGAAGCATTACACAAACAAGGTCTAACATTTTCAATCATTAATACACCATTAAGTAACAATAGTACTATATATTTGATTGAAGATTATATTTCACCTGGTATTGATCTACTTCTAACTTGTATTGCACGACTTCATGATAAATTAATGGGGAAAGAGATGGCTGAACGTTTAAGCTGTCTACTACATGATAATTGGTCTTCATATAGTCCGTAAGCTAATTTCTTGTTTGTTTGTTTGTTTTTCATTGATTATAACTAAGAATATTCATATTGTACTTGTAAGTGAATTCTTCATGCGGTTATGTTGTTCTGTTTGATAGTGATGTCTATCGATCATTGAGCATTAGTGATCAATTTCATGTTTATCCTTTTCCGTAATGGTTATGAAACTGAATCTATTCTACCTAGAGAGTCTTTTGTTAACCACTTCCAACTTGACACATTACAAACTTGATCAACAAAATTCATGACTCATTGATTAGTCAATTTTAATATTTCAGTCCTATAGGTGTGGACAACTGTGATTGAAACTAGCATGAGATCTAGATCCAGATTTTTCTTGCTGACTTCTGTCAAACATCTATCATTTGATTTTAATTATTATTTAATGTTTATTCAATTAGTTTTTGTAGGTATTTATACAGTTTGAAGATAGATTTTGTAACAAGGGAACATCCGCTGAAGCGGAAACTATAAATAAGTGGATTTATATAAGAGACGTTAGTAGATACCTTTCTCATTCTAGTTCAAATTGATAACTTTCACGTTTTGTTCATTCTTAAAGTATCGTTCATCAACCTCTGAATAGACGTTTAGTATCACAAATTTTACAACTACGTTTAAATTTTACATCTAGAATAAATAATCTTAGTCGTAAAAAGACAAGTAACTTGTTCATCACTTCCCTAGTTTTCATTCGTTCTCCTACTGACAAAAGTTTGCAATAAAGAATTTGTTAAATTAAACAAACCTTGATGAAACTATACAATAAATTGTAATAATGGCACAAATCCATGAAGTCACTGACAAATGAACTGAGCGATGTTAGTAGGTGTAGACTACCTAGATGTGATCCGCGAGATGATACTGACCGATGGTTGGAGACCTTGAATGACATGGCTCAACATCGTTTGCAGTGGCGCAGGTGCATCCACTGTTTGTGTTCTCCCAAATTCTAATCTTCTGAATTCTTCATGACCCTTTCTTTTTTTCTCTTCCCAAATTTATTTCACTGGATTATATTCCTTGAATAACATCTTCAAAACCTTATCTTTCCGATTACTGCTTATACTCTTATTACTTTACCACTAGGGGATTTGAATCAACAACTGCATCTCTGTGCTAATGTGGTATGGCAACTCGAACTGATGTACGTGTGTACGAAGTTCTACGTTGTTACTGACTGACTAATATGTCCAGTACTATATGGAGTTCATGTTCCAACTCTTAAACACACTTGTGTGTGTCCTTGCTGCTGAGTTATTACTAGTAGTCCTTATAAAAACAGTCTAAGCAAGACTTGACTAGTTTGAAAGAAGGCTAAGGGTGACCAAATAAAAATATGGCTTTAGTCCATGAAGTCATCGACTATTGAAGCGAACCGTGTTAGTAATTTCAGACGATTTGATTGGATTCTGTGCGATTATCATGATCATTGGTCAGAGACTTTGTGTGATATGTTTCAGGATAGATCTCACTAACACAAACGTATTGATTCTTTACTCCCGCTCCCGACACACTTTTTTCCACGGATTCATTCTCCCTTCTCAAATCATATTCTCAATTACTAATCTCTTTACTACTAGTTATACTCTTAGTACTTCTAGTGTAGTGAACAAGAATACGAGAATCTTTACATGAATTAAAATCGAGTATTCATTCTAGTAATGTTCAATAAGTTTTAAATATTCATAAAATAAACAATGAATATTTCTATTGATTGACGAATGAGTGCTGTCATGTTTGTTTAGTCTTTAGTTCTGATCTAATTCTATATAGAACAAGTCTAAATAACGTAATCTTACAAGAAACCGTCACAGTCCGAATAACTGTGATTTGTAAGACTATGAAAAGTAGTGACCAGGGTTCGCATCCAACAAAGAGCACAAGTTCCCTCAAAATTCCAGGTATGGCTTTATGATATATCCCAACTATCACTAAATCCTAGTTAACCAATGTTTCCTCTCAACTGCCTCCAACTTCTTAGCATAATAAATATATTTTGCGTAAATTATCCATCTTATTCGGTTATCATGCATAAGTCCGTGAAAGGTTCCTTTAGCTTCTCTTCAATGGATTACTTGATTACTCATTGTGGTAGACAGTGGTTTCTCATCCTAGACATATGTTGAAACCACCTCAATTAATCAATCAATCAACGGACTCACCGTTTTTTTTCATCTAACAACCTACATTTTATCTCAGTGTTACTTATTTGATGATTTCACCATATTCAGTCATATACTGCAGTAAACAAGAACACGAGTGGGGACAATAAAATGTATTCGTTACGAAATTACAGAGCATCTCAATAAAATCTGAGAACCATACAGTAAATCGTTAATTTGCAAAATATCAATCCATTGTCTCAGACCTGACTGTTCCTTTTGGAAATAACAGTCCATTGTCTCAGATTTCATTGTTCATGCATTTTCATATCAATTGCGTTCCGTTCCCATTCTTTCCTTATTGATCTTCTACTGGAATACATTCTATGCCTGACCATCGTTATATACTACTTATGTGGATATAAGTAACCCACACCACACTAGTACTCTAGTATTTCTCTTGATAATTTCATCTTTGTAGTCTGATTTGGCATGAAAATTTACAAGTGTTACAGATATATACCTAGTTCTACGTTGCTTAGATTTGATTAAGTAGCGAGCACTTGATATTTAAATTTGCTGTTACTCTGTAGTTGTAAGTCACTTACCATTCATGTCAAGGATAAGATTACTGAATTGAAATTCAGTGGTTTATATTTATGACATAGTTACATTCACTCAACGCCACCAGTAAAAGTATGGAATTTATCGAGTCAATTATTTATCTAATTATCATAATAATAATAATATATTCTGAAAATAATAATTACAAAATTCACGCCAGTTTACAGGCATGATCAATTTGATATAAATAGTAACATTAGATGTAGAGAACAAACATGTGATAGAAGAAAGTTTTAACTATACTAGTTCAGTAATTGTCTAGGTAGTATATGTAATACAATGATACATTGCATCAGCCGGGAACTTTTAATTTTTCTTAAGTGGACAACCTGTTGATTTATGAACGGAATAATTAAGGTCATTTTGTGTGCCAGATTGAATTAATGATAATTATTCACAACTAGAGAACTTCAAACGAAAACAGAGAGCACGGAAAAACAAAGCAATAATGACCAAAATATGTCAATCAGGTCTACCAAAATGCATGTGTCATGTAACACAGTGATATACTGTTAATGTTATTCAAATTAGTTAAACTTACTGGGGACGGTGTTAACATAAAGTGACAGCAAGTAGGTAGTTTTACTTAGGGAATGCACTAATAAAGATGGTTAAACATTTAAAGTTTCTATAATATCACTTGTAGAATGAGATACACTTACAGATGCTAGGACATTCAATGCATTTTCAGAGGAGCAGTTTGCCTCGATGCAACGAACAAAAAATGGGAGTGATTTTATCGTACGGATAGTTTGTGGTAGGTTATTCCAGAGTCTAGAAAATTTACAGGTAAAGTAATTGATGTATATTTTATTAAATTTAATTTAGGGTAATTTTGTAATACATTTATTTTTACTTTAATTTTTTAAAAAGAGTTCAATCTGCATTATTCACTCGTATCAAAACTCAAAATGATTCATTGGATAAATTGGATTCAAGCATAAATGATGGTTTACCTACTAATACTACTATTACTACTACTAATGATACATTAAATTATTTAGATTATTCATCTTGGTTATATAAACTACGTGAAACTGCATGGTTACCAGTTGAATCAACTACATTAATTACATCCTCCTCCTCCTCCTCATCATCATCATATCAACTTATGTCTCCTATTGATTCACGAATGATTTATTCACCTTCAGCATTTTATCAATTACAATTACAAAATTCTCAATTATTTCAACTTCTTAAAGATACTTGTTATATTTGGTCACCTGGATCATATATTGTTAATAATCCATTGAATAGTCAATTTACAAAATCTATTGGTCTTATTCATCAACCTGATCGTTCAACATTTGAAGTAAATTTTAATTATCAGAAGGGGTTGTGTAGAGATATTTGAAATTTCACTGGTTGAAATCATGAGTCAATTGAATCTAGACCACCACCATAGAAAACCCGAAAGCGCTGGACGGCCGTTTCGTCCTAGTATGGGACTCCTCAGCAGTGCGCATCCACGATCCCGCTACCCGCGAGATTCGAACCCAGTAGAGTTCAACCAAGTCTGTTGTGAGATATCAGCTCACTGAAGACAATAGTGTACGGTGGTGCAACTTCGTGGACTGGTTGAAGTTAGACATTAACCCGGTTGGATGCCGGCTCAGTGGTCTAGTTGGTTAAGAGCCTGGCGCAAGACTGATAGGTCCTGGGTCCGAATATTGCGGGTAGCGGGATCCTGGATGTGCACTGCTGAGGAGTCCTATACTAGGACGAAACGGCCGTCCAGTGTTTCCAGGTTTTCCATGGTGGTGGTCTAGATTCAATTTACTCATGATTTCAACCAGTGTAAATTTTAATTGTTTATTTGTGATAAAAGTATATTTTTGAAATGATATTTATTTTACTAGTGTATGACAAATGTTATTATTAGTATAATGTTGTAAAGATGGTTTAATTTTATTAAGATGATGAATTGATCGAACTTAGATAACCATTGAAAATCTGGAAGCACTAGACAGCTGTTTCATCCTAGTATATGATTCTCTGATATTACACATCTACGACCTAGCAATCAGGAACTAGACCCAGTATCTTCAATCTTGTAAGTTACTCAGTGAAAACAACGGAAGAGAGTTGCGCAATACTGTGGATTGATTAAAATTATACATGATACACCGATAAATTGATTTTCATTTGATTTCATCGTCAGGATGACCCAATACATGAAATTAACGTAACTAAACGAAATGGATGTTGAACTGCACTGTGTTTGCAGATAGAGGCTATCTAGTTAGTACAACAAGTTCGTCTATTGCTTCTTCAATTCTGGCACAAAAGTTCCCTGTTCAACACTAAATCTAGGACAGGTTACAGTACTTACTTACCTACTTACGCCTGTTACCTCTTGTGGATGATCATAAGCCACTCATCGGCATTCTCCATCCAACTATGTCCTGGACAATCATTTCCAGTTGCTATTCATCCTTTTTGTGTCTGCTTCCGATTCCCGACACAGTATGCTCCTTGGCCGTTTCCCTTTAGGATTTCAAGTTAGTGCTTGCTTCATGATGCAGTTTGATGTTTTCTGCAATGTATTTCCTATCCACTTCCAACGTTTTTTCCTAATTTCTTCCTCGGCTGGAAGCTGGTTTGTTCTCTCCCACAGTAGGCTGTTGCTGATGATATCCGGTCAACGGACATCGAGTATCTTATGTAAACAATTGTTTATGGGTGCATGTACTCTTTTGATAATGGTACGTGAATGTTTTCACATCCTTCAGAGTTTTTCCATCAAGTGTGATTGTATTGATGTTCTCCGTGTCGTATTTGAGGATGTTGCTTTATCCATTGTGTATGTTGAGGCTTACTGATGCGGAGGCTGCTACACTGGTTGTGTTAACCTGCATTCGTTGATGTTAATGAGATTGAGGGACTAGGTGATTTGCGAAGTCCAAATCATCTAGTTACATCCAAACTATCTAATTCCGGCTAATTAAATCGTAAAACTATCTTAAACGTTAATGATAATGACTGATGCTAATCGATTAAATGAAATTGACATAGAATTCTACGTGAAAATATTTCTCATAGTGAGTGTTATTTTTTCCTTTCTCTCCAGGCTTTAATGAAGTGTTTAGGTGAAAAAGTTAGAGACAACTCTATTGATTCTGTGAACCTAACACCAGATCTTATGTTATTTATATATCGTACTGCTGTACAATATTATCTTCGTGATGTTGTTGGTGATTATTCACGGACAATTGATTCATGTATGGAACATTCATTAATTGATTGGCTTCGGTTGGTATTTGCAAATCCTACCTATCCATGTATTTTAGTTCAATGTCCAAATACTATGATAACGCGAAAACTTATGCATAAGCGTCCACGTAGTGATACTACTACTGTCAATACTGATAATGTTGATCTCCCTGAAAGCAATGTTTATAAATGTCCTGTTTGTGAGGCGATGCCTAAATCATCAACTTCAATGAAAACAATACCAGGGAAACGACGTCCACGGTCAAATGTTGATATAGACATTAGTGGCGGTAGCAGTGATGAAGTAGACCAGTCTACACCTGTATATCATTTAGTTGATATTGATGTTGTTTGTTGGGAATCTGTTGTTATTGACAATCATCTACTCAACTCAAAATATTTCAATGATAACTGTAGTAGTGATCTAGGAAATAACAATTCTGTGCATAACACAGAAGATGAGGAAGAAGATACTGGTGAATATTTCAATGACCAATGTATACTGGTCAACTGTACTATGTCTGATGGGAACGAACAACCACTCATTCCTGTAAAACCTATAAATCGACCACGTGTATTTGTTTTATCAAAATGTTATGGTCCAGAATCTCGTCAATTTTTTATTGAAAAACTTGGTGTAAGTTGTTTTTATTATTAATGATGAGGATAATTTGTATTTCTTGTGTGCATTGTAAGATTCCATGACTAAAGACTACACATTAACATAGTAAACCTTTAGTAGTATCATTTTGTAATGTGAGCGTTAGTGATCGACTGACAGAAATTTTATTTTGAGAGGTTAAATACTATTCTATTCAACACCGAAGGTGGTTTATAATGGAATTTTATGACCTGGTACGGCTGAGAGTGGGGAAAGTCAACTCTCCTTCTTGAAATGCTCTCACATGACCACGTGCATACAACCACTGACAGGGAAGTGTTGTTCATTGTCTTCCCGTAGCAGTTAACTGCTTCTATGAATCCGGTGTTCATCTTGTTGTGCTAATGAGATATGGCAACTTAGACCGATGCACATATGTGCCTGATTCTACGTTGTAGCTGACTGACGAAATTGAAAGGGCGAGTGGCGAATGTCCGGCCTTTTAACCGGGTTGGTGGACACGGAGATTTCACTTAGGGGAGTTAAAAAAACCCTGATTCCAAACCAATGGTGCACGTGGGCCTCAGTATCCTGAAAGAACAAATGGCGTACGAACTTATTGTTCGTCAGTGGCTGCCATAGGACTGCATCTCCTGATGTTGCTCCACTGCCTTTTGGATTAGACCTTAAGGTCGAAGGCTTTGGGTGTGGCCCCTAAGAAAACCACCTGTTTCAGTCTAGGTACCTGGGCAGTATTCTAGCCCTCACATAAATCGAATGATTTATGTGGCGCATATCTATTTGGTGCCTCCTCGTACCAATGTTTATGTGTTTGAATCAATAATATTTACTCAGCTTGTGTACCGAGTACATATTCTTATTCTAAGTGAACGGTCTAGTGATTACTATTACTCAGCTGATCATTAAGTAATGACTAATGTCATATTTATCTAATTCTTCAGGTTGATCAAATTCTACTCATCAAGTTACAGTCTAACTACTATTAATTTAAATGATTCAACATCATATGCACTAATATTTCAATGTTAAATAGTTGGAGATGGTCAATAAGATATCCTAAGCAATCTAAGTTTCATGTTAGTTGTTACTCAATAGCAAATCATAACTGAACTCTTAAAAAAGATTGATTATGGGATTCGAATTTAAGTCAACCCTATTTCACAGTCTTCCTTTGTTACCACTAAATTGTTCAAATTATCATTGATTATTTATAATTTTAATGGTTAAGATCATGAGTCAGTTGAAGCTAGACCACCATGGAAAACCTGGAAGCACTGGAAGGCCGTTTCGTCCTATTGTGGGACTCTTCAGCAGTGCGCATACACGACCTCGCCCCCTTCGAGATCCGAACCCAAGACTTACTTGTTTCGCGCGAGAGCACTTAACCATTAGACCACTGAATCAGCATTCAACGGCGTTAATGTCTAACTTCAACTAATCCACGAAATTGAGCGACATATTCACTTCTGTCTTCAGTGAGCTGATATCTCACAACAGACCTGGTTGAACTCCACTGATCACTACTTCTCACTAGAATTCCAGAAAATACCTCTTGAAGCCAATCACTAGTGAGCATATGTTGATTAATAACTGACTCATGATCTTAACCATTAAAATTACTACAATCTCCACAATACCCCTTCTGATATGATTTTTGATTAATTTTTTTCTTTTTTTTCTTAAAGTTACCATCTACTTCTACAATTGATGAAATTCTTGCTTTACGTCCAAATCTACCAATCATGAATACTACTACTACTAATAATAATAATACAGATCATAGAACCCATTCAATATATCATAAATCATTATATGAATTCAATAGAAAATTATCACATTGGTATTCATTATTAGATTATTGTTTATATGAAGAATATTTCACTGAATATCGATTACGTAATAGAACTGGATTCAACATTGATCAAAATAATAAATCAATAAATGATCATAAACAAAAAACTAATCAAACTATCAATAATTTAGTAAATATTAATATTGAATTGAATAAAAGTACACAATTAGGATATATTAAACAATTTCCAATTCTATTAGATTCATTAGGACAATGGCATAAACCATGTGATGTAAGTTTATATTATTCTTTCTTCCTGTACTATATTACTTACTTACGCCTGTTACTCCTCGTGAAGGAGCATAGGCCGCTCACCAGCATTCTCCATCCAACCCTGTCCTGGACAATCCTTTTCAGTTGTTATTCATTCTTTTCATATCCGCTTCTATTTCCCGATGTAATGTGTTCTTTGACCTTCCTCTTTTCCACTTTCCTTCAGGATTCCAAGTTGAGGTTTGCCTCGTAATGCAGTTTTATGATTTCCTCAATGTACGTCCTATCCATTTCCATCGTTTTTTGCTAATTTGCTCTTCAGCTGGAAGCTGGTTTGTTCTCTCCCAGAGAACGCTGTTGCTGATGGTATCCGGCCAATGGATATTGAGTATCTTGCGTAGACAGCTATTGATAAATACTTGTACCTTCTTGACATGACAGATGAAATTAATGTACACACAGTGAAAGTCAGAGTGACTAATAGTACTCTAACCCATTTTTGACTCCGTTATAATGCTATTTTAATTGAATGATAATAGTTCTGCTCTGTAATTCAGAATCTCGGACGTTTTGATTTGAGGATGTTCAGTGACTCTATACTTCATCATTTTTGTTCCTGAAGAAATGGTAACATCCAGTAGCAATGCCGTGTTAGTAATGCGAAAATTTGGTAGTGTGTTTTTAGGCTTTATGATAATGATTCAGTTCGTGTCCCTATTTTGAGACACCAAATTTTATGACTTGAACATGTTTTAAGGTTTGCAAACAAGATCATGTACAAAGTTAAGAGAACTGGTTGGAAGATGATTTGGTTGAGGAATTTGTGCATAGCTTTATTGTAAATCTGATCTGAAGATGCTGACAAAATGCAGAGTCTTCTGACCACTCTAAGCAACAATGCAGGCATATTCGGGATGCGATTCTACCGACCGAAATGCAAAATGTTACTTCAGGATTGGGTTGCACCGCCACCCGAACTAGTGATAGGGAGTGAAGTAGTTGAGCGTGTCGACCGCTTCACTTATCTTGGAAGTCTCATCAGCCCTTGTGGTCTGGTGTGTGACGAAATCTCAGTACGTATACAGAAGGCTCGACTAGCTTTTGTCAACTTGCGTCATTTGTGGCGTAGTCGAGATATCCGTCTATCAACCAAAGGACGTGTTCGTTCCGTCCTACTTTATGGCAGTGAAATATGACCGGTAAGAGTAGAGGATATTCGTAGGTTACTAGTATTTGATCATAGGTGTCTTCGAAACATTGCTGGTATATCGTGGGACCACCGAGTAAGTAACTCAGTTGTTAGGAAACGGGTACTAGGTTAGGATGGCAAATTAATTGATGAAGTTGTGAAACTTGATCATTTGAGATGTCTGGGACATGTGTTGCGCATGCCCAACCAGCGACTGCCCCGATTGTGATGTTTTCTGGTGTAGAAGTAGGTTGGAAGAAAGCTAGTGGCGGCCAGACCAAGGCATGTCAGAAATCCATGAAGTCACTGACAAGTGAACTGAGCCATGTTGGTAGATGTAGACTACCTGGTTGGGGTTCGCGAGATGATAGCAACCGATGGTTAGAGACCTTGAATGACATGGTTCAAAATCGTTTGGAATGACGCAGGTGTATCCACTTTTTGTGTTCTCCCAAATTCTAATCTTCTGAATTCTTTATGTCTCTTTTTCCTTTTCAAATTCATTTCACTGTATTATACTCCTTGAATAACATCTTTAAACCCTAATGTTCCCTATCACTACTTATACTTTCACTTCCTCTACCACTACGGGATTTGAATCGATAACTGCATCTCTGTGCTAATCTGGTATGGCAACTTGAACTGATGTACGTGCGTACGAGGTTCTACGTTGTTGCTGACTGACTGACTGACTTACATGAGCTTTAGAAATATTACGTTCACCATATATATATATATATATATATATATATATATATATATATATATATATATATATATATGTTAATGTTCACACTGACACTTGAACACAGTACCTATCTCCTCCAGCATCATCGCGGCACATATTAAGCTAATGAATCCAGTGTTAGTGACTGGTACTGTGATCAACTTTTGATATGAATATCAATATCAGAATGTAGATAGATCCAATTGATGAATCCCAAATGGGATAATACGCACATTCTTAATTCCACTGCTAATCATATTTATGAAGATTATCGAAAATGTTTATCTGCAGTCAATATGGGGACTTACACTTAAAGATCTAATTTATCAATAGGGACTCAAGAAATTCATTTCTGAATACTAAACAAAAGAAAAAACACTTTAACAATGATAACAATAAAAATAATCATAAATATCACATTTATTCATCAGTTGTAATTTATACAGTAATGACAGTTGTATATGTCAGTAATGAAAACTGAATTGAATTGTTTATTTTATTTCATTTACTTATTAGATTGTTACATTGACCTCCACTTCGACGAATGATGATAATGGTGATAACAATGATAACAATAATGATACTATTAATCATCAAAGTAATAAACTTTATTTATTTGCTTGGTCTAAACCTATACATGCTCGTTTAATTCATGAAATTAACTGGAAACAATGGAATACTAGTAAAAATAATGTTGATGGAAATAATATTTCATCCGATCCAATCATTCGTATAATGGCGCATAGTTTAAATTGTCTAAATGCAAGATATACTGGAAATAGTTTTAAAATGTCTTCATTTTCAACAAAAACAGTATTTACTTCTACTTCTTTTCTGCTGGATCAGCTTACATCATCATCATCGTCATCAGCTGTACAGTATTATTGTCGTGAAGGAACTGTACATGGTCTACTTCTTGATTTGTTCAGTTTACCGGTTAGTTCATATTTGTTTTTCTGTTGTTTTTTTCTCAATGCTTATTCTGAAGAGAGTAATTTTACTTAACGTCAGTGAGTTTCAAAGATTGTTGGATTTTGTAGTTCCTACACTATCTCAAAATTCGTCGTCAGAAAGCATATTATAGAAAGATATGAATTTTATATGCCTAGTATATAGGAACCGTTTAACTTACAACAAATGAAATATTGACTAGTATTTTGATTCACCCGTATGCACAGCGACTGACCTCATGTTTTAGGAATGAGATATTGTGACGACGGACCACGGGTGAACTCGAGGAAGCTGTAAGAGGCTCAGAAGGTGGCAAATATATTCCATCCAATCACCTTTCGGAAGAATATTCTAAAATTCCTATGTGTAGCTTCCCGATTGGACAATGCGACTTGGAAGGGTTTTGACGTTCTAGTACTCAGTTATACGCTGTATATCAAGTAAACAACTTTCTAGATATAACAACTAGCGACGGGGTTATCGTACTAAGATAATAACCCCCTATATGGAGATTGGAGGACTGTAATGATGATTTCGTTCTTACTAAAAACTATAAATACCTGACAATTTTGTACTATAATTGACACTGTTTGAAATAATGTTCATTTCATTAGTCTTCTGCCTTCTCTTTGCGACTTGGAAGGGTTTTGGCGTTCTAGTGCTCAGTTATACGCGGTATATCAAGTAAATAACCTTTCAGATATAACAAACATTAACAGTAATTGATTTCTGTGTGATATATTTGATACTGAAACTCGTAATACTTTCTACAATTGCTTTTTATTTCCCTATAAATCTCCTACACTTGAGCTCCAAACGGAAGAACAAAATCCAGGAAGAAGTATGAAAAGAACCTTATATCGAAGATTAATTCAGGAACAGAAAACAATAACATATTTAGTGTTATGTGTGGTTCTGATTTCCCAGAGTATTTTCGAAATATACTGAAATTGACAACAAAATTTGTAGTTATCCAATCAGAATAGTTAATACACTTCATCGTGTTCTTGGTTTCTCTAGGAAGATCCTTTCGAACATTGATTGAACGAAGTATTTTCAGCCTTTATCCATCTTCGGCGAACTCGTTCGCGGAGTTATTGAGTGCTTGTAGCGTTAGATATTGATTAATGTCATTCTTTTCAGTCAAATTCGTACTAACTAAATTCTATCTGTTTTGGAATTTGTATTGTATCAATCTAACTAACTCAACATTTCAGTATAATTTGTTTTTATGCCAATAATTATCAATGAGAATGTCTTCATCTTTCTCAGAACTTAGAAAATGTTTAAAGTGCTTAAATCATAGGTTTTATTTTTCATTGAAATCGATATAATCTGTCTCACAGTGTTTATAATACACATAGTTCCCTTTTATATACATAGATCTGGTTTTAGACGTTTGATTGCTATAACTTCGGCAAATTTCAAAAGGTTGTAGTTTGATTATTTGTTAATCACCTTGAACGACGTTAGTGTATCGACTTCATGTCATATGTCAAGGCGATGTCTTGCGATAGCACTGCTGAATGCTTTTAGTCCGTTCGATCTCAAACTCTTCGGAATACGTTCTTTAAATTGGACGTAGGCTTTCCTTTCTGTTCTACCAATGTAACAGTGTTTAAGTCAGAGTCGATTATACAGGTATTTCTAGTTGACTTGTTTTTTTTTGAGAGCTTAATTCACCAACTTTGTTTTCATCTTCCCATCAACAGACCGATCACATCCCTAAATTAGGATATCAGAAAGCCATTCAGCTAATAGTTTACAAGTGTTAGATGAATGCTTAGGAAAATGAAATTGTGAAATCTTGGAAACTGTTTTTTGAAGAATCAGTTTTATATACTTTTTCTATATATCGTGTAATAAACAGTGAACATTCTTATATTATCTTAATTGCATACTTTCATTTGGCTCATTAATTTTCGTGACGTTTTTGTTCTCTGAGCTGGATGTTTTGGTCGTAGAGCTTTCATCGTTCTTCTGAACGTTATCATCAGCACAAAATTCTTTCATGTCATTTTTAAATTATAAGTACTCAGTCTTAATCATGTACACATTAAGATCAAATAACTAGATTACTTTATTGTATGACATGTACATTAATTACGTAAGTCTAATGGGTCACAAAAAATATAACGTACTTAAGTAGTTAATACGACGTTGTTAATTAACTAGTTTAGAAGCAGATAGGAATTTTACGTTGGTAATTAATCGTTAGAGTATGTACACTCATTAAATTAGCAAATTCAGTGTTGTTCACATAAATATTGGTACAAGATGGCACCAAATATATATGCGCCACACAAATTTCATTCTGTTTGTGTATGGGCTGTAATACTATCCGGGTGCCCAGACCGAAGCAGGTGGTTTTCTTAGGGAACCACACCCCGAGCCTTTGACTTAAAGGTCTGATCCACAAGGCAGTGGAGCATCGTGAGGAGATGCAGTCCCATGGTAGCCAGTGACCAACGTTTGGTTCATACACCATTTGTTTCTTCAGGATACTGGAGTCCATGTGCACCACTGGTTTTGGATCCGCTTAAAGCGTCTCCACGAGAAGGCAGTGAGTAGGACTTCCCTGTCAGAGGCTATATACACGTGGCTACGTGAGAGCATTTCGAGAGGGAAGGTGGGCCCTCCCCACTCTCGGCCATACCAAGGGATTCGGGGGCAAAAATCACTACAAGAAAAAGAAAGATTGTTGAATTGTGTTTCAAGTGTTTACTGGATTGCCATTAAAAAAAAATTTTCTTATCTTGTATACACAGGTTGTTGATCATGTCAGTGAATTGTTCATCAAACATCATCATCATCAAGTTAAGACTATTAATTATTATTCTAATCCAACTACCAGTTTTCAAACGGATTCCTTCATGATACCATGTCGTGCATTAGATATGTTTTTAAGAGGTTTAATGCGTTTAATTCTATTATGGTGGTGTTCAACAATTCATTCTTCATCAAATACTATCAGTCATCATACTAATTCATCAGAGAATCCAATCGATGAAAATATAGTGAATGGAATTTTGGAATCAAAAGAGATTAATGCTTTTCTGGTAAGGTTTTATATCATAAAAATTTCTAAAAATGACTGGAGATTTGTTAAATTATATTTACTGTTATGTCGGGGAAAAACGATTTCTTACTTGGGCTCTATTAGGTTTTGTGTGATCTGGACGTGACGAGCGTGTCGAACGCTTCACTTATCTTGGAAGTCTCATCAGCCCTTGTGGTCTGGTGTGTGACGAAATCTCAGCACGGATACAGAAGGCTCGAATAACTTTTGCCAACTTGCGTCATTTGTGGCGTAGCAGTTCGTTCCGTTCTACTTTATGGCAGTGAAACATGACCGGTAAGAGTAGAGGATATTCGTAGGTTACTAGTATTTGATCATAGGTGTCTTCGAAGCATTACTCGTATATCGTGGGACCACCGAGTAAGTAATGCAGTTGTCAAGAAACGGGTACTAGTTAAGGATGGCAAATCAATTGATGAAGTAGTGAAACTTGATCATTTGAGATGTCTGGGACATGTGTTGCGCATGCCCAACCAGCGACTGCCCCGAGTGTGATGTTTTCTGGTGTAGAAGTAGGTTGGAAGAAAGGTAGTGGCGGCCAGACCAAGACATGTCAGAAATCCATGAAGTCACTGACAAGTGGACTGAGCCATGTTGGTAGATGTAGACTACCTGGTTGGGAACCGCGAGATGATAGCGACCGATGGTTAGAGACCTTGAATGACATGGCTGAAAATCGTTTGCAATGGTGTGCGCTGGTGCATCAACTCCTTATGTCCTCTCAAACTCTAATCTTCTGAATTCTTCATGTCGTTTATTTTCTTTCCAAATTTATTCCGTTGGATTATACTCCTTAAATAACATCATCAAACCCTAATGTTCCCTGTCACTACTTATACTTTCACTACCTCTACCACTACGGGATTTGAATCGATAACTGAATCTCTGTGCTAATATGGTGTGCCAACTCGAACTGGTTTACGTACCAACGTACGATGTTATACGTTGTTACTGACTGACTGACTGAGTGGACATGACGACATAAACGCATTTGGATTATATATAAATATATACATATTTATAATCCGACTATAGAATAGCTCATCTGTATGGCAAGAAAGATTGGTGACTTATTTTCGGATTGATACACACCCTCGAATGAATAGCAATGAAGACCTTCTGTTGTTCTTCAAAGTCCTTCTGATTTAGTGGCCAGTCAGAATACAAAGATGGAAATCAGATCAGTTCTCTATTGTATTCAATTCAACCATGTTATAAAAGCCATACATTAATATACCTGACATATCTGGCTATACAGTAACACAATTAAGGAATTACAATGTTTACTTAACTTTAGTCATAAGCGATAAAAAACTGGAGTAATGAGGGAAAAGTTAATTCATCGTAAATCTTGAACAATATGATATCCAACAACAATTTTTAGGTCAAACGAGAGCTTAGAAATAGGAAAATATGAGAATACAACAATACACACGTACACTTATTATACAATATCAATACAAATAATTGTTCTCCGTATGGTAACCCTAAAAGTCATACTTCTACACTGTTTGTCCTTCACTATATTATGTACCATCACATTTAGTAATATATATATTCTATACAGTAAACATTATAGAATACGGTCATAGAAACTGTAATTTACAAAATTCAAGGTACATCAATCTTTCCATCTTTTAAATACTCTCCATTTTTATGATAGACTTGACTTACCTCCGTTCACATCACTTGAATGTTACGAGGTTGTTTCTCGCCAACTGCATTCAGTCACGCGCACAGCCTTTTTATGGGAAGATTTTGATATTTTAGCGCCACACTATAAAAAGTTTAACTGCGGTAGACTGGAATTCATGGGGTAAAATGAAGTGTGGCAGTTTTCAGGTCGATTTTTTCAACCACACTCCTTCTTGTGAGAAGGCAGCATCGCTGTTATGCTGGTTGTCTGAAGGTAACACCTTACTACCGTCATACCTCTGTACAGTTAGCAGTGCAACTTCACTCTTGGACCTTGGATTTGTTGCTTTTAGTCTTACCGACCTGTCTGTTATAGTAGGATCTTGAGAAACGATTGTTCTAGCCAGTATAGCTCAATTGATTCATCACGATAGACAAGTTCGACCACCACATCAAGATAGCAACAGACCATAAAAAAAAACCTCATATGTTGTTTTTTTTTTAAACTAAAAATTAAGCAGTTTGGAAAATACATTGATGAATTTATTAAAACACTAGTACATCTCGATCATTGTCTTAGCTTATTCCACAATGAATTCAATAAATTATCTCTTAACAGTTTTAATAACATTGTTCTTACTTAATTTAACATTTTGTTCATTTATTTTCTTTCAGGTTGATCATTTACAAATTGCTTTATCATTTAATAATACATCATTCTATTCAAATATCTTATTAAATACTCATATAGATTTATCAAAACGTTTTATTGGTTGTTTATTAAATGGGAAATTATATCTTGATAGTACTTTAGGTGCTAATATATTTGCTAATTTATCACAAATACAATCAAATGATAGTACACAATTAATTTATCTACTTTTGGGTTCTATGAATGATCCATTATTGAAATATTCAATTGGTTTTGATTCTATTGATAATTCATTATTATCTCAAATTATTGATTTTATTTGTCCATATGGTGGATTGAAAAAGATTAGCTTAACGTTAGTTTAATTACAATTGAATGTGATTTTATTTGATTGATAATTTTTTTCTGGTTAGCGTTCTTTTTTTTTTAGCGAGTTATTTTTCTACGGGATGGGGTCGCTAACCCTATGCCCAACTCTCCTTCTTTATCCGGGCTTGGGACCGGCAGTAGCCCCCTGAAATGGAATCCAGGCGGAGTTTTATTTGATTGATATTGTGATTTAATCTTTCATGTAATTGTTTTTAACAATAAATAAGACATTAATTAAGTTTTTTTTAAATTGAGATCATGAACCGTTTAATGTTGGACTACCATTGAAAACTTGGGAGTACTGGATGACCGTTTCGTCCTATTGTGGGACTCCTCAGTAATGCGCATTCACGATCCTGCTTCCCGCGAGATTCGAACCTAGAGCCTTCAGTCTCGCGCGAGAACACTGAACCTACTTGACCGGTGTTAATGTTTAATCTCCAACAATAAGACGAAACAGCCGTTCAGTGCTTCCATGTTTTCAATGGTGGTCTAACATCAATCGGTTCATGATTGTAATCAATAATTTAATGATCTCCACATCCCCATACTGGTCAGTTTTCTTTGTTGGAACCAGTAAAAATTCTACCATATTATACACAAAATATCTGTCTACTTATCACTGAATGAGTATACTGTTCAACAGTCCTAGCTGTTTTATTCGATAAAACATTTTCTATTGAGATAAAAGCGTATGGATATGCTACTAGTATTCAATCACGAATATCTTCGATACGTTACTTGTGTATGTATGTTAGTTATAGGGTCCTAAGTAAAGAATAGAAATCATTCGACAAAACTTGATTAGATGTTTATCAACTGAGATAGTTGGAAGATGTGTACTACATATCTCGAAAACTCACTGCAGCCTTCACATCCATGACAACTACACAAAATTATCTCCAAAAAACAAATGGTTCTGTCATTTGAGAAATTTCCAAAAAATCATCACAAGGATTTTAAAAAACCTTTGAAAATCAAAGTTGATCACAAGTTAACAGAAACACAACAGTGAAAAGGAAACAAATTTACTATCATTTACTAAATAAATTGCTTCAAGTATGGTAAATACTACCTTGAACAATGTGGATCGCTTCTTTATCTGCCTATACATATCTGTCATCTAGCGGTATAACTATATATCACACGTATCAGCGCATATCGATGTCTACAAAAACGAATTGGATTGAGAAAGCTGCCAAGTTATAAATCGAGAAAATTCAAACAATTGTAGTGAATTTCTGAAAGTATGGAACTCAGGTCAACTTGTAATCAGTAAGCTTATAAACATTTGTCAAATATACCAACCTATAAGAAAATGATAAACCGATTACCTGATCAATAGTCAACAGAAAAAAAATGGGAGAGAAGTAAACGAAAAAAACTAATAAAACATCGGGGAACAACTGTTGTGACTTTATATCCGTCTAGTTATCACGTGATTTATCCACCAATCAAAATACGACTTATACAATCTTAGCACTGTGCCAAACCAATGACGTTCGACCGGTATAACCAGCCTAGAGTTCTTATTGGTCTTATGTTCGCCTAGCCCATCCACTTGAGTTCAGGACACCAATACCAGCTTCCACTATGCGAATCAAGACGAATCGAATCATATATTTCAAACATACTCTGTTTATATATCAAACAAACAGACTGTAACGCACCATAAAATAGGAAATAACATTTGTATATAATAAAGCCAAAAAGTGGCTATGAACGTCGGGGACAGTAGTCAATAAACTGAGTATAACTTAAGAATAGTAAATCGTACAATAATAAATTATAGGTCAAAATAAAGCTTATAACAAGGGGAATATAGATATACATAATCTACTTACTGAACAATTATAGCATAAGAATATATAGATAATATTAGTTCATTAATAGACCTCGGGAATTACCCGTAATCTAATCTTCACTAGGATATAACAGTAACCACTCAAAACAGGTTGGTTTAGCGCTTATCTATTAATTATGCAGCTCATTTTTATATGAAGTAAGCTCTGATTATCTTATCCAGAATGACAATGTAAGAGTTTAAATTTAATCACTAAGCTCAGAGAGAAGACACAGTTAGTCAAAAGTAATCATCATCTAGACTACAAATCTTCTCAGGTCTTGCTGGTTTTCAATAATTTCAGTGTGTTTTGATCAATTACCTGAAAAGTGGTCTTTTGTTTTTGTTTTTTTTATTTTCCAGGCAATTCATTCAAGGTTTCATTAATTTAGCTTTATCCATTCAAACTGATATAACAGTCTTTATAAATCAACCACATTTAAATTTAACTTTTCTAAGTCAATTAGAAAATTATCTTGTATCACATGGTGTTAAACAACGTAAAGCTAAACATGAATTACAATTGTTATGCCCTCCATTACTGCCACCACCATCGTCAACATTAACAACATCAAAAGGAATGGAATGTCATCAAAACAATCAAACTACTGATTTATCTGTTAGTAGTAATAGTACTAATAGTAGTGATAACATAGTATTAACTAATCAGAGTATTAATAATAATCAACAATTGATTTCAGTGAATTCTTCCGAGGTAATACCACCGAAATCATCAACATTTACTACTACTAGTACACGATATGATACAACACTTAGTGCTATGCAAGGTATGTTGTGTTATTTTGTTATTATTGTTTATTAGTGAATATGTATGTTTAATGGTGAAATTTTCTAATGATATTCTCCGCTTGGTCAAATTAAAATGATATTTTGTAGATCTTTGATCTACTCATTGGATACTTGACACAGGTGTTACGTATTCCCAACCACCGATGACTTCGATGTACAGTGTTGTTTAGTGTATTACTATTTTGGAAGAAAGCTAATGGTGGCCAAACAAAAATATAGCACCAGTTCATGAAAACATTAACATTGGACTTAACCGTGTTAAAAGATGATTATTGTAACCCAATGGTTAGGGACCTTGAATGACGTAGCTTAAAATTGTTTGAAATAGCTCAAGTACATTCACTCTTCTCCCGTCCAGATTTTAAATTTCTCATAATCTTTTCTTAACTAATTTATCTTTCATTGAGCTATATATTTGATGCTTAATCCTTCCTATTATCACTGATAGTGTTATTACCTTTATTACTCTGGAAATTTGCTCTGAAAATTTCATCTCATCTCACTGTATGAATAGGATATAGCAACTTGAAGCAATGTATACATATATCGGATTTTACGTTGTATTTGACTGATTAATTGAATTGAGTACTATCATCTCTATTCAATGATTAGTGGTAATTAGCAGGAAATCATGTTAAGTCTTTTATCATGTATTTCTTTCTAGCTAATTTAACTGATAAATTACCAATTGATTAATCAAAATTTTCCTATTATCCAAGTACAGTTTTATTTATTCAGTTTATAATTCATAATTTCTTGGTTCATATTTAAGTTAAGTGTCAACTGACGATTATACTTGTATCAAGTTCTCTGTTACAATCACATAGCACTGATCATATTGTAGTACTTTGGTTTCGAGATAATTCCTTAGGGTTCATTTATCAATCACCGTCAGTCAGCTGCAACGTAGGACCAGGCACGTATATGCATCGGTCCAAGTTGCCATACCGCATTAGCACAACAAGATGAACACCAGATTCATAAAAGTAGTTAATTCAGTAGTGGTAATATATGGAAGAAAGATTGTGTATAAGGAGATAGTATAGGAAGAAAGAATTAGTTCGTAGAAAGAAAGATTTGAAGTGATTTTAATCCCTTAATTTAAAGTAAGACAGAGAGTGTATACACCTACGCCATTGTGATAGATTCTGAGCCATGTCACCAAGAGTCTCCAACCATGGGTTATGATAGTCACGCGGACTCCAACCAGGCAGTCTGAATCTTTCAACATGGCTCAGACCAGAAGTTAGTGACTTCAAGCACTGGTGCCACGTTTTGGTTTGGCCGCCCCTAACTTTCGTCCAATCATCCCTAACACCAGTTAGCATTGCGCGTCGTCGTAATCGATGTTCAGGCATACGCAGAACGTGGCCTAACCATCTCAGTCGATGAAGATTCATAACCTCATCAACTGATTTACCATCATTCCTTAGTACCCTGCGTCTAACCTCACTATTACTTATCCGGTGATCCCAGCAGATACCCGCAATATTTCTAAGGCACCTGTGGTCAAATACTAGTAACTTACGAATATCTTCTACTCTCAAAGGCCATGTTTCGCAGCCGTATAGAAGGACGGAACGAACTGCCGCGCAGTATACTCGTCCCTTAATTGATAGACGGATATCTCGCCTTCGCCATAGATGACGTAAGTTGGCGAAAGTCAAACGAGCTTTTCGAATCCGTGCTGAGATTTCGTCAGACACCAACCCATTAGGGCTGATCAGACTTCCAAGATAAGTGAAGTTGTCGACGCGTTCGACTACTTCACTCCCTATCCTTAGTTCAGGTGTTGATGCAGACCGGTCCTGAAGCAACAACTTGCATTTAGAGGGAGAAAAGCGCATCCCAAACATTCTAGCATTGTTGCTCAGTGCTACCAAAAGACTGCATTTCATCAGCGTCTTCACCAAACAGGACTATGTCATCTGCGTATTCTAAGTCAATAAGTGGACCTCCTGGTAGGAGATCAATACCCGAGAATTCAGTCAATGAGAGCGTTATTTCCATCAGGATGTCTATGATAAAGTTAAACAAAAAAAGAGAAAGTGGACAGCCTTGACGGACCCCACTTGAGGTTGCAAAAGAGGATGACAGTTCGCCATAGGCTCTGACCCGACTAGTAGTGTTCGAGTAAAGAGCCTTCACAAGGTTTATGTACTTCTGAGGTACGCCTTTCAATGACAGACACTGCCACAGAACCTCTCGGTCAACAGAGTCAAACGCTGCTTTTAAGTCAAGGAATACCACCATTGTCGGACGCCGATAAGTATGCCTGTGTTCTAGAACCTGACGAATGGTGAATATGTGGTCGATGCAGCCACGACCAGGTCTGAAGCCAGCCTGATTTTCACGTGTTTGCAGTTCACGAGTCTTAGTTAGGCGTCCGAAAATAATCGAAGCTAGTATTTTAGATACTATATTAGTCAAACTAATCCCTCTGTGGTTATCACAGGATGATTTTGACCCTTTCTTAAATATTGGGACGATAAGTGATTGTGACCAGTTAGATGGGATAACGTCTAACTCCCAGATTTTAGCTATAATATTAGTCAACCTAGTCGCTAAAACTAGACCACCATCTTTAAAGACCTCTGGGGCCAATCCATCTGGACCAGCTGCCCTTCCTCGTTTCAGATTAGCTATAGCCTTTTGAACTTCAGTTAGAGATGGGGGACCTGCTTCAATGTTCCATTCACACTGTCTGGGAATAGAGGGTAGTTGTAGAGTAGCTGAAGGCCAGCTAAACTGCTCGTTAAAGTGTTCCGCCCATCGTTCTAAGCGTCTGGACTGGGAGCAGATGAGAGTGTCATCTTTTTCCGAAATAGTCTGACTTACACTTGACTTAATAATTCCAGTTTCTTTTATTAGTCTGTAGAGTTGTCTTGTGTTCCCTATAGCCGCCGCCTTTTCCATCTCTTTTGCTTTCGTTGCCCACCACTTCTCACGATCATTCTTTAGACTTTTGCTTAATATAGATCTGGTTTCTTTACGCTCTTCATCGTGTTCAGAACCTGATGGGATGAGTTAGCGAGAATCTATCAGTGCAATAGACCTTGACGAAATCCATTGGTTCTTTGTAACCCTGTGGTTTAAATCACTGGTAGATGTCACTGCTGTTTCCACAGCTGCTTGTATAACTTTCCAAGCAACATCTGGGTCAGTCTCGTTTTCAGAACTACCTAAGTGTGACCTCAGTTGTTCCTGGAACCTACTTTTGGCTTTCTCATTACTCAATTCGGTTCTAATGAGTCTTTTTTGTGTGGCTCTTTTGCGTCCAGTGAGGCGCAAGCAGATGCGTGCTCGTACTAGGGCATGATCAGAGTCCAAGCAGGTACCCCAGAATGAGCGACAATCTTCTATTGACCCTCTCAAACGATGACTGATGGCAATATGGTCTATTTGAGTCCATCGTTAGTCTGGTGCAGGGGGTCGCCATGTTAGACGATGTCTCTCCTTATGCTTAAAATTTGTGTTTGCTAAAAATAAACGATTGTCTGAGCACAGTTACAGCAGACGATCACCATTATCTGTTCGCTGTGCCGGAATACTAAAATACCCACCTAAATGTCTTTCTGTTTTGTTTAAGCTACCTACCTGGGCATTAAAATCACCTCCTACGAGTACTATGTCTGAACGTTTAGCTTTCTGAAGAAGTTCAGACAGCTTTCAGTAAAATTCATCTTTCACTTCATCCGAACTGCAGTCAGTGGGAGCGTAGGCAGAAACGACGAAAAGGCAACGACGTGTGTCCCTATCCTTTCGAGTTCTTACGGAGTCGTTTAGCCGAACAGCGCATAGACGACTATTAACGGGGATCCACTCTAATAGCGCTTGTTCCGCCCTCATGCTAAGTGCTATGCCTACACTTGCCAGTCCACGAGAACTAGCCATCGGGTCGCCAGATACACGGAGGGTGTATCTCGTCGGCACTCCGTTTTGCCGAGGTGAGGTCAAGTGAATGACCACATTAGGATCCTGTATGCGTGTTTCGGAGACACAGCATACATCAATGGTACGAGATTCTAAGGTTTTAGCCAAGGAAGCCTGCTGACCGATTTGGCATAGTGTGTGTACGTTGAAGGCTCTGATGTGTAGTTTGGAGCGAGGTTTCAGTAGACCTGGGACAGTGTTTTGCGCACTAGAATCGTTGGCTGTGGTGACACTTGAGGAGGAAGCTAAAAGAGGAAGTTTAATGTATAAAGTCGATGCAGGAGGAATAATAGGAATTGAAGAGGGAGGTTGACGATGAATACAGTGGTCTTGAGTGCTGGTAGAGGTATGAGGGCGGTTATCACTTCCCGGTTGCCCACACCGTGGAAGGGTTCTGCTGGAGGTACCTGATAAGGAAATTGGATTAAAGGTGGTCATAGTGACCTGAGAGCGTGACCGCAGTGCCCAAGGGACAGCTGCTTGAGGTCGGTCACACACGACCTTTTTACGAGTGATTTTTGTGTTAGCTCCGTACTTGTTGAGTCCTTACCGCCGGAGACGGATATCCGTGGGATAAGGCGAGGTGTGCATTTTTAGGGTCGACCTTTCCTAACCCCACCCCTCCTTGTGGGAAGGCAGCATCGCTGTCATGCTGGTTGTCTGAAGGAAACACCTTACTGCTGTCACACCTCTGTACAATCAGCAGTACGACTTCGCCTTTGGACCTAGGTTTTGTTGCTTTTAGTCTTAACGCTCTTCAACCGACCTGTTTGGCATGGTAGGACCTTGAGGAACGGTTGTTCCAGCCAGTATAGCTCAGTTGCTTCATCACGATAGGCAAGCCCGACCACCACGTCAAGGTAGCAACAAGAAGCGCCGACTACAGTTTATTATTGGCCAGTGTAGATAACAAAGTTACAAACACACCAAGCAATTTTGAGCAGGAAGGCTAATGCGCTCGAGCAAGCGGATTCAGAGTCAAATCGGATCGAAGATAAGCAATTAATAAGATTCAAGCATATATATATATATATATATATATATATATATATATATATATATATATATATATATATATATATGAAAGCAAATGGTTTATCGAGCGATATTTGAGCAATTAACATTTGAGGTAGAGTGAGAATTATGCACGTAGTCTGCTGCTACACTGGTCGTCTTCTGTATTTGTTGTTGCGTACCATAGAAGAGCCAGATCATCTGCGAAGTCTAGATCATTCAACTGCACCTAGCTGTCCACTGTATCCCATGCTTCTCCTCAGATGTTTAAATCTTGATGATCCAATCACTCACCAGGAGAAAGAGAAAGCGTGAGAGTAAGTAACCTTATCTGACACTGGTCTTTACTTCGAACGAGTCAGTGAGTTATCCTCGATATTGAAATAACACTGTCTGTTAAGTAAGTCAATTGAATGAGTGGTTTGACAAAATTAACCATAATTAAATTCAATTATATAAGAGATTTTAATGGAGTTTTGTTCTCTGAACTGGATGGTTTGGTCGTGGAGCTTTCATCGTTCTTCTAAACGACATCATCAGCACAAACTTCAGATAAAAGTGAAGTGTTCGAATTTCTCTATATGCGTTTCACAGCTTGTTCTGTACACCTCGATGTTGATTGGTTCTTATTGACCTTAAATCTGTCATTGTTTACGTCTTTCTTTTCGTTGTGTCTCCCATTGGTTTGATTTGTGTTCCTATGTTTGTGCATAATTTTCCTGATTGATTGATAAATTAGATCGATTTCAATGTGTTTGTTGATTGCTGATTGACCTGAGTGTCAGGTTTCTAAAAATGCTTTGGTGTTTTTGGAATTTCTTCTGTCCAAGATTTCCACATTTTTCCAATCGAATGAGTGTCCTCAGTTGTCCACGTGTATTGATATAAGTGAGGAAATATCATAGCGTTTGACTGCTAATTGATGTTCATGTAGGCGAAGGTGAAGGGAGCGTCCGCTTTGTCCGATGTAATGTTTGTCGCAGTTGGCACAATTTATAGATGATGTTTGATTTATCTTCCTTTGTTATTTCATCCCTTGGTTGCCCCCAAATGCCCTGGTACTGTCGAGGGTGGGGAGAGTCCGCCCTCCCTCTCGAAATACTCTCACATGGCCACGCGTATACTGCCTCTGCCAGGGAAGTCCTACTCACGGCCTTCTCGTGGAGGGAGTGTTGTTTACGAAAATCAGAGGACGAAAAGCGTATATCCGGCTGGATCCCAAACCAATAGTGCACATGGGCTCCAGAATCCTGAAGGAATAAATGGCGTATGAACCAATTGTTGGGGACCGGCTACCATGGGGCTGCATCTCCTTACGATGCTCCACTGCCTTGTGGATCAGATCTTCAGGTCGAAGGCTCGGGGTGTGGCACCCTACGGAAACCACCTGCTTCGGTTTGGGCATCCGCTCAGTATCACAGCCCTCACATATATCAAACGAGATCTGTGTGGCGCATGTGTATTTTTTGCCTCCATATACCAATATCTATATGTTAAAATAAATAAATCATCCTTTGGTTTGCATAGGATCGATTGTAGTGATTTTGTCGGTTTATGTGCCACACCTATCCCGAAGGTTTTTAGCAGTCTCGTTGCGGTTTCTGATAGGCCATTTATATATGGTAGGGTGATCCTTTTATCGATCAACAAACCATTCAGCTCAGAGAACAAAACTCCGTCAAAATCATCCACTTGAGCTATAAATCTTCTCCACCATTTGTATAAGAGATGCTATAATAGAACTCTACGTATTGATTTAATTTTTCTGTTTGATTCTTTTCTTATCTATTAAATTTAGCTATTAGTGCTGGTACCATGCCATTTATTCGTCTTTCTAAAGAAACTAGTCAATCAATCGATAAAACTCATTATAAAACAACATTTTGGTTAAATGATGAAAATACTATGATTCCAGATAATTTAACAACTCGTTTAAATCGTATGCTTGCAAATACTACTGACAAATCTACTAATATTGGTCGTATGGGTGAATTATATATTTATCATACATTAATTAATTCTATTCATCGTACACAAATTCATCATAGTAATTTTGATGAAATTACAAGTTGTGATTTTCCTACTGGACATCCTTTACTTGGTATTGGACGATTAATTCGATGTAATTGGTGTAATTCTGATGTGGAATCAATGAAACCATATGATCTTGAGGTGGATGTTCAAGGTAATTGAAGTCATATTAATTCTTTCTTATTACATCCATTATTGTCTATTGTAGAGGAGAATTAAGCAATTCTGTAGTTATTAACGGTTTATTTTGGGAAGTAATTTAAAGAGTTCTGGTGTGAAACCATTTTCAGTAGAATTCACCCATGTACAGTGTGATTCAGTTACTCGCTAATGTCATTCTGTTGTGTGTTGTATCATATCGCTACTTCAATGACGTTAGCAATGTAAACTATTATGCTAACTCAGAGCTTCAAAAGTTAAACACTAACTGTGAAACTCGAAGATTTTTGTTGTGGATGTTCATTGCTGTTGAGTTTACTAGTTTAAAAAAAAACCCAGTTATCCAGTCCTTCTTTGTCTTCAATGATTGTTTAACTAAAATCATCATATAATGTAAACTGAACTCTTTTCAGTTTATGATCATCATTACATTTCTCGTTTAAGTCTCATCTTGTGATTTAAAGTGGTTGATGTACAACCCTAACAGAAAATTGAATTTTCAACGAAGTAACTATCACTGAGAGTGTTCTTTAGTTTTACAATGGTTATTCATCTAATGTCAGTTTTATAATAACAATTATTTTGGTAACTACTATTGTAACATCGTTTCCATATCAAATCAATTACTTGAAACTATAGAAAAGTAACCAGATATCCCCGACTTTTGTATAACAATTTGACTGAATAACGCCAATTATCATCATAGACCGGAGATAAATGTATCTTTATTCATCTTATTTTCTTGTGCCATTCCGTTGACTTAATTGTGTTTAGATTATACTACTTAATGATATAATAACTAGTTGTTTATATTCTGTTGTCATAGTTGAATGTGATGCAAACAAGTGGGATAAATTAATTGAAAACTTAAAGGATGAAATAACTAACAATATTGTACGAATTATTCGTAGACCATCACAACAACAAGATAGTACATCATCTGGAACATCAGGTTTGCTGTCTGTTGGTCCTATATTCATTGAAGTTAAATCAACAATGGATTCGACTAATCTACATAATAATAATAATAATAATAGTAGTGAAACAAATTTAAATTCAGGAACTGATCTTTTTGAATTTTCATTACCGGAAATTTTGTGTGCTTCACAACAAAGTTGGCGTTATCATTTACTACGTGTAATATGGAAAAATGATTACAGTCAAGATTTCTGTCAAATGCGTATTGCTTCTGCCCCGAAAGTTATTCATATTCCAGATTTGTCAAATGTACTCAAACAGAAATCAGTGAATATACGTTTATGTTTAGCTTTGTTACGAAGTGAATGGATAAAATGAATCCCTTGTAAATCTCTACTCAGTCGTACCCTTTCTCATCTAATCTATTGTAATTAGTCTTGGTTTACTTTTCATCAAGACTTGTTGTTGGATAAAAATAAAGAGATAAAATATTTTTCCAGTAGAATGGACTTTTGTTATACCTTTAAGTTTAAGATGAATAATGGTTTAGTAATGAAGCTACTCAAGTTCAACATGAGAAATTGAGACTTATGAAGTCGGTCGTCAAAACAGCTTGTCTAAGCTTCATCACTTCAATGTAATGTAATGAAGATATCTTCGGAACAGTTAATGATGTATATAGAACGCTAACTTGTTTCCACACTGTCCTATAAAATCTATTTTAAAGATAATTTTTTTAAGCAGTTGAGATACAATCACTTTTATTAGCCGGTAATCTGTCTTCTAAACTCTAATTTTCAATTCCCCATGGGTATAGCTTAGATGGAATGAATTGTAAGAGGAAAACTAGTGGTGGATACAAAATATACCGATTGCTAGCAGACTTACTAATAGGGTGGGAAAAATAGTTCTGAAATGTCTTGCACAGTCAGTTATATTTTCCAATAAGTAGCCGAAGTTGGAAATTTATATTGTCGACGAAACTACGAGTGTGTTTCAGCACTGATATGCTTGACGGACACATAATCATTTTGGGAAGTAACGAAAATATGTTGTGACGGACACATACCATCCTGTTTTAATTGAGGGTCTTCGACATCAAGATGTACACTGCAAACACATGTGTCAGGATCAGTGAGCGAAGATATTATTTTTGCATGTCTAGTCACCTCAACGTTTAGACGAGCCATGGGAGCGTATTCTTTTTCGTGAATGATGTACTTTCCCGGTATGAGTGTTTGGTGATTAGTGTGTACAGCATATTCTCAACTGGTCAAGTCAGTTGAAATGAGTAGTTCCAGGATCGCCAGTTGATCATTGTTTTCTGATGTTGGTAGTAGTTAATGAATACTTTTTACTGAGTAAAATAACCTCAGATATTGACTTCAATGGATCTACTCTTGACCATCAGTTGCACGTCGCAACGCAACTTTCATAAAGCGCGCCAACTGTGATACTGACTAAAACCATCTACATTCATATCTTATAAATTATCAACCCAGCTGAGTAATTTACTACAGTGGAGGTTGTATCATTTGTAACAATTTGATCTTGCCTGTAAATTGGCCTGCCTCATGTAACAAACTGTTATTTGAGAATAAATTATTATTATTAAACGGTGACAGTACTTAGTAATACGACTAATTCATATGATCTATTACTCATTTAATACGTGAAAATACTGATAATTATGCGTATTTCGGACTGATAGTTGACGGAAGTTCATCGAACGTGTTTGAGTGCATGAAAGGTAAATTCGACGGTAGTTTTCAGTTTGCTTATGCTAATGATTTCTATGAATGACTGTGTTTGAAATCTGAAACTAGACTAGCTATATATCTGTCGAAAGGTAAGTTTTTTCTACCTTTTCCTACGTGTTTGATTCGTGGTTTTAGAATATAACTATTGTAGTAGGTCGATGTCCTTTTCTAACATGAGCAAGTTCAAGGGAGTAGATTCTTTGGAAACCGTTCAAATAAGTTATACAAGACAAGGCATCTACAACTACATCGTCTGTTTCGGAAGCATATTGTTTGTCTGGAGTAAACTGTGAAATGATCTGTGTAAAGACTGAATTCTCGGTCTTCCATAGTATTGAAAGTGCGGTATGGTGCAATACATGACTAGGAGTTCTCTGAGCATAGAGTCCTATCTGAATTCAGTGTCGTAGAATCGTATCCACAAGGACGCAGATGTCCTGGATTGGAGTCCCGTGTGCGGGATCATGGATGAGCACTACTGAGGAGTCCCATACCAGGACGAGACGGCCGTCCATTTGTTCCAGGTTTTAAATAGTGGTCTAACATTCATCAATTCACTAATTCAATCCAAAACTTAATAAATTTCACAGTCACACACTGATGGAAACTCGAAATGATTCCTTCACATAACTTATGTACTAATAAGCTGTTTGTGAATAATGATGTTAAAAGTTATAGGGTGTTTTCGTGGTCGTTGGGAAAGGAGGTCCACATAATGGGTATGATATTCTCTTTACGTATTTTCTATCAAGCTATTTTCAAGATGAACGTGCAAAAAGCTGTTACCTCTGGATACATACCTTTGGACGTTTCGCGCAGCACTTCTTATAACGCAAAAATTCGTGGAATCCGAAAGGAGTGATGGATACCATTCATAGCCATAAGGATTTAGTCGTATTTCTTAACTAAGTTAGGCGTTGAAAAGACAGCTGTATCTATCCGTGCAGTTGTCAGGTTACGATCTTGAGTGGTTTTTATGCAAGTTCACTGATAACCTTCAGTTGGATATCATTAAGAGTCCCATAAAGAAAGGAGATGCTCATAGGCTTTTCGATCATCGGATTACTGCGAAATCTGTTATATGTTTGAACTTCATATTAAACAATCTTAACTTTCTAGGAGGTAATCGGTGGGCTGTTGAGAATAGGGGTGGTCCTGTGATTTCTGACTCAACACATTTTTTTATGTTGGGGTTTTTATGGTTCACAATATTTATGGAGTATCGTTTGAAAATCTGGGTCGGTCAAGTTCTTGACTTTGACAAAGGATAACCTGCGGCAAAAAAATCCACAAAGCTTAGATAAAGAAGTTATTTAAAATATGCATTATCAAGGTTCATTCGTCAGTGACCTCTCGCATACATAGCGACGTTTTCGTTGCCAATTTATGTTATAATCCGAAGTTGATGTATAATTCGTTTAATGTTGTATTTATACTTTCAAGTATAGCCTCTCTCAAGTGTTCGTAATGTTCTAAAACATCAGTGGTAAACGTACTAGTTGGGACGTACTTGTTGAACTAACCTGGTTGGGCCATCAAAACTGTGAGTTACTGCATACACACCAAATGTGATCCGTTGCGGATGACCGGCCGAGAACCTTCCGCTATATACATATATTTACTAAACGTTTTGAGGCCAGTGTCAATGTCAAAGACTAACAAAACTATTTATTTTATAGATTTATCTGCCGATACCAAAGTAATAAAAATGTTATACATCATGTATTTCTAATCTAAAATCCATAACAGCCACTTGCGTCCGGGTTCTACTACAGCCACTCATGCGAACTTCAGTCTAGGTTATTATAATGCGCGAGTATACAGAAGAGTATCCAAGGATTGATATTAGATAATGGCTCTGCATATAGTTAACTGGTCACTGGTATGCTAAATGACAATGGTAAAAATATACTTGTGTCAGTCTTCAACCACCAAATCCACGCGCGATAACTAAAGAGGTCAACACTCAACATCAAGTATTTAGAGAGGTTGGAAAACGGTGGAGGCAAAAACACTTAATTGGTATGGCATAACTTGGCCATGCAGACATGGTCACTCTACGTAACTTCCATCTTTTTGTGTCCAATATATTATTCGTTTTCCAGTTCAAAAGCGTTCCACAGAGACTCTAGGCGGTATTTCGCTGACTGTCACGGTAGGACAAGTCGATAAAGACACTTATGTGACTGCCACGTAAGATCTTATAGATTACGCAATCACGTGATGGCAAATCTACAAGTTTGGTATTGTCTATTATTCTAGTGGCGAAAAGCGATGCAGTTAATACCATCACTATTGTTAGTAGGTAAGCTTGTACGTCTGGTAGTCAATTAGGTTCAAATTTAATGGCAAGCAGCAACATTCGGTAAGTAGTACTCGACTTCTAAGCAGTTTGTTTTCTGTTTTTTGATATGGTTCAATCTCATGGGATTTTGGTTGTTAAGGTTAATGATTTTGCGTTCCATGACGCAATTATATTAACTCGAAATCAGTATTCAATTTATACTTTGTAATCAATGTGAGTTGCATAATTTTCATTTTGTACAACCGTTTTGAGACTAGATAAATAGTATACAATGTCGTTATTATGTAGATGGATGAGAACAAGATCTGAACTAAGTGTATGCGATAGTAATTTTGTCTTGAAAATAATACAAGGGAAACGGTGGGAATTATAAACACCTAAATAAAAGTATAATCATTTCGATAAGTTATAAGAAGAATATGCATAAGATATCCAAACCTAGACATGAATCAGTGTAAAAGTAGGACAAATTATACCTGGTTCAATTTGTTATGCCTTCAGAAGTTACAAATATAGTTTCAAATAATGGAAATTTATCGCCTTAACGGGGACTTCTCCGAACGTTAGTACGACATACTTGAAGCACTCTTCCGGGACTAAAGACACTCAGTGTTATATCAGAACTAAATGTCTCATGAAAATAAAGTATTCACAGATAACAGTATGTTACATGAGGCATGCCAGTTCACAGGCAAGATGAATTTGTTACGGATGCTACAGACTTTACTTTATTAGGTTACTCGACTTTGTTATTATGTTATAGGGTACGTGGGTAACATAAACAGGGAATAAATTCTTATGCATTAGAATAATAATGTGTGACTCCAATGTCCAGTATGAGAGTTGGCACGCTTTGTGGAGGTTACGTTGCGACAAGCAACCAGTGGTTGAGAATAACTGAAAGTGAAATCCAGAGCAGTTAATAGAAGACGTTAACTTGGATGTATTAGTTTGTGCTTCTCGATGGTGATCCCAGATAAATTTTGGAAGTACAAGTGGTGGCGCAGGACAAAGTCGTGTTCCACAAATGTTTTTAGTGGTATACCATGAAGGCGCTAAAAAAGAATGCCAAGGGAAGAAGAGAAGCAGGACGGCTGGCAAAATTTGTGATGGAACAATCCGAGTATGACTTCTTAAACTCACTCACTTTTATCAAGTCAATTTCTAAATAAGTATATCTCATCAAGTTAAAGAAAACAAACCACAGTTTGATGTTGAATGAATAAAGTACTGTAAAAATAGAAGGGATTTAAATGGGCTGAAAGTTTAGAATTAAGTCTATTTCTATAATTTAGTAAGGAAAATACAGTGTTCAAGTGATAATTGGCTTTTTCCTCGTCTAAAGTATTACCACTCGTTTTTATTGTTGTAACTTTTGTAACGTCATGAGTGAACTCATATTTAGCGTGATTGTTCAGTCTTGTTTGCAAAAGGATCTCTCGATAGGAAGCAAAATCAACTAAGAATCACAGGCATGTGTCAGAGAAGTGTTTAGCATAAGAAATCGACATCAATACCATGGATTTGTTACAACTTATTTGACACTATTTTAGTTTTGACTGAGAAAAAGTGAATATTTAAGCTGACCTAATCTGTTATTCCTCATTCCAGACACCTTTTGTGTGAAAACTACGAAAACCGAATTTTTAAGTCACTGGTGTAAACTGTTTCCGGTTGGTAGTTGCCTGAGAAGTGATCTAACTCTCGATAAGATGTTGAGACCTTGCATCGTTAGGCATAAACGTTTTATAATGTGAACCATTAAAAAACGAAATTTTTACTTGCAAACTCGTCTCGTGTGTATCTTATTTCACTCCTTTATTTAGACCGTATGTAAATCATTCTACAACTTTTCCTTAATGATGGCAACAGTGTGCCCTTTGACTAATGACGCCAGACTCATTTCTGTTTCTGAACATAAAAATGTGAACAACAGATTTTTCACTTAACTCGGAATTGTCAATATTTATCTTTCACTGTATGCAGACCGACTACGTACTTGTTACGGAGAATTTGCTTCCATTTAATCATGAATACAACATACAGTAATCATCAGTAACATGAAACTAAGAGAATTCGGCAATTACAACCAGAAGTGTTAGAGAAAATTACTTAACCAGTTAAAGTTGCCAGATGTGAAAAAACATTGTACACCATTTGTCCAACTATATACCGAATCTCGTGCTATTATGGATAGCCAAATATTCATTTCAGATTGTTTATCATCGAAACTAGGACGGATATACTTTCCGGTTATCTTAAACAATGAGGCTAAATATTGTCAACTCATCAAAGTGTCCATCTGAGACATATTGCAAACTACGATTACAGCTTGAGTAACTCCCCTCTAAATGTATCTCAAGTTTGAAAAGATCTGAGAGTATTTCTACCCTGTGATTTGAAGTTTTGCGCTAACCGTAACAAAAATAACTCGTGAGAAATCCTTGCACCGTAACATCGAGGCTGATTTTTGGTCATTCCAACGGTAGAACTTCCCACTCACTCTTCAACAACTTTATTTGATCTCGTCTAGAATATGAAAATAGAATGTTTTCTTTCCCACGCAAGAAAGAAAAGAGTGTATTGAAACGTATAGAAAGGCAAGCCAAAAAATAATTTCAGGGACTCAAATCCAAACCTTATGAAGAGCGCCTCAAATCGCTGAACCTTTAGTCCTTAGGTTATACGTGTCAATGGTGTGGATTAAGGACCTACGGAACGCTTAACACTCCTAAACATTCTTTCAAATACCTAAGTAAACTCAGTCCCAACAGAAGCCTTAGGAGTAACACCCAAATAGCTGGAAACAACATAGCAGAATGGACTATGGGCATACCTTCGACTCCTTAAAGGCAGTAAAATGCTGAAGTCCTCTGTCTGCTGAGCCAGTCTAAGGGACTCTCCAAGAGTCCTTTAAAAGAAAACTCTACATATTCATGAGGCCTAAGGACAGCATCTCATTATGATCAACCAATAATTTTTTCTCTTTAATCGTTAAATATACTTATGTTCTTACCCACCGGCATAGGTGATCCACTATTACTAGATACGAAAGCCAAATAAGCAAAAGCTTCTTCTATTCCATTCAAAACTGGAATCCATATACATCTGGATAGACCACATTATGCCAGGATCAATCACAAAGGCAAGTTGGAGCTGACCATTCTACTTGTGGACTGTCTTGATAATAAAAACACGTGTAAAGGACAGGGCCTATCAACTCGCAAAACCTTACATAGATAGGCTACTTGTCCACTCACGTAAGGCTCATACAGACAAACAGAGAGAAGCTCATGCGTTTCGAATTGAAAGCATAATCTGCTTACACATGAACGTCGTGAGTCTGCCGAATAAAATGGATGAACTACGTGAACTTAGCAATGCTAATAATGCTCATCTGATAGGAATATCTGAGACTTGGATATATTCTCAGTTTACGGACTAGGAGCTAGCAATACCTGGGATGTCTTCGTTTTGCAACGACAAAAAAATAGGATTTGGGGGTAGAGTAGGTTTATACATACGATCCTGCCTGGAGGTACACCAAGTTCACAACCAAGAGTTTATCAATATTAATGAATCCGCGTGGTGCTCAGTAAGATGGTCTACCACTTTGAGGTGCCTCGTCGGGGTCATCTGCAGGAAGCCCACTGCTGAAATCGAGTAAGACAGCCGTATGCTGGAAGGATCATCCCATTCTACGCTCTATGGATTCACTCATATCCTGATTCTGGGGGACTTCGATCTGCCTAGAGTTAATTTCGTGGAACACACGTATATTAGAGGTGGAAATTCAACTGAAGCTCGGTCCTTCAACCTCGTTTATGATCCGGGATTATTCGAAAATGTGAAGTCGGCAACTCGTTGGAGAAATAGTATATATTTAAAAACAAAGAATTTTTAGTTAAAAGCCTTTCAATCCTGGCTTCCTGGGGGAAAGCGATCACACCGTCATAGCCTTCAGCGATCCCACTGACAGCAGGCGCTGGAGTTTCAAAAGGTTGAATGTGTCTGCTCTACAGAAATATCTACAACAGGTGGATTGGGATGTTCACCCTCAACTTGATGTGATGCTCATTAGGACGTCATACTGCACACGCTTTTATGTGCTACAAAGCAGTCAGTTCCTTAAACGGTCCCCAAAAGCTACAAGCAACCTAAGGTCATTAAGAACTGCACTCTTCGTTAAATAAGCCACAAAAGACACTGTTGGGCAGAATACAAACGAACTGATAACAATGGCGCGTACAGGCGATACAAACATATAAGGGACACATGCACGAAGGTTATGAGAGAAGACAGGCTCCAGTACCAGATAAAGTTTATTGATAAATTTGTCTGTAATCCTAAAAGCTTATTCCATTATGCAGCCTCTCTTCGTCAAGCCAAAACTGGAGTTTCCCAACTGCCAGGTCATAATCGCCCGACCAATAACGACGGCGCTACCGCTAACCCTTTGATTGAACAAAACTCTCGGACATTTCAACTGACCCACACTAACCATACTGATGAAACCTCCATCTGCAACTGTACATGTCTTTGCGAAGTAAAGTCTTTCGAATAGACCTTGCACCGGTAACACCGAAGCGTCAGTTTGACGGAAGAACTTTCCACATAATTTTCAAAAGTTGTATTCCTCCTCATTCAGAGTGCGGAAACAATATTTCGTCCCTCACTCCAAAAGGATAAGGACACTGGAGCGTATCCAACGGCGAGCCACGAAATCATTTCCAGAACTCAAATCCAAGCCTTATAAAGAGCGCCTTCAGTCGGTGAACCTCCACCCATTGGAGTATAGGCGTTTTAGAGGTTACCTTCCAATGGCTTGCAGTATCCTTAACACTTCTGGACATCCCCTTGAACACCTACTTAAGTTTAGGTCCAACACAAACCTAAGGGGTAACACTCAGAAACTGGAGACACAACACAGCAGAACGGACTGTAGAAACAACTTCTACTACTTAAAAGTTGTCAAATGCTGGAATTAACTGCCGGCTGAGCTAGTCTAATCGACTTCCAGGAGTCTTTAAAGAGGCGGCTTGATCTATTCTTAAAGAATAATGACTAAGGATAGTATCTCATTATGATTCACTAATTTCTTTTTTCTCTTTTATCGTTAATGTACCTGGGTTCCTGCCTGGAGATATTGGCGATCTACTGCTACTAGACACGGAAGCCGGGTAAACAAAAGCTTCTTCTATACCGTTCACATCCATTTGAACCATTTAAAAGACCGGGAAATGTCAAACTTGCGGTACGTCAGTTTGATTATAAGGTTTGGGATAATATCAGTCCTTTCTTGTATTTATGGATATTGTGACTTGTAATTTAGTCTATATTTGCAAATATTTTTTTTAAAATGGACACGTTAAGTGACATATTTTCTGACTTTTGGGGTGTTTCTAAGATGTTCGTGAATGTTAGCACCACCAATTACGCCTCACGTTCTGTATAATCGCTACATCGGCCACTGTAACTTCGACCATATAATGCAGCCGTAACTTGGATGTCGAGTAAGAATAGATAGTATAGTACTTCACACTTGGTAGTGTAAGACTCGAATTGAATGCAGTTTAAATTTAGCTGAGGTACTAACTTAATCAGAAATTCTAATCATGGATATACTTGCAGTTGTCCCTCCGTTTTTATATTTTAGACAATAACGATTTTTGTCAACTTGTAATGGTTTGTTCGCCTGGTTCCCAAAGATCTGTAAGCCGAAGTACAGCTCGCACTCATAGCGCAAGCCGAAGTCGATCTAGGAGTGGCAGTATTCGGAGGAGTTATACACATTCGAATCGTAGTCGATCAGCAACCAGATCATTTTCCAGACGCAGTTCCCGTTCACGCCGGAGTACTAGGTCAAAAAGTCATTCCAATTATTCTCGTTCACATTCTGGCAGTCGACGTTCCAGATCATGGTCTAGATCCCGTTCACGCTCTCATGGTCGGTCAGCTTACTCGTCACGTTCACGTTCACGTTCTGCTAGTCGTTCCAGATCAAGATCTTATCGTAGTCGGAGAAAGTCGTTTTTTAGAAGTAGAACAAGAAGTTGTTCGTATCACTCAATTCGTTCACGATCACACAGCCCTAATTCAAGAACCGCTTCACCAAGCGCCAAATGTGTCAAAGATCCGAGGGATCGTTCTAAGCGTGCACATTGGACAAATAATGTAATTATCTATTGAATTATTCTATTTGTTAACATCGGAATTTATTTCAATTAACTTTTGACGTTATGATGCTATTCAAGCTTATGTTTCTATTGTATAATTTTTTCTTGAATAACTACTGTAATTGAACTATTACTAGTAATTCAGTGTATCCTACGCACTTGCTTAGAGTCTACTTGATGAATCGCGTAGATTAATGTAGTACAATGAAATACCGAATAGATATTTTTCGAAAAGATTTTTACTGGTGTTGGATTGGGAAAATGGAAACATTTTCATTCACATGAATCTTTGAAGAAATCCCTGTGTTGTTTCAATATGATATATAAATTAAGGGCCATATACTTTTTGTGCGCATTCAACCATTGAATAGAGATATAACATGTTTTAGAAGACTGAACGACTAGACAAAGGCATGAGATATCTGTGGAGTCATTAACTTTTAAATTAATTCCTGTAGGTAGGTGCAGACAAAATTGTCGGGGTCGTAGCGATTTTCGTAATCAGTGCTTGAAGACATTGGGTGGGTTAGCTCCGAACCAATCGTAGTAGAGCGGGTACATTAATTTTCTGCCTTTCCTTAGATCATGAGTTTTAAAACTATCTTTTACTTTCTATTTCCCGGGTTTATACTTCTTAAATCATATTCTTAATACATAATCTTTTCTAATACCGTTGATATTGTCATTACTTTTACTACCCTGTCATTGTTTGTTAATTTCATCTCACTGCTAATATAATGTCTCAGTTTGAATCGGTTCAGATATGTCCCGGTTTCTGTTCTTTATGACTGACTAATTAACTTGGTTGTCATTCCTAACTTTTCGTTGTATATCGTTAACTCTTCCCTCACCATATTTCTTATGTCTAGGTCTCCACTACAATCGGCATTCATATTATCTCATCGCCTATCATTACTCTGATGTAAGGTGCGGAATACCGATCGAACCTATGCACGTCCATACCAGATCCTACGTTCACTATGGCTATCTGCTCAACTATATTTATATATTGATGGTGCATGTGAAAATAGTGTTAGCCACAAGTCTCATAGTAGGTTCATGACGACTAGATTCCGAATCGGCTTTGTTGCTTGACCTATTTTTTCGTCATTCATCAGCTTGGTCTCCAGTAGTACCATAGATTCACAAATCACATCTCAATAATATGTCGATCCAAAATGTTCAGCATCATTGCTTTGTAAAAGATATCATGACAAAAAGAATCTTCTAGCGTGAGGGATTTCTAAAAATTGATCTCCGTAAACATTTTCGTGCCATTAATGATAATCAAGTTCCCACTAGTGAATAGCTTTTCAATGGGCCCTTTGAATTCCAGTAATAAATTGTAGCTAGTGTAGTTGAACCTGAGACATTTCACTGATAACAGTGAGTAATGATCATTTAGTATCGCGAATTGATTGGATTTGGAAATGTGGTACATTGGGTTTCAGGTAAGTGATTTGAAGCTTATCTGGAGTACTCAATTCACAATGGGATCAAGGGTGGATACTTTCATGGATTACTATACTAGGATCATGCTGACATCAGTTACTCCCTGGTTTTTAATGACTGTCTAGTTAGAGAATCTGTCCTATTTATTTCCTTCACCCGTTTTCTCTTTTTCTTTCTTACGAAATAGGTTTGGTTAGTTGGTGAAAAAGCAAAGGATACAGTTTTTCATTTCTGTGATATTTGTGATTTACCAATTGTAATCTATGGACGTTTGGTAGGTGGATCTATTTGTCAATAATGTGCTTTTTTTTCTCCAAAATAGCTTCCTTGTAAGCATGTATTGTGTTATACATGTGCTATGAATCTTATGAAGAAATGTAATAGGTAAGTTGATTTGCGCGTATATCTATACTTCACATACATCGATGTTTTTTAAAATTCTTTTGACTAACAAGTGTAAGTAAACACTGAATTCCAGATATTGTTTTGGCTAGTTATGGAGCAGAGCAAGTATACCATTTTCCTCATCATTATACAGTATCATATTTATATGTCGGCTGGGCTATTACGTAAGGGCCTTATCGGAGGGCGAGTGTTTTAGTATGGGACTATTCTCCCATTCTTATTACCGCTGCCACACTAAATGTCGGCCGAGGTAATATACAGAGTTAAATAGAAGATTTATGCTCATGTCATTTTGACACAGTAGTGTTTAAGTAGAGAGCTTTCACATGTACTCCATGTACTCATATGTACTCCATTGATCGGTCACACTATTGACTATTCAACGAGTAATTGTTCTTGTCATTTCTATTTATCTATACAGTGTATTCTTAGTAATTTAATGTCTATATTTCTCTAATTAGATGTCAAAAGTCTATACAAACTGTGGAACGATGTTTAGTTGGAGGAATATTCATGTGCTTTGAAAGTGATGGTTGCCGGCGTACTTATCTCAGTCATCGTGATCTTCAAGCTCATATTGACCATCGACATCGTACTGGGTCAACTGCAATTACTTCGGTCGCTAATAATAGCAGTAGTAATAATGTCAGTAATACGATAATAACTAAAAACGATATTGTCACACATTCAGAAATAATTACACCTTTGCCAAACCAAGTCAATTTTACGGAAGAGGCGTCTCGACTTTCCGGCGTTGTAAAAACAACAAATGCTAATCAAGTGACTACACCTTTATCCGTAGATAAGACAACGACTGGTGCGCCTCCTCCAATGTCTTTGTTAGGTCCATCACCAAGGTTAGTTATGAATACGATGATTCCACCAACTTGTGGAACAACTCAACCAAATATTTATATTAATAATCAGAAAAGCAGTGGTCTTTTACCATTACCGCCTGCACAGACTTCATCCCCAGCAATTTTTTCAAGTCGACTTCCTATGGGAATACCTCGACCTCTTAGACTAAACAACCTAAATAGTAGTTGTAGTACTACTACTAACAATAATAATAACAGTAATAACACTGTTACTAATAATTTTCCTCAACTTCAACAGTTCACGAACTGTCCTCCGCCTACACTTCCACCTCCACCATCTATCGGGGCACCAAATATTCGTGCACCACCACCAGGACCACTACAGCAAGCACCACCACCGTCTGCATTTCTTGCTAATTCACTTTCTATTCCGTCATCGTCGTCTACACAGCATAATCAGAACTTTGGTAGTGCTTCAGCTGTTGCTGCCTTAGCTGCTGTCGTCTCAGCGGCGATGTCAGCAGCAGCAGCTGTCCAGTCGAAATCTGCTGGAATGACAGTAGTTGGTGGTACAAGTAATCTATCTGGAGCAACGATTCAACAATCTTTGACTAGTAATCAAATGCAGGTAATTATGTATAAATATTTTATTCATTCATTTCACTAATCACTCATTTTGACCAATATCGTCGTTTGTAGGTTGAATTCATATGAGATTGAACTCATTTACAGAGTCGTATTGAAAATTAGCGGACTATTTCGTCTTAGTATTTGCCTCCTTGGCAGCACGAATTCACGATATCACCAGGAATGATAAACAAGACCTACAGGTTTCATGTCTAACACTTAGCCACTAGAATACGACCTACATTTCAACCAGTCTTCACACAACCCACTGAGCTATTGTCTTCATTATATTTTAGTAATAATTTTCATAATAAACTGAGGTTAGGCGTAAAAACAACATTTGAAAATGACAGGGAAGGTGTTTCCTTTGAACCCAGGACGTCTTTACGCATTTGACCTTAATCATAGTTGAACCTGAAACTTCGCTCTTATCTAATCTTTTAATGAAATTCAGCCTTCTACCTAAAGGTCTGATCCACAAGGCAATGGAGCATCGTGAGGAGATGCAGTCCCACGGTAGCCGGTGACCAACGAGTGGTTCATACGCCATTTTCCCCTCAGGATACTGGAGCCCATGTACACCATTGGTTTGGAATCAAGGTTTTCCAACCCACCTAGGTGGATCCTTCATATCTACCAACCCGGTTAAAGCGCCGGACATTCGCTTTTCGTCTTCTCAATTTCGTAAAGAACACACGGGCCACGAGAAGGCAGTGAGTAGGACTTCCCTGATTGTGGTTGTATGCACGTGTTCATGTGAGAGCGTTTCGAGAAGGAGAGCGGACTCTCCCCACTCGTATAACATTGGATAATGATCACATCAACTACGTGGTGATAGAATTAAAAAAATATAAAGCAATAAATTTCCTTGCTTAGTAATATAAATGAGTTATGGCTTATTCTAAATCTAGTAATCACTAACTCTGCCCACTATGATAAGATCATAGGTGTACATTGATCAGAAGCAGTAAACAAGGATGGGATATTTGTTCGTTATTTTTTTAGTTTGACCATTGTTAGTGATCATAACATTATTCATGACTTTATCTTTATTCATTTACCTAGACTTTTGAATTTATATGGTAAACATTTTATGTAATTCATATATCTCCTGATATCGGTTTTCTAAATCCTTTTCCTAGCCACCTAATCCATTGAATGCCTCATCATTAATTACAAATGCACTTCGAGCTACTAACCCTAATTGGAATCCATTGGCTACTGGTGTATCGAATGCATTGAATAACAGTAACAACAATAATAATAATAGTACAAATAATAATAATAATCAGAATAACTTTAACTCAAGATGTTTACCATTTCAATAAGGAAATATGCTTGTATACAGTTGACTGTTATGTTGCTAAACTTTTTTTCTAAAATCTCAATGTAACTTTGTAACACAATTTTCGATATTTTTGTTTAATATAAGACAAACTACTATGAGTAGTCAAGATTTTTTATCATAATTATTATTTCCCATCAAGATTTTATGAACTATTGGCTAGTGTATTTGTCTTAATAGATTCTTGTGTCACATGGAAATATACTCCAGATGACTATATTTCTGTTTGTTCAAGATTTGCTTAGTGTTTACAAGTAAGGAGGTAAGAGAAGACTAATTCAACTTGTCTAGTGTTTGGAGGGAAAATACAATATCACTACATTTGTGTTATGAAGTTGTAATTGGATTTGTCTAGTCAAACCCAAATAAAAAGTAGTATGTTACACGGAGATGTTAGTTCATTTGATTTGTACTTATCTTTTTATCGTTAATTTAAATATAGTTTATGTACTTGACTTCAAGATACAGAAACTGAATTAAGTTGAGTGGAGTTCGAACTCGAGATCTCTGGTTAAGAAACTAAGTGGTTATGTGAATTCAAGTAGACCACTACTTATCATCAGCTGTAAAAGTAGCTGAGAATTTAAAGAATTCTTTGTAAGTAAACTACAGAATCATTCTTTTCATAAAGAAAACCATGAAATACACACAACTCTGAGATAGTTATAATGAAATAATCGATACTGGAATCCAGGTATGTTCAACTGATGAGTCCCAGATTTCACAACATCGCCATTTCACCATACAACACTAGCCTTTGTTCATCTTGGAAACACAATACAGGGGTGTATTCCACTTACAATTTGTATGACACGGTGTCAGTTCAAATCTCTTTACAATAGTGATTGCTTATGTAGTATGGAATAAATTGAGTGTTTTCTAGTTTTATAAATAACAATACTGGAGACAATGGACATCAATAGAAATTGTTACGAATCTTGTTAGCCAAATAGGAGAGCACACTGAGATCAAAAGTTTAGGAATAAATAACAGAGGTAGAGAAAAATTAATCTTATATGATGCAATTAAAATTCCCGGGACTTATAAGTAGGGAATTATATCAAGCCTCAAACTCAGTGAAAACAATCTTTCCTTGACATTACCATCGATTTCAAGCCAATATCAACCAGTATATCTAAGCAGAAAGCCTTTAATCACTTTAATTAAGGAAAGAAGCTTTACTTCAAGGCTTGTCAATCTACAGAAAACAACAGTATTTATTAGTTTATCTGTAACCCTTGATATCTAGAAATTCCTGGAAGCATACCTTATTTCCTAACAGTGTAAGTAATCACCTGGTCAGAGTATGATACATCAGTGTCCAAGAAGTTTCTGAGACATATGTTGGTTTGAAAAATGTTCTTAGCACTTTTCTGGCTACTTAAGATTCTGTAGAGAAATTGTGTTGGTATAGCAGCAATATTAGATTTATCCTTTTGGACTTGATAAATGCATATAGTCTAATACCTTGACTAAGTACATAAATGGAATCTTTTAGTACTTTATCTTGTTTAAAATCTCTTAATGTTTGTCCCTGAGTATTCCTGTGAGGACATGAATTTATTATGTTTAAACCCAACTTCCTTGTGAGTCATAGCTATCATTTTCATTTCAATTGATCTTTCATCTTTTGATTGGTTATTGATTGATTCGATCTGTTTCTATTGATGATGTAATAAGTGATTAGACAAGCCTATTAAGAGAACTTAATATTGATTACCGATATCTCTTATCTTTAGGCTATATGAAAAACAGAGACTATTTTATTATAAATAATAATCAACTGTTTTAGTTTTCTCACAGGATCTTCAGTTAATTATGCCCTGGTATGGCCGAGAGTGGGGAGGGTTCGCCCTCCCTCTCGAAATGGTCTCACATGGTCACGCATATATAGCCTCTGCAAGGGGAGTCCTACTCACTGCCTTCTCACACCACGGGTGTTGTTTACGAAAATGAGAGGACGAAAATTCTGTATACCTGAAAAGGTTGCATTTAAACAAAAGGTGATTTTGAGTAAGAAATTAGTATAAATGAATTTTAAGCTTAGTTAGTAAATGATCTTAGTGTTAGGATGATCCAGAAAATTTCTCACAAAAGACAAGAAAGGATAAGGAAAACACTAAGAGGCGTTTTATCCAATCAGGGTTCACTTGAAGTTTAGCCAGAAACATCAAGGAAAGTGGAAAGTCACATGTAGAGTCTCTGATTGATTGATTACCATATTACTACTATGTTTAGTAGTATTCCAGAATCTTCGGAAGATTCAAGGACATCTAAAATACTATAAAAACCTTATATTTTCTGTACTAAAACGAACCTTTGGAGTAAAGTGCTTTCGCATACTTTGTGTCTTCTCTCTCGTGTTCATGTCGCCATATAGTTCTAGCTTGGGGGTTTGAAGAATAGCTTAGGAACCGAGTATAGCGTTCAATTAACAAGACTTATCACTTAGAATGATTGTCATAAATAAATAACTGTTTATAATCCTTACTATAATTATTGTCATTTCTTTAACTGCTTCTTTTAGTCCATGTGCATTATTGGTTTTGGTATCAAGGTTTCTAACCCGCCTAACTTGATCCTACATACTAACTAACATGGTTAAAGCACTAAATATTCACTTTCGTCCTCTCAATTTCATAACCAACATCCCTGTCGCGAAAAGTCATTGAGTAGGACTTCTTTGGTAGTGGCTATATACACATGACCATGTGAGAGTATTTTGAGAGGTAGAATAGACTTGTAGTAGCATAACTTCGTCAATCAATCACTTTGACAATCGCTATTATATCACTTCAGCGGTGTTTAAATTCAAAAGGCAATAAGAATCGGCGACTACAGTTTGTTAGCGGATAGTACGGATAACAAAGTTATAAGTACATCGAGCGAATTTGAATCAGAGAGACGAATATATTTGTATGCGAGCAAATACAGAAGCAGTAGCTAGGAAAGATAAAGACTAATAGCATGATTCGAGTACATATATACATGAAAAAGAGAATGATCCATCGAGCGATATTTAAGATAAACCTCGATGTTGATTAGTTCTTGTTGACTTTAAACCTGTCATTGTTTACTTCTTTATTTTGATTGTATCTCCCATCGATTTGATTTTTGGTCCTATATCTGTTCACAGTTTTTTTCTGATTGGATGATAAATTGGATTGATTTCAGTATGCTTGTTGATTACCAATTCACCTGAGTGTTAAGCTTCTAAAAATTCTTTGATGTTTTTGAAGTTACCTCTATTCAAAATTTCCACATTTTTACAGTCGAATGTATGTCCGTAGTTGTCATGACATTTAACTACTATATGATATTCATGCAGGCGAATATGAAGAGGGCATCCGGTTTATCTTCTTTTGTCATTTCATCCTTTGACCAAACTATGAATCACATGTGGAGAAATTCGAACACTTCACTTCTTCATGAAGTTTGTTCTGCTGCTGCTGATGATGATGATGATTTTATTCAGAAGAACAATCAAAGCTCCAGTCAGCTGCAACGTAGGACCAGGCACGTATATGCATCGGTCCAAGTTGCCATACCGCATTAGCACAACAAGATGAACACCGGATTCATAGGAGTAGTTAATTCAGTGGTGGTAATATATAGAAGAAAGATTGTGTATAAGGAGATAGTACAGGAAGAAAGAATTACTCCGTAGAAATAAAAATATGAAGCGATTTTAATCTCTTAATTTAAGGAAGACAGAGAGTGTATACACCGACGCCATTGTGATCGATTCTGAGCCATGTCACCTGACCGTTGTTGCTACCTTACCTGACCGTTGTTGCTACCTTGACGTGGTGGTCGGGCTTGCCTATCGTGATGAAGCAACTGAGCTATACTGGCTGGAACAACCGTTCCTCAAGGTCCTACCATGCCAGACAGGTCGGTTGAAGAGCGGTAAGACTAAAAGCAACAAAACCAAGGTCCGAAGGCGAAGTCGTACTGCTGACTGTACAGAGGTGTGACAGCAGTAAGGTGTTTCCTTCAGACAACCAGTATGACAGCGATGCTGCCTTCCCACAAGGAGGGGTGGGGTTAGAAAAGGTCGACCCTAAAAATGCACACCTCGCCTTATCCCACGGATATCCGTCTCCGGCGGTAAGGACTAAACAAGTACGGAGCTAACACAAAAATTACTCACAAAAAGGTCGTGTGTGACCGACCTCAAGCAGCTGTCCCTTGGGCACTGCGGTCACGCTCTCAGGTCACTATGAACACCTCTAATCCAATTTCCTTTTCAGGTACCTCCAGAAGAACCCTTCCACGGTGTGGGCAACCGGGAAGTGATAACCGCCCTCATACCTCTAACAGCACTCAAGACCACTGTTCATAATCAAAGCTCCACGATCGAATCATTCAGCAAAACTTCATTTAAATGATCTATTTCAGTTACAAATCTTCTTTACAGATTACATTTGAATTGATTGTTATTATTCATTTATTTACTCTATTTAATTCACTCAATTGATTTATTACACATGACTGAATTGATTTGTTTTAGATTATATAATTTCAATGTACAAAAGATTTTAGTAATGATGATCAGTTTCTATGTTGATATTGTTTATCATTATTATTATTATTATTATCATCATCATGAGAAGGGGTTTTGTGGAGATTTTAGACGTTTCAATAGTTGAAATCATGATTCAATTGAATCTAGACCATCATAGAAAACTTGAAAGTATTGGATGACAGTTTCATCCTATTATGGGACCCATCAATAATGCGCATCCACGATCCCGCCCACCCCCTGCGAGATTTGAACCCAGGACCTATCGGCCTCGCACGCGAGCAATTAACCATTAGACCACTGAGCCGACCGGCATCCGACGCTATTAATGTCTAACTACTAGGTCCTGAGTTCGAATCTCGCGGGGGGGGGGCGGTCATGCATGCACACTGCTGAGGAGTTTCATACTAGAACGAAACGATTGTTCAGTGCTTCCAGGTTTTCTATGGTGATTTCAACTATTGATATTATTATTATTATTCCATTAATTAATTGTTGAATTAATGAACCATTTCATTTACTTCAATGACAATATTCCTCATTAGTGTAATGATTATTTAAATCATAATCCACCTTAATTAGTTGGGTTGTTTGTTTGTTTTGAAAAACATGTATTTCCGGTATTGTACTTAAATAATAGGCATCAATTAAGTTAAATATGATAATGAAATTCTCTATTGTATTGTAATATATTATATTACTAATAGAGATGGGTGTATATATATATGGAAATGTATAACTTCCTGTATCACAAAAGTCATCATCATTACGGTATATATATATATAGTTGTATTCATTATATTACAATGGAAATATTGTACTATAATCAGATCAATCGGTATACTAGGATTGTGAAATAGTTAATTCTTCTGTTTCAATGATATTCTGATTGATATATATGTATATATATCTCATTGTTCTGAGTTATTTTAAGTGCTTACTTACTTACTTACTTACTCCTATTGCTCCTCGTGAAGGAGCATAGGCCACTCACCAGCACTCGCTATCCGACCTTGTCCTGAACCAATCCTTTCCACATGTTTCCAGTTGTTATTCATCTTTTTCCATTTCCCAATGTAATGTGTTCTTCGGCCTTCCTTGTTGTCCGCTTCAATTCAGTATTCTAAGTTAGGGCTTGATTTATTATATTACATTGGAAATATTGTACTATAATCAGAACAATCGGTATACTAGGATTGTGAAATAGTTAATTCTTCTGTTTCAATGATATTCTGACTGATATATATATCATTGTTCTGAGTTATTATTGTAGTACTACTGATATTTAATTAGTAGTGGTAGTTTTTTGTATGTGGCTAAAATGGAATGTTCTATCAATTAATTGATTGATGAACTTCAAGACTTCTTAATAGGATCATTCGGTCAAATTGTAGATGATATAAACAAATGATTTATTACAAAAAGTCCAGATTAAGATTTAGAGTTAAGAATTGGAATGATAAGTTTGGGTTAGTATTTTGGATTATTAGTTTATGTATACTTACTTACTTACGCCTGTTACACCTAATGGAGCATACGCCGCCGATCAACATTCTCCAACTCATTCTATCCTCGGCCTTCCTTTCTAGTCCTATCCAATTGTTGTTTATGTTGTATCCCGATAAGAATAGTGAATGGTGATTTTTGGGATCCATTTATGGACCGATATTACGAGTATATTTTTATCGTATAATTGTTATGTAACTAATCTGTTCGTATCCATGTCCCTCTTATTATAAGTTTTATTTTTACCTATGAACTATTATTATACGATTTATCATTCTGGAGTTATGGCCTGTCTATTGATTCCTATCTCCCTCATTCACAGCCACATCTGGCTAATTCTTGTACAAATGCTGTTTCCTATTTTATGCTACGTTGTGGTCTGTTTGATCGGTATATAAACTCATTATGTTTGAAATATAGTGATTCATATCACCGAGGCTAAGATTTGTGTTCTGGACTCGACTGGCTGGGCTAGACAGGGAAGCAGGGCCAATCAGGACTTTAGGCTGCTCGCTCGTATTTTATGCGTCACTGTCTCGAACGATAAATTCGCTGCTGCTCTCTAATAGGCGGATCACAAGATATAACAGTTTATTCTCCTGATATCTGTCTGTCTGCATTTCTCGACGTAATGCATTCTTTGATCTTCCTCTTCATTCCGTTCAGCCTTGATGATTCCAAGTGACGGCTTGTCTTGTGACGCAGTTAGGTGCTTTCTTCAACGTGTGTCTTATCCACTTGCAGCACTTCTTCCTGATTTCTTCCTCCTCTGCAATCTGGTTTGTCCTCTCCCACAGTAGGTTGTTGCTGATAGTGTCTGGACAATGGATCTGAAGTATTTTGCATAGACAACTGTTAATAAACAGTTGTATCTTCTGGATGATGAGTTTTGGTAGTTGTCTAAGTTTTCACCCCATACAGTAGAACTGTCTTGACATTTGTATTAAGAATTCTGATTTTGTTGTTGGTTGATAATCGTTTCGAGATCCATATGCTCTTTAATTGAAGGAATGCGGCTTTTACTTTTCCGATCCACGCCTTCACATCTGAATCAGATCAACCGTCTTCATCGATGATGCTGCCCAAATATGTAAATGTTTTTACATCTTCCGAATCCTCTCCGTCAATCGTGATTTGAGTGGTGGATGCTGTGATGTATCGAAGAATCTTGCTTTTCCCTTTGTGTATGTTGAGACTTAGTACAGATTTTGTGTGTAGAGCTAACATTTTACACATGTTTCTAAGGTGAGTATTAGAAATAAGAGTTACGGTTAAGGCTTATGATTAACGAGAGTTTTCACTATCAGATAGCAGCAGTATTGGGTATGAATAGAGTGTTAAATAACATCTTAGTTGAATTGATAAATAATTCTGAAATTAATTCTTGTACTGTATATTTGAGGAATTACCTAGTTTTGCTTGAAAATCATGTTTCCTACATTTTACTCTACCCATCTTGAGTGTAGGCGTCTTTAGCTGACTGTGAAGCTGGGTGATACGGGATCGAATCCGTCAGGGAGCACCAGTTTACTCAAGATTACTTGAGTTAAGCCAAATTACCTATGTTGCAGTGGACGAAAACACAAGTGGTGATGATTAAATGTATTTGAACACAAAATTACAGGACATATTAGTAAAATCTGAGAATCATACAGTAAATTCTTCATCTGATAAATGTCAATCAATTGTATCCAACTTCATTTTTCCTTCGTTTCTACACCAATCATTCTTTGTCCTTGCTCTTTTTTCTTTGATCTTCTCTTAACCTTCTGCTACCAGACATTTCACATACAATTGATGATACATACTACTTATATTTATCGACATCAGTAGCCCTCGAATGCCATCGTACGGCTGTGAGTGGGGAAAGTTAACTCTACCTCTCGAAATGCTCTCACATGGCCACGTGCATACAACCACTGACAGGGAAGTCCTACTCACTGCCTTCTCACACCACGGGTGTTGTTTATGAAATTGAGAGGACGAAAAGCGAATATCTGGCGCTTTAACCGGGTTGGTAGACACGAAGAGTCCACCTAGGGGAGTTAGAAAACCCTGATTACAAACCATCGATACACATGGGCTAGAGTATCCTGAGGTAACGAATGGCGTATGAACCAGTTGTTGGCCACCGGCAGCCATGGGACTGCATCTCATTACGTTTCTTTACTGCCCTAAATATTAGACCTTTAGGTCAAAGGCTCAGGGCGTGGCCCCTTAAGGGAACCACCTGCTTCGATCAGGGCATCCAGGCAGTATCATAGCTCAAAAAACAAATCAAATGACTTGTGTAGTGCATATGTATTCGGTGTCTCTTCGTACAATTATTTATGTTTTTAAATAAAGTAAAATAAACACAAATAACAATGTGACAACTATTTAGCTATTCAGACTAAGGTAAGTTTATACAACTTATTGTCTATGGGGATGGTTGGAAGAAAGTCAAGGGCAGTCAAACCAAAACGTGGCATCAGTCCACAAAGTCACTAATTTCTTATGTGATGCATGTTGATAGATTCAGGCTACTTGGTTGGGGTCCGCGTGACTATGTACTGTTGTGCTATTATTAAGTATTGACAACTCACAATGAATAATTTTCAACCTATGACTCTCTCTAATTTAAATAAAAATTTGTAAGAAAATGATACAGAAATAATGTAGTTTGAGTATCACAACTACGGTTCTCAATGCCTAGATTTCATTTCGAAGTGAATGTGCGTGAATAATTGAGGGTCTGCGTGACCATCTTAATCAATGGCTGGAAACTCTTGGAGACATGACTGAGAATCGATCATAATGGTGTGGGTGTATACACTCCTTGTCTTCCCTTAAATAGTGAGATTAAAATCACTTCATATCTTTCTTTCAACCAACTAATTGGTTCTTCCTCTCCTATCTCCTTATATACAATCTTTCTTTTATATATTACTATCACTGAATGAACTAATTCTATGAATTCAGTGTTTATTTTGTTAGGCTGTGCTGATAAGGCATGGCAACTTAAACCGATGCACATATATCCTTGATCCTACATTGTAACTAACTGATTGATTCACTTATTCCTCTTTACAAACAATCCAATAAATATATTAGATAATATTAACAGCTTGATTAAAATTATAAAACTAAATTTAAATTAAAAGAAGGAATACAACAAGAAAAAGAAAAACAACAAAAAAATGTTTTTCTTTATTCATTACAATAATTAAAATAAGAAAGTTCAAATTGACGGTTAAAAGAAAAAAACAAGGGGGGGGGTGTTGGGTGATGGGGGTGGGTGGGTGGTTGGAAACAGTTGTTGTTGTTGTTGTTGTTGTTGTTTTTTATTTGAAGAAAGATAAATTGAATTCTATAAAATTGAACGCATCAGTTTAAAGAAAAGAAAAAAAACAAATAAACAATTCACTGATTGTTTTACTGTATTTAGTCACCATCACCACCACCACCACAACAACAACAACAAAGATACATAGAGTTAATAGTTTTAATGGTAATATGTTACTTGAAATTACTAGAGTCATAGTAAGAAAATAATATATCAGAAGGGATTTTATGGATATTATAACAATTTTAATGGTTCAGATCATGAATCATTAGAAGGTAGACTATCATGAAAAACCTGGAAGTACTAGATGGACGATTTGTTCTATTGTGAAATTCTTCCGCAGTGCACATCCACGATCCCATGTTGCAAGAGGTGAAACCAGGACTTATTAGTTTGGCACACGAGCGTTTAACCACTAGATCATTGAGCTGGCTGGCATTTAACGATGTTAATGTTTAACATTAAGTAATCTACGAAATTGAATGAAATGACCATTCAGTGCTTTCAGGTTTACTATGTTAGTCTAGCTACAAATGACTCATGATCTGAATCACTAAAAAATTATATATTTCAATAGTGAACCTTTCATCAATTTATCAAAGGATAAAATAGACTATCAAGTTTCATACTATTCATCTATTTGATTGTAACGAATAGATGATTTAATTAATTATCCAGTTAAATGATTAGATAATTGGATCAAACTATTGTTTAATCACAACTAAAATACATTACATCAATAAGGATGTTATCAGATTTTATGCACGACATATTCCTCTTTTAAACTCCAGACAGTCAGTCATCTACAACGTAGGATCAGGTATATATATATATATACATCGGTCCAAGTTGACATACCTAATTAGCACAACAACACGAGAACCAAATTCATAGAAGAAGTGAACTACCGTGAGAAGGCGGTGGGTAACACTTCCTTGTATAAGGATATAGTACAGGAAGAAAGAATTAATTGGTAGAAAGAAAGATATAAAGCGATTTTAATCTCACGGTTTAAGGGAGGAGAGATAATGTATACACCCACGCCATTATGATCGATTCTTAGTCATGTCTCCAAGAGTTTCCAGCCGTTGATTAAGATGGTCACGCAGACCCTCAATTATTCACGCACATTCACTTCGAAATGAAATCTAGGCATTGAGAACCGTAGTTGTGATACTCAAACTACATTATTTCTGTATCATTTTCTTTTAAATTTTTATTTAAATTAGAGAGAGTCATAGGTTGAAAATCATTCATTGTGAGTTGTCAATACTTAATAATACCTCAACAGTACATAACTTGAATTTACTTGTTGTTGATTTACTTGTATCGTCCCACTGTTGTCTAGGACAACAGTTGATCAGGTACATCCAGCCGACGAGTCCCGATTAGGACGAAAAGCGTGTCCTGGATTACACTGCTTAACACTATCCATCTTTGTTTATAATGCTTGTAAATTAAGGCAATATCTAAGCAAGACGCACAGTATGTACATAAGTCAATAAGAGGCTGATCAATTGCAGTCTTAAACATCAATGGGAAGATTCAAGTAAAGGAACACCAAGTGAATGTAAACTTCACCCTATTGCACAAGCAAGTGGCTATCAAGACTAGTAGCTAAGTAGATAACGCGATGGCGTTTAAATGGAACGGTACTGGATTCGAGTCCCAGAGTGAACATCAACTCTAAGATGCAAACTTATCCAGCTGATGAGTCCCAAATAGGACGAAACGTGCGTGCTGGATTCCACTGCTAAACACTATCCATCTTTCTTTTCTAGTACATAACTTAGTTCTCTGTTTTTTCAATAAACCGGTATAAACATCTGAAAATGTAGATATCTTGAACATTCTGTATAATGGTACATTTATAAATGAATCTAAAATCCTTTCAAACCATTACAGTAGTATCGTTGTAAATAATTATCATCTCTGAAATGACATTGTTTCCATGGTCACTTGTATTTTGTTAACCTATCTAAAAGTTACTAAAGCTGTAACCTCGTTTACTTTCTCAAAGAATAATCAACTAAACGGGACTTCATCAACTTAATTCAATTACGATGAGTTTGATATTCTACTAAATGTCCAAAGGGCTATATTCATTCACTGTAGAGATTGGTACTTATGTAGTGAACAGAACACTAATGGGGACAATCGGATGGAATTGATGCCCAATTTGCAAAATGTCCATCAATTGACTCAAAATGACTCAGACTTCCTTTGTTCTTGCATTTTCATACAAATTGCATTCTGTTCCCATTCTTTACTGTTCGATCTTCTTGTCTCTCTGCTGCCAGACATTATGTTCACGACTAATATTATATACTACTTATGTCTACATAAGTAACATACACCACACTTACCCTTACTGTTGAGAAATGGCATATATCATAACGCATTACAAATCCGGAGATAAGACTGATATGAATAAGTATCGGGCCATATACATATATTTACTCCAGTTATCTCTAGGATAATGGAAAAAATAACGTTGGTGGAGAACTCTTCAATTATTTACCTACAGAAAAACGTATCACTGATTTTCAACATAGCTTCTTTAAAACTCGATCTTGTATGACCTGCCAATATATGACTTCTTCAAGGATAAACATAGTGAGCTACCAGCTTCTTAAAGACATATCATTATTGGGGTTGTGGAGATTATTAAGTTATTGATTAAGATCATGAATCGACTGATGTTAGACCACCGTTGGAAACCTGGAAGCACTGGACGGCCGTTTCGTCCTAGTATGGGACTCCTCAGCAGCGCGCATCCACGATCCCGTTGGTTGATGTTAGACACTAACACCATTGGATGCCGGCTCAGTGGTCGAGTAGGTTAAGCGTTCGCGCGCGAGACTGAAGGCCCTGGTTTCGAATCCCGCGAGCGGGATCGTGGATGCGCACTGCCACAGAGGAGTCCCATACTAGGACGAAACGACCGTCCAGTTCTTCCAGGTTTCCAACGGTTGTCTAACATCAGTCGATTCATGATCTCAATCTTATAGAAATACTCAAATCTTACAAAATCGGAAATCACCCATTATCTTGATTTAACTGTTTTCTCAGTCAGTTTATTCATTTTCGCCTCCTGAACGAAGTAATATACAAAACTGTATTGTTATCATTCTGAATAAGGTATCTTAATGTTATCCAAGTTTCGTACAGTAGTGGACTTAGAACATAAGTATTCCCATGATGTATCCTTTTCAGAATGAATCTCCAAGTCCCATCGACTTTGGATTGCATAATTCGTAACTTTGATAAAAAAAAATTCAATCGCCTATTTTAATGTATAAAGTCTTTATCCAATCACTCATGTAACATAGAGCCTTATTTTCATAAAGTATATACTTAGGTTGAAACCCGTCGATTGACGATTCCAGCTTCACATTCTTGTGAATGAATATACCTTCAATCATAAGTTAATCTTGGTTTCAACCGTTTATCGAAGTGTTAACTTAAACTAAATCGGGTTTGTTTTTCTTTGCAATACTAAATAAACTATCTTTTCAATCCAATATTGAGAAATGCCTAGTTATAGTATCCATGACTTATTATCATTTGTGAATCGGTCTCAACTTTATTAGTAAATGTTTGAGACTATAATAACTTGCTTCAATCTGTACATGAAATGTAATAATCCTCATCTTTTTTTAATTGTATCAGTGTTAAATTTTCCTCTAAAAATGCCTGTAAATTTGTTAAAAACTTGTTATATCCATTGGGGTTTCCCCGTGTGGGTTCGAATCCCATCCTCATTGCCAAATTTAATAGGTTTGAAGTTATCACGAATTCACTTAATCTGAGAACGCGAAACAAGACTCGATGATTAAAGACCAGTAAGCTAGCGATTGATGCATCCCAGCCTCGCTATCTAGAGGGAGAAGTTCAAACTTAGAATGGGAAGTATATTCTGCAACAGCCAGAAAACGAGCGATCACAACCAACACAATTTAAAAACGTATATATACAAATATATATAATTGATATTGTCATGGAGCTTTTAAACATTTAATCGATAAGTTCGTCAATCGACTATGCGCGTGGGTGGTGAGAAACGCCCACGCATACATCTGCATACAAGCTCCACAAAGATAAAATTACAAAATATGAATTTTGGGGGTCTATCGTCCCCAACACAACTATGGTAGCCTTCTTGAATATCGGGGCTACTTGTACCTGACATTAACAGATCTCGTGTATGCCCACTGCTGAGAAGTCCCACAATAGAACGAAACGGCCGTCCAATGCTTTCAGGTTTTCAATGGCAATCTAACATCAATCGGTTTATGATCTCCATCAAAAACTTAACAATATCCATAATCCCTAAAGTGATATCTCAATAAGTTACATGTCTTTTGTTCGTTTTAACATATCGTTATGTTTATTAATCACATAGTCTATTTAGGCGCATTTATGGAAAATTTACAACATTATTCAAATGTTGGTTCTTGAACTGTTAACATGAAACTGGCGATCACTCAATATATATCGTCACGATAGATGAGGAACTAAGGAAAGGAAACTTGTTAAAATAATTTGGGCTGATAATTCTATATTGTATTAAAAATATTACTTACTTACGCCTGTCACACCCAATGGAGCATAGGCAGCCGATCAACATTCTCCAACTCACTCTGTCCTTGGCCTTCCTTTCCACTTCTATAGAATTGTTGTTCAATCTTCTATGTCTGTCTGCATTTCTTGACGTAATGCATTCTTTGATCTTCCTCTTCATCCCGTTCAGCCTTGATGATTCCAAGTGAGGGTTTGCCTTGTGACGCAGTTAGGTGCTTTCCTCAACGTGTGTCTTATCCACTTGCAGCACTTCTTCCTGATTTCTTCCTCCTCTGCAATCTGGTTTGTCCTCTCCCACAGTAGGTTGTTGCTGATAGTGTCAGGACAATGGATCTGAAGTATTTTGCATAGAAAACTGTTAATAAACAGTTGTATCTTCTGGATGATGAGTTTTCGTAGTTGTCTAAGTTTCCACCCCGTACAGTAGAACTGTCTTGACATTTGTATTTGGAATTGCGACCTTGTTGTTGGTTGACAATCATTCCGAGATCCAGATGTTCTTCAATTGTAGATATGCTGCTCTTGCTTTACCGATCCATGCCTTCACATCTGAATCAGATCAACCGTATTCATCAATGATGCTACTCAGATATGTAAATGTTTTTACATCCTCTAAAGCTTCTCCGTGAAGTGTGATTTGATTGGTGAATGTTGTGTTGTATCAGAGAACCTTGCTTTTCCCTTTGTGTATGTTGAGACTTAGTACTGATTTTGTGTGTAGAGCTAACATTTTACACATGTTTTTTGCATGAGTATTAGAAATAAGAGTTACGGTTAAGGCTTATGATTAACGAGAGTTTTCACTATCAGATAGCAGCAGTATTGGGTATGAATAGAAAGTTAAATAACATCTTAGTTGAATTGATAAATAATTCTGAAATTAATTCTACATTTTACTCTACCCATCTTGAGTGTTAGCGTCTCTCAACCACAGGCTAACAAGAACCCAAGCTCACGACTACCTTACATCCCAGTAAAGTTCATGCATTCACAAGTACTAGAAGCTGAAGTAAATATCACTCGAAGAAAATATAATATTGGGCAACAGTATTTGTATTATTAAATTTTAATTTCAGAAATCATTTTATTATCGATTACATTGTTTGAAATCATGAATCGATCAATATAAGACCATTAATGATAACCTTGAATCACTGGACGACCGTTTTGTTCTAGTATGAGTCTACTGATCAGTATCGCATGCGAAGCCGAAAATCCTGTTTTCGAATCCAAAGTGCTGGATCGTAGATGCACACTATTCAGGAGTACCATACTAGTATCAAACATCTATTCACTGCTTCAAGATTTTTAATGGTGTTCTAACATTGATCGATTCATGGCATCATTCAAATCTCAACAATCTCCATTACCCTCTACTCATGATCACATTCTAATGAACAACTTACCTGAAATTAGTTAGTATGTTACAACAACAATTACATAATACAATGAGCAAAAAATGCAGAACATTATGTTTTTGATAAGCTGAATGAATGTTACCAATGATGATGAACTATTCATTATTGACTCGTCTTCACCACATCTATACACATTCATCCATCCATTTACTCTCTCTCTCTCTCACACACACACACTCACTAGGTAACTAATTAAATGAAGGGAACAAATAGATAGTGATGTGGAGGAGGAGAAGGAGGAGGAAGGTTACTCCCTGAATTACAAGCTCATTTTAAACAATCTCATGGATAAAACATGTCATGAAATTGTTGAAAAAAAACACTGGGAATAAAAAGTCAGACAAAGAATTTTCATGACAACAATGCTGAATGGAGGCGTTATTCACTTGTTCTTACATGGTCATTCTAATGATAACAAATTTGCAACACACCCAACCACCCACCCATCCACACACACACACATACACATACACATACAACCCATGACAGTCATGTATATATATCTACACAGAGACAAACGTGTTTCTTCTTACAGAATACTACCATAATAGAACAGATGAATTTTTCACACGTTGTTAACAGGTAATATTAATTCATAGTTTCTTAAAGAGTGTTTCTCCAAGGTGCATCATCCCATATCGCATTTCACCAACTTATTCGATTAACAAGTAGTTTCATCAAAAGTTTCATCCTGTTAAGTAGTTTATAAGAATATTGACAGATGAACATGCATAGCTGTTTGATGGGTTGTTTAACTAAGCATGAATTCGATGGATGTGATGTGATGTGATGTGGTGTGGTGTGGTGTGGTGTGGTGTTTTCAAGTGTGGAAATGACTTAGTGCTTGATTATTCGTGTGACATGCAACGATATGAGTTTCATGTTTCATGTTGGTAACAATTAAAAACGCATTAATCTAATGCAAATGGGATGGAATGGTGAGAAGTAAATGTTGTAAAAACAATAATAATAAAAACAATAATGAAACTGAATTGTTGATCATAATACATTTCTGGTGATCCGGATGGTTTACCATGTTGATCTAACTTCAACGGACTCATGATTTCAACCATTGATCAGGGATTATCCAACATGTTTGTGTCGATTCACATCTCTACTTCAAGAAACATCTCTTACACTGGAGATTACTTCAGGCTGATTTCAATTTACCACACAATCATTACTTAGATGAAAATGCTCACTTCAGGTGGATAGGCTGGTATATTGTAGTGAATGAGAACACATGCAGGGACAATCAAATGTATTTCAACACAACATTACAGAACCCTACAATAAATAATTCTTTTGCAAAATGTCCATCAGTTGTCTCATACTTCATTGTTCTCTCATTTCCATATCCATCAGTCTCTTGCTGTTCTCTTCTCATCAAACTTCTCAACCTTCTGCTACCAGGCAATCCACTTTCGATTGGTGTTACATACTACTTACATTTGTCAACATCAACAGCATACAACACAATATGACTAAGATTCTCAAGTATATCCTCAATCATGCTAATCAGTACCCGATTAGTTAGTGTAGTTCCATCTCAAATCTCGATTAGATTGACTCGTATTCATGTGAACACTGATTGAAAACATCAATGAGAATAAAACAGATCACGCAATCTATTTGAGAACACATTGGATTGTTCTGTTTTATATACTGACACATATATATCAAAACTAATTGAATTGTTCCCTTTCACATTTCCATATTGCAAGTAATTAATGCTTAACTTCCATTCTCATTCATCCCCTATCGTTGATTGAAACACGCATGTTAATTAGTTGGAATGAGTTTGAGACTTGAAGTTGAAATCACGTAACCAATTTGATCAATAATCGTGTGTATGTAACAGGATCTTTCAAGTGAAAGAAAAATAAAGTTGTATTTTCATCTGTGAAAGGGTTGTTAAGTATGGAAGGTGCTTTTGGTCGATAATAGATTTCGAGTAAAACAGAATACCAATGATAATCAAACATTCGGGAACATTATGATGTGTCTCAATTGATTAGAAACCTGACACTCGATTGACTGAATGATGAGAATAAGTAGTGAAATTATGAATAACAGTTACACTTTCATTGAAGTTCTACGAAAATGACCTATATGAAGATGGAACAAATGTCGAGTCTCCATTCAATGGATCGAACATTATTCATTAAACATTTCATTCGATGGAGTGTTCAATTCGATTTTGATCTTTTCTGTGAAAATTATATTTTCAATGATTCTTCCATTCGTATCGACAAATAAAAATATCAACTGCTCATCAGTTTATGGTGAATTATACTCCATGTCCCCTGGTGAAGCAGACTTCATAGAGTGAAGCGAAAACGTGGGAACGTCTCACATCCTATCTGATATACAAGTACGACTAGCTACGTCAAAGCATGATGTCGATACAAACAATCTAGTTTTGTTTGTAAATGTTATTTTATGCAGAACACATCAGAGGTAAGGTAAAGTGAGTCCGAATGAGTTCACAAAACATTCCTCTCTAAGAAATGTATGTTGACTGCGATATGAAGTGATACGTTATATAGAGAGTTGGAGTATTCCGAAGAGTTTAATAGTTCGAGGCTCATATTAATTACGGAACACGGTTAGAATCAACATACACAGAAGACCTCAAACCGATCCATATAAATCTGAGTAGATGTTTTGTACTAAACATTTGAAGTACATGAATTCGAACATCAATCACACATAACACAACTTTTGCAACGCACTCTCCAAGCGACTTGGAACTCAATCTTATTTGAAATCATCTGTGACATAGATCGATCACACTTTTCTCTCTACTGATCTCAGCTATTCATACAGTTGTAGATATTGTGAATAAGCATTTGTTTATGTTCATTATATGGAAGCGAATCAACGAAATACAATCGATCTTTCAGAATTTCGTTTTGTCAGGGCGTGATGTATAGTTACAACTGCTACAAGTTCTTCTTATTTGAAAGTTGCACTATCTGTCTAAAATAACGGTGCTTATCATTTGATGTTAGGTTCGCATAATTAGTGTTGTAGTGGATAACAAACGATTTCACCACAGTGATCTATGCAGCTTTGTTTATATACACAATGCTTCCAGTCATACATGTAAAATCAATATGAGAGAATAATGTTAAGAAACTACTGATTGTAGAATGAAATGAGTTCTGACAATCAGTTACGTTTCTTCACCATTCGAACATTCACTTTCCAATCATCATGCTACAGAGGTTTCGGAGTGGAATTTCAAACACAACATGGATTACGAACGGGAAAACTTCCCTTTAACTCTTACAAATCTGACATTTGAACGTTTAAATCTAAATGTAAGTCAAGTAATTCATTCATTCAAGGAAAATAAGAAATCAACAAATGTTGATTAAGTAAAGCTCAACAATGGACGTCGATGATTAAGTATTCGAGTTCGACGTGATGCGTACTTTATGTGACAGGACGAATTCAGAGTTGTCATCCATTAATATGGAAGACGCTTAGTGACACAGGTTTAAGTTTTACAACAGACATTTATTTCCTCGTGATTTACACGAACAATCAGTGTCATCTATCACGTAATCAAAAGTAAAATGTCTCACAAGAATTCCTTTACAATACCGAAGGACGATAAACTCAACCGAATTCGTTCCATAAAAATGACACAGTAATGTAATATATTATCAAGTAATCGACTGCAATCACTTCATGTTTCACAATACAAACACACAAACAGTCTCATTCTCATCATGTTTAGCAAAAATCTCAGTTGCCATGGAGATTACATTGACAATGATAGTACTCATGATCGAGAAGTTTCTCATAATCAAATGAAATCAGTACAGTAATAGTTCTGTAAATCACTTAACGCATTCATTGTTCACTTTTTACACTTTCTCATCACATATCATGTGTATTCAATTATGAAAATATTCATTTCGTTTATCTCGCCCTTTACACAGATTCAGTGATGTGATGTAACAATTAGTATCGTTATTAGTGGATTGTAAGTGATAACAATCATGACATTATTAGTCATTAGAGTTAATGACAGATTGTTCAAATGTTCAATGTATGAAATGATCATTGTTTATAATCCATTAGTCGGATGTCGATACAATGATATATCTGGGGTAGATGATAAGAAACGAAAAGAATGATTAGTTAATGGATTGAATTGATCGTCTATTCATGTTTCGAGATAATCACAACTCAACTTTCCTTTATGATACGAACAAAGTGAATATACAATGTTTCATCATTTGTCAAATTGATCTTGATAAGGTGGAACAGAATGAGAAACTGTTCAGTGAGATGTCGATTATTCCATTGATCAACATTCCTGATTGTTCGTCTTCATCGGTTTGAATCAAACAATCTGTCAACTGGATAAAATTGTCAATGAACAAAATAAATGGACTGTTGATTGGAGCGCTACACTTGAATCATTTCTTGTTTGCTCTAACATTATCAACTATGATTTTTAATGGAGATTCCCATGGATAGAAGACAAACTTCAATATGAATATAGAACACATTTGGAAATGCTCAGATATTACCACTTGAAAATACGAACTCCAGCATATTCACAAATCTATTTGACTATCATTATTATCATTATTATTATTGATAGAAATCACTTGCTTACTTACTTACTTACTTACGCCTGTTACTCCTCATGAAGTAGCGTAGGCCGCTCACCAGCTTGTTTCCTACGTTCCATGTGCTTATAAAAGTCGTTGCTATGGTTGTTAGGAGGGCCATCGGCCTCATTGACTACTGAAGGAAATCGGCTTTCACCATAAGGCGTCATTGTTCTTCTAAATGAAGACTTTCCAAGTTCCAGGGCAAAGTTTAAATAGCTTGGATTTTTTTATGTTTAGCGATTTAGTTTTCTACGAGATGGGGTCGCTAACTCCATGCCCAACTCTCCTCCTTTACCCGGTCTTGGGACCATCAGTAACTCTAGAACAGTTACAGGCGGAGTTGATAGAAATCACTTCGTCACTCAAATGAATTATATGTGAATAGAAACATTTGGAAATAGATGTAACTTCAATCAAACCACCGTCTCGTTCACATGTACCGATGAGCAAACATTGAATCACGAATCTGGATAGTAATCAGTAATGCTTTTATTTCCACGCTGAACAAGGAAGATTGCATTTTTAATATCAACATTTCAATGAGACTTGTCTGCTCGTTTTAGTGAACAGGGAAAATCATATCAATATAATGGAGATTATTGTAGATGATTCAATATGTTTCTCAGTTGAGCTCTTGGAAAAAAACACATGAATGAGACAGCGGAAAGATCAGGTCAAACATATGTGTTCACAGTTTAAGATATACATTTCATTCCTATCAAAATGTTGAGACAGTTGAAATCTCTGAAAAATCCATGTGTTCATTTGATGTATCATCATAAGTTATCACAACTCTATGTGAACGAATGTAAAAAATTATAGATGGACACCATGTGGTGGTCGTTATTCGATATAATCTTTGCCTTCCTATACTGTTTGAATAGAATCAATGCAACTCCTTTTGCATGTGGGGCATTTTCTTTTTCATGGTCAGAGTATAACAAGACCACCCCTAAAGCTAGTCCTTGTTGTCCAACTTGCGTCCCATGTGTTTCACTGATCCCAAGTACCTTTAGGTTGTATCCCCACATTTATGCAGTGATTTGGAAGATTCTTCCGGTCTCCCAAATTGTACGACCATTACATGTACCTAAATAAATCGTTGCTCTGGTTGTCAGATGTGAAAGCGCGAACCGAAAAAGCATGAGCAGCATATTTACAATTGAAGAACATCTGGAATTCAAAACAATTGTCAACCAACAACAAGCTCAGAAATTTTCAGTACAAATGCCAAGATAGCTCTACTGTATGGGGTGGGAACCTGGAAAACTACGAAAGCCATCATCCAAAAGATACAGGTGTTTATTAACAGTTATCTACACGAAATACTTCGGATCCGTTGGCCGGGTACTATTAGTAACAACCTATTATGGGAGACAACAAACAAGATTCCAGTGGAGGAAGAAATCAGGAATAAAAGCTGAAAGTGGATAGGATACACATTAAGGAAAGCACCCAACTGCGTCAGTTAATAAAATGGCTTAACCAAATCGAACGTGAACAAACTCAATGGCACATGAGCTGCTATAACTACGTCATACTAACCGCACAAAGTCATTAGTCAGTCAAATTCCACTGATCCATACCAAACCTATTCAAATTCACTTCAATGATATCTTACAACATCAAATTGATGGAATGTTCATTAGTAGCTCATTGAATTCAATCCTGGCATGTGCGTTTATGAGATATATAGAACAGATAGCAGTGAAGTCAGTGATCAGTTAGACACAGTTGTATGTCACTTATGTGGATCATACATTTTCGGTGTGTAATACATAACACTTTACTCCTCGTATCCTCAAGCATCAGATTAGAGGACACTTGAATATCTAACCTACATTTGAACATGCTTATTTTCCATGCTTCAATCAAAAATAAGATATTTGTAAACCATTCATGATTCATTCAAATACAGTATTCGTAGTGATTTTCTCGTTAAACATTATGGAGTTTACCCAATTCATAAAGATCAGTATTTTGATCCATCAACAGACAACATGTCTGTAGTTATTTCATCACAATTAAAACAGATCAGACATTTTGGTACTAACCAATTTCGTTCACAATCGGTCAAACAAAGAAACAGAATGATTTCAATAATTGTGTAAATTTACATTCTGTTGAAGCACTTATACATCACAGACGTATATTGCACAATGAAACGGGAGACCAAACGAGATTTCGTCAATACCATAATTCTAAACAACATGACCTTCGAGATTTCCAGTTATAAAATTGTGATGAACAGAAGATCCAAGTTGATAGAAACAAACTCTGGAATCTGCTAATGGATTCCAGAAATGTCCAACTTTATTGTCAATAGTGTAACATGCTCAGATCGTGAAAATGTACAGTTAATAGATTTCCATTAAATGGAATCCATATTACAACACTTACTTACGCCTGTTACTCCTCGTGAAGGAGCATAGGCCCTCCACTAGTATTCTCCATCCAACCCTGTCCTGGGCAATCATTTCCAGCTCTTTCCAGTTTTTATTCATCCCTTTTATATCTGCTTCTATTTCCCGACGTAATGTGTTCTTTGGCCTTCCTGTTTTCCTCTTCCATTCAGGATTAAAAGTTAGGGCTTGTCTCGTAATGCAGTTTGATGATTTCCTCAATGTATGTCCTATCCATTTCAATCGTCTTTTCCTAATTTCCTCTTCCGCTGGAAGCTGGTTGGTTCTCTCCCACAGTAGGCTGTTGCTGATGGTATCCGGCCGATGGATGTTGAGTATCTTGCGTAGACAGCTATTGATAGATACTTGTACCTTCTTGATGGTGGTTGTTGTAGTTCTTCAAGTTTCAGCTCTGTACAGTAGAACTGACTGCCTTGACGTTCGTATTGAAGATTCGGACTTTGATATTGGTTGACAGGCAGTTGCTTTGAGTTCCATATGTTCTTTAATTGAAGGAATGCGGTCCTTGCTTTGCCAATCCTCGCCTTTACGTCTGCATCTGAACCTCCTTGTTTGTCGACGATGCTTCCCAGGTATGTGAAGGATTCTAGTTCAATCTTATTGCTCAAAATTACATATTCATTGATTCCCTCTTCTAAAACGTGTTACATTCAACTAATTTGTGATTAACCAATCATTACCATTACTTTTCTCTGATAAATAGAGTCAGACACATTAATTCGTCTGTTGTTTCCAACCCACACTTGAATCTAATACATATCCTCATTGTCTATTTCACCTTGATTCGTTTAGTTCAATTTCACAAATGCCTGAATGCAAGTCACAGTGTTCGATTGATGCATAGTGCACACAACAAGACAAATACTTCTTCGCATTATCATGTACAGATGGAATGGAGTCTATCAGTTCTTTGGAATTCAATATACCAATCTAAAGCAATTTGATAATTTGTAGAAATCACAATTCCTATGATTCACTGTGTTCAACCTACAGATTTCTACTTGATTATCTTCTATAACCAAACAGTGAGATTTGGCACAACATTCATCTGCAGAGTTCATACATTATCACTTATTATACACATAAATACGATAATCGAATTTAGTCAATAAATATGTTTAAGCAAATGTGCACCATTTCCATTCACATATTCTCTATCCAATGAAGGAAGTAACACATCGTTATTCATGAATACGTGACCATGATAGTACAGATGTGCTCCTTTTCAAGTGTGCTGATTAGAAGAGAACGTTTCAGTAGTCGTTTCAATACGATTCTGTTTGATTTCTACGATGGAAGTTTCAGTTCCTTCTCGTTCTTCAATCATGATAGTTCGGTTTATGGTTTTCACTAAACTTCAGTGTTATATATGGTTAAACGTTCGTCCAGGAATATCTATTTACATTCCAATCTCTGCATAAATAATACACAACACTTGATGTCATTGTTGTATTCGATCTCTTTGAACAAACACATGTGAAAAACCGATTTCACACTTATCATCAAACATTTCAAAATAACACCTCAAATTACTCAAAGTAGATCCAATCACTCATTTCAACTTCCTTCAATCAACGTAGAAAACACAATGTTCAATTCTCACTGATACATTGAATCAGGTACATATTCACAATGTGAACTGACACATACTTGAGAATACATGTGTAGTGAATAGCACACACAAACACACAAGCACACACACACACACACTTGGAACTAATCATATCTCGTATTTCAATTATCAACTTTAAAAATCGAATGTACAAACATTCCGATTCACAGACAATAACCCACATCGAATTCATTGTTTGATCATATCACGTTGAATAATGATCACGCAATGTTGCAATTAATTATTGAAGTTGTAACCTGAGATCGATCAGTCCGTCAATTCGAGAAAGTGTATAATATTCAACGTGTTTGTGTAATCACCAATCCACCGTGGTAGATATATCCAACTAGGTAGGGTTGGAAGGAACTGTGGATCGACTGAACAATAGGAAGTGGATATGTGACTGGAATATATCTTCACTTGATTTCTCTCAAACATTTCGACCAGTATGTTTGCCAAATGCCTCAACTTACTGTACTCACACATCAACTTACCTGAATGAATTTTCTACTCATTCATATTGGATACAGTGTTTAACAGACATCATCATCATCATCATTCATAATATGCATTCTTGTTTCAATGAAGCAGTTTGTTGGATGTCCTCGGTCAAGCACGTTGATCTCTTGCGCCGACCGGTATCTGAACTGTCGATAGAACGGAGTAAATGCTTAGATGGATGGAATCAGAGATAATCAACATGTCATGTGAATATATCGAAAATTCATAAACAACAACAGTTGAGAAAATCATGTTCTGAAACTGAATATGTCGTGTCTAGTCCCAAATCAAGTCCACAAGTGTTAATCTGGTTTCCAGATTCACCAACTCATTCATTTGTCTTCACTCACATTTTCACCTTTTCATTGATTCACTTATTCACATTGACTGATTTTATATGAGCGTACGATTGAGTATATCGCCTAACACATTCAGCTTCATCAATACTTGTCTACAGTTTACTTTTGTTTGGCAACAGTGAGTGGATCACTCCTTGTCAAATAGAACAAACACACTTACTGTCTTCAGTCTGCCTCTCCACGTCGTTTGTCTCACTCTCTCTTTGCATCAATATTCATTCTCATATTTCACTGATTCAACGTAGTTATCATTTAATGAGAAATAAGTTGATAATCATATACGATGGTAGGCAGCATGCATATCACATGGTTAGCTCTATTCATATTTCAATTTCACATTTCATTTCGTCAACCACACTACACTCTACCATTCAAAATATCAAATACTCTTCCGTTATATTCCCACTCAATGTGAATCTGATGAATCCTCTCATTGCATACCAGATCAGTTATGATTGGCATTACATTGCATGAATGTTTTCACGGGTTTCCGTTTCCACTGTGTATTGTCAATTTGTTTCCAACTGTCTGCGTGTGTGTTAGTGTGTGTTTTAATGCGATGGAGGAAAACAGAAAGAAATGTAGAGAGAGGGAGTGTGTGTGTGGTTACCAGTGGTGTACTTTGAATGATACTTCCGTTCTCTTCATTCGAACGTCTATCTATCTATCTATCTATCCATGTTTCTATTTACCTATCTATCTAGCTATCTATCTATCCATGTTTATCTACCATGCTCGTGACAATGTCATTGATAGAATGCAAAGAAGGTAACAGATAGGATGAATTGATTTCCGGTTCATTCAATTACTTGTTTCAATCAATTCATATGAAAATTTCAATTGGAACATTTGTGTGGTGTGCATGTTGAAGAAAATGTGATGTGATGTGATCAGACCACTCAAAGAGATTAAATCTCCTCTCTTGTTTCTGTCTCTTTGAATCATCGATCGGAATTTCGTGATCATGTGCATTTTGATACTTACTTTCGCTTGTAACCCTTCGTTAAGGAGCATAGGCCCTCCACTAGCATTCTCCATCCAACCCTGTCCTGGGCAATCCTTTCCAGCTCTTTCCAGTTCTTATTCATCCTTCTATTTCCCGACGTAATGTGTTCTTTGGCCTTCCTCTTTTCCGCTTCCATTCAGGATTCCAAGTTGGGGTTTGCCTCGTAATGCAGTTTGATGATTTCCTCAATGTATGTCCTATCCATTTCCATCGTCTTTTGCTAATTTGCTCTTCCGCTGGAAGCGGGTTGGTTCTCTCCCACAGTAGGCTGTTGCTGATGGTATCCGGCCGATGGATGTTGGGTATCTTGCGTAGACAGCTATTGATAGATACTTGTACCTTCTTGATGGTGGTTGTTGTAGTTCTCCATGTTTCAGCTCTGTACAGTAGAACTGACTGCCTTGACGTTCGTATTGAAGATTCGGACTTTGATATTAGTTGACAGGCAGTTGTTTTGAGTTCCATATGTTCTTCAGTTGAAGGAATGCTGTCCTTGCTTTGTCGATCCTCGCCTTTACGTCTGCATCTGAACCTCCTTGTTTGTCGACGATGCTTCCCTGGTATGTGAAGGATTCCACATCTTCCAGAGTTTCGCCATCAAGAGTGATCGGATCGCTGTTCTCTGTGTTGTATTTGAGGACTTTGGTTTTTTCCTTGTGTATTTTGAGGCCTACTGATGCAGAGACTGCTGCTATGCCAACTGTCTTTGTCTGCATTTGTTTGTGTGTATGCGATAGGAGGGCAAGATCATCTTCGAAGTCCAAATCGTCTAATTGGTTCTGAGCTGTGCATTGTACACCATATTTTCCCTCAGATGTCGAAGTCTTCATATTCCAGTTGACCAACAGAAGAAAGAGGAAGGGAGAGAGTAGACAGCCTTGTCTTACTCCGGTCCTTACTTGGAATGCATTTGTCAGCTGTCCTCCATGCACTACTTTGCACTGAAGTCCGTCGTATGAGTTCCGGATAATATTGACAATCTTCTCGTTCATCCGGTTCAGCAACACTCTGTTAAAGACTTTTCCTGGTATTAACAGTAGTGTAGTGCCTCTGTAATTTTCACACTTGCTCAGGTCTCCTTTCTTTGGAATCTTGATGAGGTGTCCTTCTTTCCAGTCCATCGGCACTTGTTCCTCCTCCCAAATTTTCTTGAGTAGAAGATGAAGCATGCTTGCAGTTATTTCGATGTCTGACTTCAGTGTCTCAGCTGGTATATTGTCGGGTCCTGCTGCTTTCCCGCTCTTGATTTGTCTGATGGCCATTCTGATTTTTTCGGTCGTTGGTGGATCGACATCTATAGGAAGATCTGTGTGTGCTGCTTCGATGTCCGGTGGATTCATTGGAGCCGGCCTATTCAGGAGTTCCTCGAAGTACTCTGCCAATCTGTTCCGTGAGATTCCTATCCTACAAGTGTCATATTTCTTCAAAATGTAGACCTTCTAACTCCCAGGGCAGAGTTGAAATGGTTTGAGTTATTTTTTCTGGTTAGCGTTTTTTTAGCGATTTAGTTTTCTACGGGATGGGGACGCTAACCCTATGCCCAACCCTCCTCCTTTATCTGGGCTTGGGACCCACAGTGACTCTAGAAGAGCTACAGGCGGAGTTGCATTTCGATAGCAGTACTCAAAATAATATCGAAAGTGGACAATCACTAGATTTCCATCAGCAAGATTTTCACCACAATGTATCAAATTAACAGTTTTAAAACACCCCACCACCCTTCATCAATACTCTACTTTACTACACTATTCATGCTTGATTAGGATACAACTGAACAGAAACAAATCATAATAAATGCGACAATAACTCTGTGCTCACTGTTAACTTAATGTGAATAGATCAGGAGAGATGATAGAAATAAGCAAGTATGTCAGCGTTGTTAGTGTTGATGCTGCTGATGATGATTTCGATGTATTGTTTTATGCTTACTCAATAGTCAACTATCAGAGTATCAACTTCAATTCGTTAGTGGAATCACAAACACATAGATTTGACAATGCTCTGATAGTTTGATTGCTCAAACATCAATAAACACGTCATTTTCATTTGAGCCTGATTAATTGAACGACGGATAGTAAGTGAGATTGGTCAATGAGAAACCTTGAACTGAAATACGATCAATTTGTTGTACAACGATGATTGTGACCATTTCGAGTAGTTAAATCAAATCATCAGTCGATTAATCTGTGTACGAACTGAGTCAAGTAGTGTGGTAATTCATTAAGTAGTCCAGTCAAATTGTAAAAGAGATTGGACATACAACAGATGGTCTGAGAACTATTACAACAAACACAATTCTAAATCAGAACCAAGTCTCATCAATGAATAATGTGTTTTCCAGTCAACAGTTGACATTCAATTCGCAGTCACAAATACAATCAGATCGATTCTGAAATCGATTCCATTGAACCAACCAACCAAGCAACGAACATTCACCATCATTTCCCATATTCATCTACAATCTATGAAACTGTGTATTCAAACTGTATTGTGCCTATTAAAACAACAACAAGAACAGAACACATTCATGTTGATCATGGTGGATAAGCGAGAATGAACATGTTGTGTGTAACATCTAATGTGAAACAGCTGTTATTCTTATCAATGTCTATAGATAGTTGATAATTATGGTGTGTGTAGAACAGTGAATAATATATATTATATCAGTGTGGAAATGTGTTTCACATTAACCAATTCACTGTTTGCATTCTCATCAATTCTGTGATGGTGGTGAATAATAATAATAATAATAATAATAATAATAATAACAACATGATATCATAATTCAATGTGTGTGTGTGTGGGTGTGGGTGTGTGGGTGTGGGTGTGGGTGTGTCGGTGAATGACGATATTCAGTTCAATATTCATTGAAGAGGAAGCTGTAATTTGTATTAATTGACATACAACTGGTATTTGTTCATCAGGTCAACAACTGGCCATTCACAGTATCACGTATATAACAAAGTGGTTGACATGATAACAATGTAAATGATCAATCTAGAGATGGTAGATTGGACAGCAATGACACTAATTCATTGATCACTTTCAAAGAGACATAAGAGATTCGACACAGCAATACAGTGACATTACTTGCACATCAAACATTACATCAGCCTTACATCACTGACAATGATCAGTCACACAAATTGAATATGAAAACATGACAGGGATCAACATGCTTCAAAGTTGTATACACATACATACACACACACGTGGAACCAATTTCATTTCAAATCGATTTTCGTAACACCGATTTCTCTAACATGGGATCTACATGTGTCATCATCATTTGATAAAATCAGAACAGCAATGTAAGTTAATTAAAATGCTGAACGGTCCCTCCGTTCCGTTGAAGAATATCGGTCAACATGGAAATATTTGATGTTGCTCTGTTGTGACACCGTGTCACGATGGATTCACTGACAGTTAATTAACATCTAAACGTTAAACAGTCATGAACATCGACACGACCACATACAATCTGTTGAATAGATATGATAATTTGTAGCTGACATAACTTACATTGAATATACTTCACTCTATTGACCAGTGCAACAATATCTGATAGGAATATTTACATTTCCATTACACTTGAAGGAAAACACACATCAATCCTCAACAAAATACTACACTACACTACACTACACTACACTACACCACATTCTCATCACTGTCCCTCTCAAAAAACAAAGACACACATTCAGTATTACATCGTTCGAAAATAAACAACGGGATATCGTGAATCACACTTTCCAAATTCATCATAAATATTCCTGAGGGAAAGTTGAATGTCCGAAACAAAATATGACTCGACGAATACAACGACATTGGGCATCATGTGAGTGAGTGAGTGACTGAGTGAGTGAGTGATGGAGATGAAGAAGGAATTAGGTGGAGAGAGTAACAGAGAGTGGGAGAGAGATGAAAATAAATAAGACTGATTGATGAGAAATAACATTTTGACAAGATAACCACTTCATCTGAACAGTCGCATGTTGTGTGTGTGTGTGTTTAGATATAAGATGGTATCTATCAATCGAATCAACATGGGAGTCCATAGAATTTTGACCATACAACATTTTACACAAATGTGAATGTCACATTGACACACTGAAAACAGATGTGTGATACACTGATAATGATGTCACCGATCTTGTGGTTGAATCAGCTGAAATATGTCAGCATTTCTATACTAGATCTACACCAGTTGACAACTACCAAGTTGTATTCGTTGCATCCACACTGCATTCCATAACAATGAAATCTTGTAATTGAGAATCAATCAGTTCAATGCGAATCCTCCATACATCTCCCATACTGACATCAATAATTCCTCTACCGTCATTATTATTTCAATTATAATCCATGAAAACATGAAACATGTATTTTGCATGGTGCAGTAGTCTCAGCGAATTAGGACACTTCATCACATTTGTGTTACTACTTGCGATGAAGATATTGTTTCATTACAGGTCACAATGTCTATGAATATATTAACACACCAAATCGATTAGTATATTTCCTCTTCAATAAACGTTGTCCCCTATCTTACATACATACATACTTATTCAGATACTTTCTCGCTTGAGCCTGTTACACCTCATGGAGGAGCATAGGTCATCCACAAGTATTTGCCTATCGATTCTGTCTGAGGTTTTCCCTTCCAGTTGTTCCGAATTTCTCACTATATTCACCTGCATATGTTGGTTTATATGTGATGCAAGAGTTAGGTGATCTGTGAAGTCCAAATCGTGTTGTTTATTCCAAGCTGTCTATCGTATTCAGCGCTTCAAAGTGTTCTACATACCTATTCTACTGTTCTTGAATCTATGTGATTGTCCTGCCTTCTTTGTCCTTCACCGATCTCTCTGGTTTGTTATATTTTCCTATCACATTCTTCGTTGTGTCATATGGCTGACTCATATTTCCCCGTTATCACTGCTAGGTCTTCCACCTACTTCCTCTTCTCAGCTCTAATGCTCTTCTTCAATTGCTTGTTTGATGTCGTGTACTCGGACTGTGTCTTGACGTTTTCTGATCCTGTTGAGCTGTTGTTATCCGCTGTGTACTTGTTACTCGTTTCTTGAATATTGTTCAGTGTTTCGATAGAGACGCATTCTTTATGACGATGCACGTTGCGGCACAGAACCTTCTAACACGATGAAGTGACTGCTTCTTTGATACCATTCCACCTGTACTTCATAGTAATTTCTTCTTCATTCAGTAGATACTGTAAGGTTTGGAACCAGGTGTTGAGATATATCTTCAATTCGTCGAGTTTGTTAGTAGATCGTAGGAACGCTTTATTGAACCTATGTAGTTCGGTTAACCCAGTTGTCCGGTGTTTCTTTATCTTCAGTTTCATCTCGGCAACCACCAGTTGGTGGTGATCTGAAGCTATATCAGCTCTTCTCCTGCTTCACACGTCTTCCATTGACCTTGTGAATTTTTCACTGACACAATTATGATCTGTCTGGTTCTACCTGATGTATTCTGGCGAGGTCTATGTAGCATTATGTTTGGCTTTGTGGACGAAAATGGTGCTATCTTCAACCATTTTGTTGAATGCACATAGATTTGTTAATCTCTCACCATTCTCGTTCTTTTCTCGTAGTCTCTCTATGTCGACACATGATATCATCATAATGATTGTTGTTCATTCTGACCTTGGTATATAGGCCTCGCATCAGTCTAGTCAGATTCTTTCATGAGCACTTCGCTATGACCGACTGCAGCCTCTCGTAAAAATGATCCCTATCGTCATCGTTTCTATCACTGATGGGTGCATAGCAATAGATATCATTCATTGTGATTCCTTCCTTCCTTCCTTCCTTCCTTGTTTTCAAGGATACTTTGATGATTCTTGACCCGTGAGATTCCCATTTCTGCAATTGCAGTTCGTGAGTGTTTGCATCATTTTCCTCTTCGTGACCGGATTAAAACAGAATCTCTTTTCTATTCAATACTAGTCTAATAGATTTCATTTATACCGAAAACTCTCAGCTCGTACCTGCTCATTTACACAGCTATTTGACTGGACATCCAACAATCCCACATTATCAGGAAATTCCATGTATCTTTGCAAATTATTGATCAAATTGTCAGATGAATCATCTGATATCTAAGTTTTAATTACCCAAAATCTAAAACACCTATTCCTTCATGTGTATTCTCATCAACCTTCATTCAACCATCCTCCACACATGACACAATTCACTACCACACATCAACATACTCAGATTTGTCATATCATCAACAATGTGGATAATTCATACATCCCTCAATAGATTAATCAACACAAAGACCAATATCATGATAGAATGATTGTTCCACATTAACATCTTTTACTAGTCAGTCTACTATTACAATAATATTTTCATTGTCATATGGTGATCATGATGATGACGATTGTAGTGTTACAGGAAGTCTATTACTTACATATACAACTAATATCATCATTTCCCTTCATCAATATTATGTGGATAGTAACAATATTTAAACAAAATAGAGAATGTCATCAATTACATTCAATGAATATCCATTCACGGTTTAATTTATTATAAGGATTATGAGGATTAGTATTTATATAAAATGACCGGAAATAATTATGAAACGGTAATTGTAGAGATGATAATAATATCATGGTGGATATAGATTAAATCCTTCCATGTATGTACGTGTATATGTGTGTATGTGTCTGTGTGAAGTTATCTAGCTGGATAAATATTTGGTTTCATCAATGGTTAACTTAATAGTTATGGTTTCATTTCAACATACTACTTATAATCTTTTCTACTGATCTATTCATATCCATTTGAACTGCATTATTCTTAGGATCTCAAATGATGTAAATGAATTATTATCATCTGCTCACTAGTGACTGACTTCAAGAGATACTCCTGTAGTTCTAGTGAGAAGCCGTTACCAGTGGAGTTCAACCAGGTCTGTTGTGAGATATAAGCTCACTGAAGACAATGGTTTATTGTGACGCACCTTCATGGATTGGTTGAAGTTAGTGATTAACACCATTGGATGCCGGCTCAGTGGTCTAGTTGGTTAAGCGCCTGACGCGAGACTGATAGGCCCTGAGTCCGAATCTCGCGGGGAGCGGGTTCGTGGATACGCCCTGCTGAGGAGTCCCATACTGGGACAAAACAGCCGTGTAGTTGGTCTAGGTTTTCCATGGTGGTCTAGCTTCAATTGACTCATAATTTCAAACCGATAAATGAATTATGTTAGCAAAGAGAATCAAAGATGCTTATCAAAAATGTGTGTAAGTTATGAGATAAATGATTATTTTCAAAAGGACGGAAATCATCGGATCAACATTGTTACGTCCTTGATCTGTCTACCTATTTTTGGTGCTGAGGATAATTTGTCTAATCTAGATTAAGACTTTGACACGATACGCTGACCGGCTTAACCTTGTGGCTAGTATGCTTGAGTTCGACGTGGGGTGAGAGAAGAAAACGATTGACTGATTGACTGACAAGCACGCGAGTGAGAGAAGATAAGTCAACTGGAACATTACTCGAATTATTCTCAATTCCGATCTGGATCCCGATTTCCCGATTTCAGATCAGTGTTAAAAGACTCATGAATAAATAGATGACTAACCAGACCGCAACACACCACACACAATTAGGAAAACACAATTATGCCTAAAGCTGGGAATTAGAGTAAAAAATAGAGTACAAAATATAATGTTTAAATTACCATAACTTTGGAACAAAAAGTGCTATGGCAGTGAATCAGCATCAAACGAAAGCCTTTGATCTGTAGAATACAATAAGAACAAATATCAGAAGGGGTTTAGTGGAGATTTTAGTAATTTCAATAATTGAAATCATGAGTCAATTGAAGTTAGACCACCATGCTAAACCTGGAAGCAATGGATGATCGTTTCGTCATCTGCTCACTAGTGACTGACTTCAAGAGTCATTTCCTAGAGTCGAGTTCAACCAGGTCTGTTGTGAGATATCAGCTCACTAAAGACAATGGTGATGGTGGCGCAATTTCGTGGATTGTTTGAAGTTAGAGATTGACACTGTTGGACGCCGGCCAGCTCAGTGGTACAGTGGTTAAGCATTCTCGCCCCAAGACTGGTAGGTCCTGGGTTCGAGTCTCGCGGGTGGCGGCATCGTGGGTGGGGAGTGCTGAGGAGTCCTACAATAAGTCGAAACGGCCGTCCAGTTTCTCCAGGTTTTCCATGGTGGTCTAGCTTCAACTGACTTATGATTTCATTTATTGAAACAAAAATAAATGTTAGTGTTTTACTAGCTTTGATTTAACTGAAATAACGTCCCTAGAAATATCTTCCACAGTTTATCAAGGTTTCTTGTTTCTTAGTTCACAACAAACATCCATCTGAAATTGGAACTGTGTATCTCGATCAAACTTGTAATTGTAACATAAGTTGTGTGTAAACGAAAAAAATAGATCCAAGTAACAAACATTGACACTTTAAACTCTGTTTGTTTTATGCAAAGATGAATAGTGGCTAGCAGTGGAATTCAGGACGCATGTTTCGTCCTATTTATGACTCATCAGCTTGATGTACCTGTATTCCACAGTTGAATATATATAGTATAGATTCTTATTAAAGTGTCATGTGATCACTTGACTGTGCATTAGATGATTTTCTTATCATTTATTCCTGAACAGCAGTAGGCCTCAATATACACAAAGGAAAAGCAAGATTCTCTGATACAAAACAGAATCCAACAATCGAATCACAATTGATGGAGAAGATTTGGAAGATGTAAAAACCTTTACATATTTGGGAAGCATCATTGATGATCTGATGCAGATGTAAAGGCACGAATTGGCAAAGCAAGAAAAATATATTGAAAAATGATGAACATCTGGAAATCAAAACAACTGTCAAACAACATCAAGGTCAGAATTTTCAATACAAATGTCAAAACAGATCTACTGTGTGGGGTGGAAACCTGGAAAACTATGAAAACGATCATCCAGAATGTACGAGTGTTTATTAACAGTTGTCTACAGAAAATACTTCGGATCCGTTGGCCGGGAAGTATTAGCAACAACCTACTGTGGGAGAGAACAACCCAGGTTGTAGTGGAGGAAGAAGTCAGGAAGAAGCGCTGGAAGTGGATAGGACACACATTGAGGAAATCACCCAACTGTGTCATAAGGTAAGCTTTCACATGGAATCCTCAATACCAAAGGTGGTGAAGAGGAAGACCAAAGAATACATTACGCCGGGAAATGGAGATAGACATGACAAAAATCAACAAGAAATGGATGTAATTAGAAAAGAAGGCCGAGGACAGAGTGGGTTGGAGAATGCTGGTTGGCGGCCTATGCTCCATTAGGAGTAATAGGCGTAAGTAAGTAAGTCTCTAAGTATAACTTCTGCACGTTTTTGCATGTAAAGTTCGGGCTTTAGTTCGTGGATTGCTAATGCTTCATCAGTGCATAAAATATTGATTCGACATCCCTTCGATTCAATTCTTTTGATTTTGTAGATCATTTTAAAAAAGAAGAATCCTTTAGAGAGAAATATCCACAGTTGATTAAATGTTCCTGTATAGAACTAGTAATTGTCACAATTGATTGATCACTGGGTGGTGACCAATGTCATGCATGTCTAGTCCTTATTAGTCCAAATCGAATGCTATCGACCATGTTGCAATGTGACCACCAATCTAAGTGACTTGACACTGCATGCACTATTGTGAGATTAGATGGTGGTTGGGGGTAGTTGACAAAAACCCTGGATCTAGGTAGCTCAGTGGTAACGTCTCTGACCGTGAAGCTGGATGACACAGGGTCGAATCTGTCAGGGAACATCAGTTCGCCTAAGATTACAGGTACACCTTGCTGACGAGTGCCGAATAGCACGAAACCAAGGTCCAGGATTTCCTGTCAACTACCTTCAACCACCATCTAACTAGTAATTGTTTTATATTCTCCTTTTTAAAAACCAAATCGGATAATGTTCTAAGATGCGTTTGGAATATGATCACTTTGTGTAACCCAATATAATGTGATCTATATAAGGCATAAGCAATCCATGAACTTAAGCCGAAACAATTCGTTCAATCTTTCATTCTTTCTTTGGCACCAAATCCACTTTATTGATAATGTTCTTTAGAATTTATAATTGATCTTATCCCATTCAACTTATTAGTAGATAAAAGAACAATAATGTCAATAGTGTTATAAATTGTCTATCATCTATTTTGCAAAATGAATGAATATAGTAAAATGGAATTTCAATGGGAATGATCGAAATGAATTGCAATGATTACCCATGAGATTAAATAAACTAAATTAGATAATGAATGAATGAATCAATCAATCAGTCAATCAGTCAATCAGTCAATGAATGAATGAATGAAGATAAGCTATCAAAACAATCTACAACAATATGATGGAGACAATTGAATTGAATCATTTAGTTATCAGATGTTTTATTAAATAGTTATATATATATATATATATATATAGAATTGAATGAATAGATAAGTGAACAGTTGAATTGTCTATTGTCTAGTTAAATACAAACGATAAATGTGTTTAAGTTGGTTGGTAGACAATTACTTCTACACACTAGGGATTAGCTTCGTGAGAGAATTCTCAGAGTTCTAATGAGAAGCTGTGACTAGTGGAACTAATTCATGTCAGGTAGAGATAGGTATCTACCTCAGTAGAATGGAAGATGGTTGCGAAATTTCGCAGATTGGTAGAGGTTAAACATCATTGGATGATGGTTCGGTGGTCCAATGGGTTAAGCGTTCGTGCACGACACTGATAGGTTCTAGGTTCGGATCTCGTGAGGGCGGGATGGTGGATGCGCACTGCTGAGGAGTCCCACAATAGGACGAAACGGTCGTTCAGTGCTTTCAGGTCTTCATTGATGGTCTAACATCAATCGATTCATGATCTCAATCAAAAACCTAGTAATCTCCACAATCCCTATACTGATAATTACTTCATTTATTAAATGAATTATTATGTCTTAACTATTTCAAAGATTATGTATTGTATCAACTAATTATTAAACTATGCATATTCATGTTCCTCTTATTAGAAGCTTTATTTTGACTAATGAACTGTTATTATACAATTTGGCGTTCTTGAGTTATGCCCAGTTTATTAATTACAGTCTCCCATATTCACAATCACTGTTGGCTTGATCTTGTACAAATGTGTATTTTCTATTTTATGGTACAACGTGATCTTTTCGCTTTGTATATAAACCTCGTATGTTTGAAATACATGATTCATATCGTGGAGATTGAGATTTGTGTTCTGAACCTTACAGGCAAAGCTAGATAGGAAGGACCGATAAGGACTCTACACTGCTTGTACGGGTTTCATACGTTATTGGTTCAGTCGATAATTCGGTGTTCTCTAATTGGCGGTATCATTACGTTATACATTGATAGGGTCACATAGCCATAAGTTATAACATCAACATTTATTTAAACTATTATTTTTCGTTATGAAGCTTAGTATCATCTTTTAAAGTAATCTAACATTAATTTGTCATTTAGAATTGAAGATATTTTCTTCTTCTCCTTCTACTTCATAAGAAAGATCAAAAGCATATTTGTTTGAATGGTACTTATTCAATGAATCTATTACTTTCAAGACGTTAATAGTTGTTTTAGGTACAGATCTTTCATGTGTGATCATGCATGTACACTGCTGAAGAGTCCTATGCTAGGACGAAACAGTGCTTCCAGATATTGAATGGTTATGGAATATATTCAGATGAAATTATAATTTAATTTTCATTACAAAATGTCATTACTTAAATATAAATACATGACTTACATCTCACTCTTATGAAACTTAATTACTAACGCCTGTTACCCCTCGTTGAGGAGCATAGGCCCTCTACTAGCAGTCTCCTTCCAACCCTGTCCTGGGCAATACTTTCCAGATCTTTCCAGTCGTTATTCATCCTCTTCAGGTCTGCTTTTATTTCCCGACGTAATGTGTTCTTTGGACGTCCTATTTTTTGCTACCCTACAGGATTCCAAGTTGAGGCTTTCCGCGTAATGCAGTTTGATGATTTCCTCAATGTACGTCCTATCCATTGCCATCGTCTTTTCATAATTTCCTCTTCCGCTGAAAGCTGGTATGTTCTCCCTCACAAAAGGCCGTTGCTGATGATGGATGTTGAGTATCTTGCATAGACAACTATTAATAAATACTTTACCATCTTGATGATGGTTGTTGTAGTTCTCCAAGTTTCATCTCCGTACAGTAGAACTATCTTGACGTTCGTATTGAAGATTCTGACTTTGATATTGGTTGACAGACAGTTGTTTTGAGTTCCATATGTTCTTCAATTGTATGAATGCGGCTATTGCTTTGCCAATCCTCACATTTACATCTGCATCTGATCCTTCTTTTTCATCAATGATGCTTCCCAGGTAGGTGAAGGATTCCACATCTTCCAGAATTTCACCATCAAGTGTGATTGTGTTGCTTGGTGTTCTCCGTGTTGTATTTGAGGACCTTAGTTTTCCCCTTGTGTATGTTGAGGCCTGCTGATGCAGATACTGCTACTACACTGTCTGTCTTTATCTGCATTTGTTCGTGTGTATGCGATAGGTGGGCTAGATCATCTGCGAAGTCCAAATCATTTAATTAATTCCGATCTATCCATTGTATGCCATGTTTTCCCTCAAATATCAAGGTCTACCTAATTCAGTCAATTACGAGAAGAAAGAGACTAAAGAAGAGAGTAGACAGCCTTGTCTGACTTTTTTCGTAATTTCCTACTCCACTGGAAGTTGGTTTATCCTCTCTTACACTCTAGTAAAAGAATATAGTTAAATTTATCACTAGAGATGTTAATTAAAATTTAATTGTAAATTATTTAGAAGATGAGCGACCTATGCTCCTGATGGAGTTTTGTTCTCTGAGCTGGATGGTTTGGTCGTGGAGATTTCATCGTTCTCCTGAACGACATCATCAGCACAAACTTCAGATAGAAGTGTAAGAGACCTATGCTCCCTCATGAGGAGTAACGGGCGTAAGTAAGTAACTAAGTAAGTGAGTAAGTAAGAAGGTAAGTAAGTATTTAGAAGTACACACACACACACAGTATTCACACTCACTATCATTAAATATATGTTGACAGATTTTTGAGAACTTCAAGTTAATCAATAATTATCAAGTAAATAACATTGAAAGAAACCGATATGGCGTAATATCCATTGTAATGCATAATAATTATAACTTAAATTTAATTGTTTCTAATGATATGATTGTTCAACTAGATAACTTCATGCTTATGGACTATATAGCCTAGTGTTAACGCCTCTGACTGTAAAGCTGAGTGACACGGGATCGAATCCATAAGGTAGCACCTTTCTGACGAGTGCTAAAATAGCACGAAATCTAGGACCAGGGATTCCTGTTGATTACCGCCAACCGTCAACTCATCCCAACATAGTGCACGTAATATCAATTCACATAGACTAGTGTCTAAATTGCAACTTAGTTGACAGGATTCGATCTGTACTAAGAAGGACTTGACATGTATGACATAGATCACCAACCAGTAATCAATCCATTGTAAATCTATATCTACCATGATATTATTATCATCTCTACAATTACCGTTTCATAATTATTTCCGGTCATTTTATATAAATACTAATCCTCATAATCCTCATAATAAATTAAACCCTGAATGGATATTCATTGAATGTAATTGATGACATTCTCTATTTTGTTTAAATATTGTTACTATCCATATAATATTGATGAAGGGAAATGATGATATTAGTTGTATATGTAAGTAATAGACTTCCTGTAACACTACAATCGTCATCATCATCATCATCATCATGATCACCATATGACAATGAAAATATTATTGTAATAGTAGACTGACTAGTAAAAGATGTTAATGTGGAACAATCATTCTATCATGATATTGGTCTTTGTGTTGATTAATCTATTGAGGGATGTATGAATTATCCACATTGTTGATGATATGACAAATCTGAGTATGTTGATGTGTGGTAGTGAATTGTGTCATGTGTGGAGGATGGTTGAATGAAGGTTGATGAGAATACACATGAAGGAATAGGTGTTTTAGATTTTGGGTAATTAAAACTTAGATATCAGATGATTCATCTGACAATTTGATCAATAATTTGCAAAGATACATGGAATTTCCTGATAATGTGGGATTGTTGGATGTCCAGTCAAATAACTGTGTAAATGATCAGGTACGAGCTGAGAGTTTTCGGTATAAATGAAATCTATTAGACTAGTATTGAATAGAAAAGAGATTCTGTTTTAATCTGGTCACGAAGAGGAAAATGATACAAACACTCACGGAGTCGCTCTAATGCTGTTCAAAAAAATCACGAAATGCACTTGTAGAAATGGGAATCTCATGGATCCAGAATCATCACAATGAATGATATCTAGTGCTATGCACCCATCAGTGATAGAAACGACGACGATAGGGATCATTTTTACGAGAGGCTGCAGTCGGTCATAGCGAAGTGCTCATGAAAGAATCTGACTAGACTGATGCGAGGCCTATATACCAAGGTCAGAATGAACAACAATCATTATGATGATATCATGTGTCGACATAGAGAGACTACGAGAAAAGAACGAGAATGGTGAGAGATTAACAAATCTATGTGCATTCAACAAAATGGTTGAAGATAGCACCATTTTCGTCCACAAAGCCAAACATAATGCTACATAGACCTCGGCAGAATACATCAGGTAGAACCAGACAGATCATAATTGTGTCAGTGAAAAATTCACAAGGTCAATGGAAGACGTGTGAAGCAGGAGAAGAGCTGATATAGCTTCAGATCACCACCAACTGGTGGTTGCCGAGATGAAACTGAAGATAAAGAAACTTTGGACAACTGGGGAAACAGCACTGCAACAGTTCAATAAAGCGTTCCTACGATCTACTATCAAACTCAACGAATTGAAGGTAAATTTCAACACCTGGTTACAAACATTACAGTATCTACTGAAAGAAGAAGAAAATACTATGAATGACAATTGTTAGGTGCTTCTGTGCCGCAACGTGTATCGTCATAAAGAATGCGTCTCTATTGAAACACTGAACAATATTGAAGTAACGAGGAACAAGTAGACAGCGATTAACAACAGCCGAACAGGATCAGAAAATGTCGAGGCACAGTCCGAGTATACGACATCAAACAAGCAAGTGAAGAAGAGCATTAGAACCGATAAGCAGTAATGTGTGGAATGCCTAGCAATTATAGTGGGAATAGTTGTAACAGAAGGAAATTTAAGTGAACTATAAGACAAAACGAAGAATCTGATAGGGAAATATAACAAACCAGAGAGATCGGTGAAGGACAAACAAGGCAAGACAATCACATAGATTCAAGAACAATAGAATAGGTATGTAGAACACTATGAACAACTCTTGTGTGCATCAACCACACTGGATCCATCAGACACTGAAGCAGCACACACAGACGTTCAACCTCGAGATCAACAGCCTGAGTTCGTTTGAGGATCTGTTGTTCACAGACCTTATCGTGACACTACTGATCATTGTGTAACGATCAATTGAATGAAACTCGTCACAGCTGACAGATGCACTGGAAGTTACCTCACTCGAGTCCTTTCTTTTTCGTCTGGTGTTTGACTAGATAATGTAGAGCTCTATATCTGACTTGAAGCACTGAATACGATGAACAGCTCGGAATCGACAACACGATTCGGACTTCACAGATCACCTAACTGTTGCATCACATATAAACCAACATATGCAGGTGAATATAGTGAGAAATTCGGAACAACTGGAAGGGAAAACCTCAGACAGAATCGATAGGCAAATACTTGTGGATGACCTATGCTCCTCCATGAGGTGTAACAGGCTCAAGCGAGAAAGTATCTGAATAAGTATGTATGTATGTAAGATGCGGGACAACGTTTATCAAGAGGAAACATACCATTGTAATTGACGTGTTAATATATATTCTTAGAAATTGTGACCTGTAATGAAACAATATCTTCATTGCAAGTAGTAACACAAATGTGATGAAGTGTCCAAATTCGCTGAGACTACTGCACCATGCAAAATACATGTTTCATGTTTTCATGGATTATAATTGAAATAATAATGACGGTAGAGGAATTATTGATGTCAGTATGGGAGATGTATGGAGGATACGTACTGAACTGATTGATTCTCCATTACAAGATTTCATTGTTATGGATTGCAATGTGGATACAACGAATGCAACTGGGTAGTTGTCAACTGGTGTAGATCTAGTATAGAAATGCTGACATATTTCAGCTGATTCAACCACAAGATCGGTGACATCATTATCAGTGTATCACACATCTGTTTTCAGTGTGTCAATGTGACATTCACATTTGTGTAAAATGTTGTATGGTCAAAATTCTACTGATTTCCATGTTGATTCGATTGATAGATACCATCTTATATCTAAACACACACACACACACAACATGCGACTGTTCAGATGAAGTGGTTATCTTGTCAACATGTTATTTCTCATCAGTCAGTCTTGTTTCTTTTCATCTCTCTCCCACACTCTGCCACTCTCTCCACCTAATTCCTTCCTCATCTCCATCACTCACTCACTCACTCAGTCACTCACTCACTCACATGATGCCCAATGTCGTTGTATTCGTCGAGTCATATTTTGTTTCGGACATTCAACTTTCCCTCAGGAATATTGATGATGAATTTGGAAAGTGTGATTCACGATATCCCGTTGTTTATTTTCGAACGATGTAATACTGAATGTGTGTCTTTGTTTGTTGAGAGGGACAGTGATAAGAATGTGGTGTAGTGTAGTATTTTGTTGAGGATTGATGTGTGTTTTCCTTCAAGTGTAATGGAAATGTAAATATTCCTATCAGATATTGTTGCACTGGTCAATAGAGTGAAGTATATTCAATGTAAGTTATGTCAGCTACAAATTATCATATCTATTCAACAGATTGTATATGGTCGTGTCGATGTTCATGACTGTTTAACGTTTAGATGTTAATTAACTGTCAGTGAATCCATCGTGACACGGTGTCACAACAGATCAACATCAAATATTTCCATGTTGACCGACATTGTTCAGTGGAAGGACGGGATCGTTCAGCATATTAATTAAATTACACTGCTCTTCTGATTTTACCAAATGATGATGACACATGTAGATCCCATGTTAGAAAATTCGGTGTTATGAAAATCGATTTGAAGTGAAATTGGTTCCACGTGTGTGTATGTATGTGTATACAACTTTGAAGCATGTTGATCCCTGTGATGTTTTCATATTCAAATTGTGTGATTGATCATTGTCAGTGATGTAAGGCTGATGTAATGTTTGATGTGCAAGTAATGGCACTGTATTGCTATGTCGAATCTCTTATGTCTCTTTGAATAGTGATCAATGAATTAGTGTCATTGTTGTCCAATCTATCATCTCTCGATTGATCATTTACATTGTTATCATGTCAACCACTTTGTTATATACGTGATACTGTGAATGGCCAGTTGTTGACCTGATGTATAAATACCAGTTGTATGTCAATTAATACAAATTACAGATTCCTCTTCAATGAATATTGAACTGAATATCGTCATTCACCGACACACCCACACCCACACACACACACATTGAATTATGATATCATGTTGATATGAATATTATTATTATTATTATTCACCACCATCACAGAATTGATGAGAATGCAAACAGTGAATTGGTTAATGTGAAACACACTTCCACACTGATATAATATAAATATATATTCACTGTTCTACACACACCATAATTATCAAGCATCTATAGACATTGATAAGAATAACAGCTGTTACACATTAGATGTTACACACAACATGTTCATTCTCGCTTATCCACCATGATCAACATGAATGTGTTCTGTTCTTGTTGTTGTTGTTGTTGTTTTAATAGGCACAATACACAGTTCCAATACACAGTTTCATAGATTGTAGATGAATATGGGAAATGATGGTAATTGATCGTTGCTTGGTTGGTTGGTTCAATGGAATCGATTTCAGAATCGATCTGATTGTATTTGTGACTGCGAATTACATGTCAACTGTTGACTGGAAAACACATTATTCATTGATGAGACTTGGTTCTGATTTAGAATTGTGTTTGTTGTAATAGTTCCTAGACCATCTGTTGTATGTCCAATCTCTTTTACAATTTGACTGGACTACTTAATGAATTACCACACTACTTGACTCAGTTCGTACACAGATTAATCGACTGATGATTTGATTTAACTACTCGAAATGGTCACAATCATCATTGTACAACGAATTGATCGTATTTCAGTTCAAGGTTTCTCATTGACCAATCTCACTTACTATCCGTCGTTCAATTAATCAGGCTCAAATGGAAATGACGTGTTTATTGATGTTTGAGCAATCAAACTATCAGAACATTGTCAAATCTATGTGTTTGTAATTCCACTAACGAATTGAAGTTGATGCTTTGATAGTTGACTATTGAGTAAGCATAAAACAATACATCGAAATCATCATCATCATCATCATCATCAACACTAACAACGCTGACATACTTGCTTATTACAATCATCTCTCCTGATCTATTCACATTAAGTTAACAGTGAGCATAGAGTTATTGTGGCATTTATTATGATTTGTTTCTGTTCAGTTGTATCCTAATCAAGCATGAATAGTGTAGTAAAGTAGAGTATTGATGATGTGTGGTGGGGTGTTTTAAAACTGTTAATTTGATACATTGTGGTGAAAATCTTGCTGATGGAAATCTGGTGATTCTCCACTTTCGATATTATTTTGAGTACTGCTATCGAAATGCAACTCCTCCTGTAGCTCTTCTAGAGTTACTGCGGGTCTCAAGCCCAGATAAAGGAGAAGGGTTGGGCATAGGGTTAGCGTCCCCATCCCGTAGAAAACTAAATCGCTAAAAAAACGCTAACCAGAAAAAATAACTCAAACCATTTCAACTCTGCCCTGGGAGTTAGAAGGTCTACATTTTGAAGAAATATGACACTTGTAGGATAGGAATCTCACGGAACAGATTGGCAGAGTACTTCGAGGAACTCCTGAATAGGCCGGCTCCAATGAATCCACCGGACATCGAAGCAGCACACACAGATCTTCCTATAGATGTCGATCCACCAACGACCGAAAAAATCAGAATGGCCATCAGACAAATCAAGAGCGGGAAAGCAGCAGGACCCGACAATATACCAGCTGAGACACTGAAGTCAGACATCGAAATAACTGCAAGCATGCTTCATCTTCTACTCAAGAAAATTTGGGAGGAGGAACAAGTGCCGATGGACTGGAAAGAAGGACACCTCATCAAGATTCCAAAGAAAGGAGACCTGAGCAAGTGTGAAAATTACAGAGGCATTACACTACTGTTAATACCAGGAAAAGTCTTTAACAGAGTGTTGCTGAACCGGATGAACGAGAAGATTGTCAATATTATCCGGAACTCATACGACGGACTACAGTGCAAAGTAGTGCATGGAGGACAGCTGACAGATGCATTCCAAGTAAGGACCGGAGTAAGACAAGGCTGTCTACTCTCTCCCTTCCTCTTTCTTCTGGTGGTCGACTGGAATATGAAGACTTCGACATCTGAGGGAAAATATGGCGTACAATGGACGGCTCAGAACAAATTAGACGATTTGGACTTCGAAGATGATCTAGCCCACCTATCGCATACACACAAACAAATGCAGATAAAGACAGTCAGCATAGCAGCAGTCTCTGCATCACTAGGCCTCAACATACACAAGGAAAAAACCAAGGTCCTCAAATACAACACAGAGAACAGCGATCCGATCACTCTTGATGGCGAAACTCTGTAAGATGTGGAATCCTTCACATACCAGGGAAGCATCGTCGACAAACAAGGAGGTTCAGATGCAGACGTAAAGGCGAGGATTGGCAAAGCAAGGACAGCATTCCTTCAATTAAAGAACATATGGAACTCAAAGCAACTGCCTGTCAACCAATATCAAAGTCAGAATCTTCAATACGAACGTCAAGGCAGTCAGTTCTACTGTACGGAGCTGAGACGTGGAGAACTACAACAACCACCATCAAGAGGGTACAGGTATTTATCAATAGCTGTCTACGCAAGATACTCAACATCCATTGGCCGGATAGGACATACACTGAGGAAATCATCAAACTGCATCATGAGTGAAGCCCCAACTTTTAATCCTGAATGGAAGAGGAAAACAGGAAGGCCAAAGAACACATTACGTCGGGAAATAGAATCAGATATGAAAAGGATGAATAAGAACTGGAAAGAGCTGGAAATGATTGCCCGGGACAGGGTTGGATGGAGAATGCTGATGAGCGACCTATGCTCCTTAACGAAGGGTTACAAGCGAAAGTAAGTAAGTAAGTAAGTATCGAAATGCACATGATCACGAAATTCCGATCGATGATTCAAAGAGACAGAAACAAGAGAGGAGATTTAATCTCTTTGAGTGGTCTGATCACATCACATCACATTTTCTTCAACATGCACACCACACAAATGTTACAATTGAAATTTTCATATGAATTGATTGAAATAAGTAATTGAATGAACCGGAAATCAATTCATCCTATCTGTTACCTTCTTCGCATTCTATCAATGACATTGTCACGAGCATGGTAGATAAACAGATAAAAAGAAACATGGATAGATGGATAGATAGATAGATAGATAGATGGATAGACGTTCGAACGGAGAGAACGGAAGTATCATTCAAAGTACACCACTGGTAATCTCTCTCTCTCACACACACACCCTCTCACTGTGTTTATTTCTGTCTTTTTTCCTCCATCGCGTAAACACACACACACACGCACACGCAGACGGTTGGAAACAAATTGACAATACACAGTGGAAACGGAAACCCGTGAATACATTCATGCAATGTAATGCCAATCACAACTGATCTGGTATGTAATGAGAGGATTCATCAAATTCACATTGAGTGGGAATATAACGGAAGAGTATTTGCTATTTTGAATGGTAGAGTGTAGTGTGGTTGACGAAATGAAATGTGAAATTTAAATATGAATAGAGCTAACCATGTGATATGCATGCTGCCTACCATCGTATATGATTATCAACTTATTTCTCATTAGATGATAACTACGTTGAATCAGTGAAATATGAGAATGAATATTGATGCAAAGAGAGAGTGAGATAGACGACGTGGAGAGGCAGACTGAAGACAGCAAGTGTGTTTGTTCTATTTGACAAGGAGTGATGCACTCTCTGTTGCCAAACAAAAGTAAACTGTAGACAAGTGATGATGAAGCTGAATGGGTTAGGTGATATACTCAATCGTACGCTCATATAAAATCAGTCAATGTGAATAAGTGAATCAATGACAAGGTGAAAATGTGAGTGAAGACAAATGAATGAGTTGGTGAATCTGGAAACCAGATTAACACTTGTGGACTTGATTTGGGACTAGACACGACATATTCACTTTCAGAACATGATTTTCTCAACTGTTGTTGTTTATGAATTTTCGATATATTCACATGACATGTTGATTATCTCTGATTCCATCCATCTAAGCAATTACTCGGTTCTATCGATAGTTCAATGAACACGTTCAGATGGTGTTCAATAGATATATGGGTAATCGTGAAGATGACCTAATGTAGCACAATCAGACGATGGTGATTTTATGTTCTTTGAAACATGGAATCTAAATGAGTAAAATTTAAGACGTTGGTAACTTGTGGAAGTACAAATATATTAGGACATGGACAGTGGTGGACGGGTGTTACACCAATCATCTGAATTCATACAGCCTGACAGAGAAATCTCAGATGCCGAGTCGGTGCAAGTGATCAACGTGCTTGACCGAGCACATCCAACAAACTAACTTCATTGAAACAAGAATGCATATTATGAATGATGATGATGATGTCTGTTAAACACTGTATCCAATATGAATGAGTAGAAAATTCATTCAGGTAAGTTGATGTGTGAGTACAGTAAGTTGAGGTATTTGGCAAACATACTGGTCGAAATGTTTGAGAGAAATCAAGTGAAGATATATTCCAGTCACATATCCACTTCCTATTGTTCAGTCGATCCACAGTTCCTTCCAACCCTACCTAGTTGGATATATCTATCACTATGGATTGGTGATTACACAAACACGTTGAATATTATGAACTTTCTCGAATTGACGGACTGATCGATCTCAGGTTACAACTTCAATAATTAATTGCAACATTGCGTGATCATTATTCAACGTGATATGATCAAACAATGAATTCGATGTGGGTTATTGTCTGTGAATCGGAATGTTTGTACATTCGATTTTTAGAGTTGATAATTGAGATACGAGATATGATTAGTTCCAAGTGTGTGTGTGTGTGTGCTTGTGTGTTTGTGTGTGTTATTCACTACACATGTATTCTCAAGTATGTGTCAGTTCACATTGTGAATATGTACCTGATTCAATGTATCAGTGAGAATTGAACATTGTGTTTTCTACGTTGATTGAAGGAAGTTGAAATGAGTGATTGGATCCACTTTGAGTAATTTAAGGTGTTATTTTGAAATGTTTGATGATAAGTGTGAAATCGGTTTTTCACATGTGTTTGTTCAAAGAGATCGAATACAACAATGACATCAAGTGTTGTGTATAATTTATGCAGAGAAATGAATGTAACAAGATATTCCTGGACGAATGTTTAACCATAAACAACACTGAAGTTTAGTGAAAACCATAAACCAAACTATCATGATTGAAGAACGAGAAGGAACTGAAACTTCCATCGTAGAAATCAAACAGAATCGTATTGAAACGACTACTGAAACGTTCTCTTCTAATCAATACACTTGAAAAGATGAAGAATTGTATTATCATGGTCACGAATTCATGAATAATGACGTCTCACTTCTTACACAATGTCAGCTCATGTTTTTTCGTGTTGATCTAATCTAGTTATGATGATTTTCATATTCATCAAACTCCAAACAAACCTCTTCCAAATCATTCGCTTGACAAGATGGAATGCAAAATGGGCTATTGACGGAAATACAAGATGAATTGATTGTTCGTGTGGGAATGAATTTCTGTGATTGCAGACTATTCTTTTGTTGTAATATGGATTCCATTTTATGAAAATCTATTAATTCCACATTTTCAGGATCTGAACATGTTACACTGTTGACAATAAAGTTGGACATTTCTGGAATCCATTAACAGATTCCTGAGTTTGTTTTTATCAACTTGTGTCTTCTGTTCATCACAATTCTAAAACTGTTGTTCAGAAATATGATATTGATGAAATCATGTTTAGTGTGTGGTGCCCTTTATTTTGTCGTCATTTAGATCAGACAATGTTCTTCGAAGGGTTCTCTACTTAAATGGCTCGAGATCTGACTCCAAGTAGATCTCATGAATAGTTATTATTGAATTGTATATGTCGCCTAACCTTGTATATCTTTATCGACTTAATCCCCTGTTAGTCGATAACAGAAATAAATAAGTCAAACAACGAGAATGGACTTTTGAATACATCTATATATTTTGTATATGAAGCGAATGGAATAGAAAGAAGCGAAACGACGCGTAGTGGAGATGGCGGATAAGCCAACTCCATTTAATCAAGCGTTAATCAATATTTACAGACATGTAATGAGTAATAATAATAAACACATTTCACTGAAATGTTAATATTGAAAATGCAATCTTCCTTGTTCAGAGTGGAAGTAAAACATCACTGATTACTATCCAGATTCGAGATTCGATGTTTTGTCATCGGTACATGTGAACGAGACGGTGGTTTGATTGAAGTTACATCTATTTCCAAATGTTTCTATTCACATATATTTCATTTGAGTGACGAAGTGATTTCTATCAAGTCCGCCTGTAACTGTTCTAGAGTTACTGCTGGTCCCAAGACCGGGTAAAGGAGGAGAGTTGGGCATGGAGTTAGCGACCCCATCTCGTAGAAAACTAACTCGCTAAAAAGCGCTAAACATAAAAAAAATCCAAGCTATTTAAACTCTGTCCTGGAAGTTAGAAGGTCTTCATTTAGAAGAACAATGACGCCTTATGGTGAAAGCCGATTTCCTTCATAAGTCAATTAGGCTGATGCCCTTCCTAACAATCATAGCAACGACTTTTATAAGCACATGGAACGTAGGAAACAAGCTGGTGGGCGGCCTACGCTACTTCATGAGGAGTAACAGGAGTAAGTAAGTAAGTAAGCAAGTGATTTCTATCAAGAATAATAATGATAATAATGATAGTCAAATAGATTTGTGAATATGCTGGAGTTCGTATTTTCAAATGGTAATATCTGAGCATTTCCAAATGTGTTCTATATTCATATTGAAGTTTGTCTTCTATCCATGGGAATCTCCATTAAAAATCATAGTTGATAATGTTAGAGCAAACAAGAAATGATTCAAGTGTACCGCTCCAATCAACAGTCCATTGATTTCGTTCATTGACAGTTTTATCCAGTTGACAGATTGTTTGATTCAAACCGATGAAAACGAACAATCAGGAATGTTGATCAATGAAATAATCGACATCTCACTGAACAGTTTCTCATTCTGTTCCACCTTATCAAGATCAATTTGACAAATGATGAAACATTGTATATTCACTTTGTTCGTATCATAAAGGAAAGTTGAGTTGTGATTATCTCGAAACATGAATAGACGATCAATTCAATCCATTAACTAATCATTATTTTCGTTTCTTATACATATACCCCAGATATATCATTGTATCGACTTCCGACTAATGGATTATAAACAATGATCATTTAAACAATCTGTCATTAACTCTAATGACTAATAATGTCATGATTGTTATCACTTCCATTCCACTAATAACGATACTAATTGTTACATCACATCACTGAATCTGTGTAAAGGGCGAGACAGACATCAGTAATGCCTTCTCTCTCTCTTTCTCTCTCTCTCTCGGAACACATACATTAATATGCACAAATATGTGGGTTAATACAGATAACCAATTCACATGAATAACAGTTGTTCACAATGTTCACAATGAATTGAAAGTTCATCTTGTCCATGAACAATCATTCATCAATATACTCTTAGTCAGATGGATCAAATTATTTGAATCAGATCTTCATTCAAACACTGTGTTCTGAATAGATTGTGATGAGGACAGTAAGTGAAAGGGAAACTGACTTTCTATTGTAAAATTCATTCTAGTTAAATGAGAGGAATGAATTCAGTTTCTCGTAGTGACAAAATATAACAATGTAGTGAAAGACGGATGGTGACTGTCAGTGGAAACCAGGATTCTCGTTCCGTTCTAGTTGGAAATCATCAGACGGACACACCCGCATTCGAGTTGATGTTCACTCGATGACTCGAACCCAGTACGATTCGCTTCAAACGCTATGGCAATATTCACTTAATCAACAATTGTTGATTTCTTATTTCCCTTGAATGAAACAATTACTTGACTTTGAAATAAAATGTTCAAATGTCAGATGTGTAAGAGTTAAAGGGAAGTTTTCCCGTTCGTAATCCATGTTGTGTTTGAAATTCCACTCCGAAACCTCTGTAGCATGATGATTGGAAAGTGATTGTTCGAATGGTGAAGAAACGTAACTGATTGTCAGAACTCATTTCATTTTACAATCAGTAGTTTCTTAACATTAATCACTCATTGGTCTAGTTGGTTAAGCGCCTGACGCGAGACCGATAGGTCCTGGGTTCGAACCTCACGGGGAGCGGGATCGTGGATGCGCACCGCTGAGGAGTCCCATACTAGGACGAAACGGCCGTTAAATACTTCCAGGTTCAAGATGATGATCTAGGTTCAATTGACTCATGATTTCATCCAGTGAAATCTCTCATATCGTCTGGAAGCATTGTGTATGTAAAGAGAGCTACATCCATCCTTGTGGTGAAATCGTTTGTTAGCCACTACAACACTAATTATGCGAACCTAACATCAAATGATAAGCACCGTTATTTTAGACAGATAGTGCAACTTTCAAATAAGAAGAACTTGTAGCAGTTGTAACTATACATCACGCCCTGACAAAACACAATTCTGAAAGATCGATTGTATTTCGATGATTCGCTTCCATATAATGAACATAAACAAATGCTTATTCACAATATCTACAACTGTATGAATAGCTGAGATCAGTAGAGAGAAAAGTGTGATCGATCTATGTCACAGATGATTTCAAATAAGATTGAGTTCCAAGTCGCTTGGAGAGTGCGTTGCAAAAGTTGTGTTATGTGTGATTGATGTTCAAATTCATGTACTTCAAATGTTTAGTACAAAACATCTACTCAGATTTATATGGATCGGTTTGAGGTCTTCTGTGTATGTTGATTCTAACCGTGTTCCGTAATTAATATGAGCCTCGAACTATTAAACTCTTCGGAATACTCCAACTCTATATATAACGTATCATTTCATATCCCAATCAATTTACATTCTTTGGAGAGGAATGTTTTGTGAACCCATTCGGAATCACTTTACCTTACCGCTGATGTGTTGTGCATAAAATTGTATTTACAAACAAGACTACATTGTTTGTATCGACATCAGCTAGTCGTACTTGTATATCAGATAGGATGTCAAACGTTCCCAAGTTTTCGGTTCACTCAATGAAGTCTGTTCTACCTGGGGCGATGGTGCGTAAACAATCATAAACTGATGGATGGTTCATATTGTCATTACCACTTCTGTCGATATGAATGGGAGAATCATTGAAAATACGATTTTCACTGAAAAGATCAAAATCGAATTGAACACCCCTTTAAATGAGATGTTTAATGAATAATGTTCGATCCATTGAATGGAGATTTGACGTTTGTTCCATGTTCGCATAGATCGTTTTTGTAGAACTTGATCAGCTTCCATACTTAACAACCCTTTCACAGATGAAAATACAACTTTATTTTTCTTTCATTTGAAAGATCCTGTTACATACACACGATTATTGATCGAATTGGTTACGTGATTTCAACTTCAAGTCTCAAACTGATTCCAACTAATTAACATGCGTGTTTCAATCAACGATAGGGGATGAGTGAGAATGGAAGTTAAGCATTAATTACTTGCAATATGGAAACGTGAAAGGGAACAACTAAATTAGTTTTGATTATATGTGTCAGTAAATAAAACAGAACAATCCAATGTGTTCTCAAATAGATTGCGTGATCTGTTTTATTCTCATTGATGTTTTCAATTAGTGTTCACATGAATACGAGTCAATCTAATCGAGATTTAAGATGGAACTACACTAACTACTCGAGTACTGATTAGCATGATTGATTTGAAGATATTTGAGGGTATACTCGAGAATCTTAGTCATATTGTGTTGTATGCTGTTGATGTTGACAAATGTAAGTAGTATGTATCACCAATCGAAAGTGGAATGCCTGGTAGCAGAAGGTTGAGAAGTTTGATGAGAAGAGAACATCAAGAGGCTGATGGATATGGAAATGAGAGAACAATGAAGTATGAGACAACTGATGGACATTTTGCAAAAGAATTATTTATTGTAGGGTTCTGTAATGTTGTGTTGAAATACATTTGATTGTCCCTGCATGTGTTCTCATTCACTACAATATACCAGCCTATCCATCTGAAGTGAGCATTTTCATCTAAGTAATGATTGTGTGGTAAATTGAAATCAGCCTGAAGTAATCTCCAGTGTAAGAGATGTTTCTTGAAGTAGAGATGTGAATCGACACAAACATGTTAGATAATCCCTGATCAATAGTTGAAATCATGAGTCCGTTGAAGTTAGACCAACATGGTAAACCATCCGGATCACCAGAAATGTATTATGATCAACAATTCAGTTTCATTATTGATTTATTATTATTGTTTTTACAGCATTCACTTCTCACCATCCCATCCCATTTGCATTAGATTAATGCGTTTTTAATTGTTACCAACATGAAACATGAAACTCATATCGTTGCATGTCACACGAATAATCAAGCACTAAGTCATTTCCACACTTGAAAACACCACACCACATCACATCACATCACATCCATCGAATTCATGCTTAGTTAAACAACCCATCAAACAGCTATGCATGTTCATCTGTCAATATTCTTATAAACTACTTAACAGGATGAAACTTTTGATGAAACTACTTGTTAATCGAATAGGTTGGTGAAATGCGATATGGAATGATGCTCGTCGGAGAAACACTATTTAAGAAACTATGAATTAATATTACCTGTTAACAACGTGTGAAAAATTCATCTGTTCTATTATGGTAGTATTCTGTAAGAAGAAACACGTTTGTCTCTGTGTAGATATATATACATGACTGTCATGGGTTGTATGTGTATGTGTATGTGTGTGTGTGGATGGGTGGGTGGTTGGGTGTGTTGCAAATTTGTTATCATTAGAATGACCATGTAAGAACAAGTGAATAACGCCTCCATTCAGCATTGTTGTCATGAAAATTCTTTGTCTGACTTTTTATTCCCAGTGTTTTTTTTCAACAATTTCATGACATGTTTTATCCCTAAGACTGTTTGAAATGAGCTTGTAATTCAGGGAGTAACCCTCCTCCTCCTTCTCCACATCACTATCTATTTGTTCCCTTCATTTAATTAGTTACTTGGTGAGTATGTGTGTGTGTGTGAGAGAGAGAGAGAGTAAATGGATGGATGAATGTGTATAGATGTGGTGAAGACGAGTCAATAATGAATAGTTCATCATCATTGATAACATTCATTCAGCTTATCAACAACATAATGTTCTGCATTTTTTGATCATTGTATTATGTAATTGTTGTTGTAACATGCTAACTATTTTCATATTAGTTGTCCAACACAATGTGATCATGAGTAAAGGGTAATGGAGATTGTTAAGATTTGAATGATGCCATGAATCGATCAATGTTAGAACACCATTAAAAATCTTGAAGCAGTGAATAGATGTTTGATACTAGTATGGTACTCCTGAATAGTGTGCATCTACGATCCAGCACTTTGGATTCGAAAACAGGATTTTCGGCTTCGTATGCGATACTGATCAGTAGACTCATACTAGAACAAAACGGTCGTCCAGTGATTCAAGGTTATCATTAATGGTCTTATATTGATCAATTCATGATCTCAAACAATGTAATCGATAATAAAATGATTTCTGAAATTAAAATTTAATAATACAAATAATGTTGCCCAATATTATATTTACTTCGAGTGATATTTACTTCAGCTTCTAGTACTTGTGAATGCATGAACTTTACTGGGTTGTAAGGTAGTCGTGAGCTTGGGTTCTTGTTAGCCTGTGGTTGAGAGACGCTAACACTCAAGATGGGTAGAGTAAAATGTAGAATTAATTTCAGAATTATTTATCAATTCAACTAAGATGTTATTTAACACTCTATTCATACCCAATACTGCTGCTATCTGATAGTGAAAACTCTCGTTAATCATAAGCCTTAACCGTAACTCTTATTTCTAATACTCATGCAAAAAACATGTGTAAAATGTTAGCTCTACACACAAAATCAGTACTAAGTCTCAACATACACAAAGGGAAAAGCAAGATTCTTCGATACATCACAGCATCCACCACTCAAATCACGACTGACGGAGAGGATTCGGAAGATGTAAAAACATTTACATATTTGGGCAGCATCACTGATCAACACGGTTGATCTGATGCAGATGTTATTGCGCAGATTGGCAAAGCAAGAGCAGCATTCCTTCAATTAAAGAGCATATGGATCTCGAAACAATTGTCAACCAACAACAAAATCAGAATTCTTAATACAAATGTCAAGACAGTTCTACTGTACGGGGTGGAAACTTAGACAACTACGAAAACTCATCATCCAGAAGATACAACTGTTTATTAACAGTTTTCTATGCGAAATACTTCAGATCCATTGTCCAGACACTATCAGCAACAACCTACTGTGGGAGAGGACAAACCAGATTGCAGAGGAGGAAGAAATCAGGAAGAAGTGCTGCAAGTGGATAAGACACACGTTGAGGAAAGCACCTAACTGCGTCACAAAGCAAACCCTCACTTGGAATCATCAAGGCTGAACGGGATGAAGAGGAAGATCAAAGAATGCATTACGTTGAGAAATGCAGACAGACATAGAAGAATGAACAACAATTCAATAGAAGTGGAAAGGAAGGCCAAGGACAGAGTGAGTTGGAGAATGTTGATCGGCTGCCTATGCTCCATTGGGTGTGACAGGCGTAAGTAAGTAATATTTTTAATACAATATAGAATTATTAGCCCAAAGTATTTTAACAAGTTTCCTTTCCTTAGTTCCTCATCTATCGTGACGATATATATTGAGTGATCGCCAGTTTCATGTTAACAGTTCAAGAACCAACATTTGAATAATGTTGTAAATTTTCCATAAATGCGCCTAAATAGACTATGTGATTAATAAACATAATGATATGTTAAAACGAACAAAAGACATGTAACTTATTGAGATATCAATTTAGGGGTTGTGGAGATTGTTAAGTTTTTGATGGAGATCATGAACCGATTGATGTTAGATTGCCATTGAAAACCTGAAAGCATTGGACGGCCGTTTCGTTCTATTGTGGGACTTCTCAGCAGTGGGCATACACGAGATCTGTTAATGTCAGGTACAAGTAGCCCCGATATTCAAGAAGGCCACCATAGTTGTGTTGGGGACGATAGACCCCCAAAATTCATATTTTGTAATTTTATCTTTGTGGAGCTTGTATGCAGATGTATGCGTGGGCGTTTCTCACCACCCACGCGCATAGTCGATTGACGAACTTATCGATTAAATGTTTAAAAGCTCCATGACAATATCAATTATATATATTTGTATATATACGTTTTTAAATTGTGTTGGTTGTGATCGCTCGTTTTCTGACTGTTGCAGAATATACTTCCCATTCTAAGCTTGAACTTCTCCATCTAGATAGCGGGGCTGGGATGCATCAATCGCTAGCTTACTGGTCTTTAATCATCGAGTCTTGTTTCGCGTTCTCAGATTAAGTGAATTCGTGATAACTTCAAACCTATTAAATTTGTCAATGAGGATGGGATTCAAACCCACACGGGGAAACCCCAATGGATATAACAAGTTTTTAACAAATTTACAGGCATTTTTAGAGGAAAAGTTAACACTGATACAATTAAAAAAAAGATGAGGATTATTACATTTCATGTACAGATTGAAGCAAGTTATTGTAGTCTCAAACATTTACTAATAAAGTCGAGACCGATTCACAAATGATAATAAGTCATGGATACTATAACTAGGCATTTCTCAATATTGGATTGGAAAGATAGTTTATTTAGTATTGCAAAGAAAAACAAACCCGATTTAGTTTAAGTTAACACTTCGATAAACGGTCGAAACCAAGATTAACTTATGATTGAAGGTATATTCATTCACAAGAATGTGAAGCTGGAATCGTCAATCGACGGGTTTCAACCTAAGTATATACTTTATGAAAATAAGGCTCTATGTTTCATGAGTGATTGGATAAAGACTTTATACATCAAAATAGGCGATTAGTTTTTTTATCAAAGTTACGAAGTATGCAATCTAAAAGTCGATGGGACTTGGAGATCCATTCTGAAAAGGATACATCATGGGAATACTTATGTTCTAAGTCCACTACTGTACGAAACTTGGATAACATTAAGATACCTTATTCAGAATGATAACAATACAGTTTTGTATATTACTTCGTTCAGGAGGCGAAAATGAATAAACTGACTGAGAAAACAGTTAAATCAAGATAATGGGTGATTTCCGATTTTGTAAGATTTGAGTATTTCTATAAGATTGAGATCATGAATCGACTGATGTTAGACAACCGTTGGAAACCTGGAAGAACTGGACGGCCGTTTCGTCCTAGTATGGGACTCCTCTGTGGCAGTGCGCATCCACGATCCCGCTCGCGGGATTCGAAACCAGGGCCTTCAGTCTCGCGCGCGAACGCTTAACCTACTCGACCACTGAGCCGGCATCCAATGGTGTTAGTGTCTAACATCAACCAACGGGATCGTGGATGCGCGCTGCTGAGGAGTCCCATACTAGGACGAAACGGCCGTCCAGTGCTTCCAGGTTTCCAACGGTGGTCTAACATCAGTCGATTCATGATCTTAATCAATAACTTAATAATCTCCACAACCCCAATAATGATATGTCTTTAAGAAGCTGGTAGCTCACTATGTTTATCCTTGAAGAAGTCATATATTGGCAGGTCATACAAGATCGAGTTTTAAAGAAGCTATGTTGAAAATCAGTGATACGTTTTTCTGTAGGTAAATAATTGAAGAGTTCTCCACCAACGTTATTTTTTCCATTATCCTAGAGATAACTGGAGTAAATATATGTATATGGCCCGATACTTATTCATATCAGTCTTATCTCCGGATTTGTAATGCGTTATGATATATGCCATTTCTCAACAGTAAGGGTAAGTGTGGTGTATGTTACTTATGTGATAAACTGATGGATGGTTCATATTGTCATTACACTTCTGTCGATATGAATGGGAGAATCATTGAAAATACGATTTTCACTGAAAAGATCAAATCGAATTGAACACCCCTTTAAATGAGATGTTTAATGAATAATGTTCGATCCATTGAATGGAGATTTGACGTTTGTTCCATGTTCGCATAGATCGTTTTCGTAGAACCTCATCAGCTTCCATACTTAACAACCCTTTCACAGATGAAAATACAACTTTATTTTTCTTTCATTTGAAAGATCCTGTTACATACACACGATTATTGATCAAATTGGTTACGTGATTTCAACTTCAAGTCTCAAACTGATTCCAACTAATTAACATGCGTGTTTCAATCAACGTTAGGGGATGAATGAGAATGGAAGTTAAGCATTAATTACTTGCAATATGGAAACGTGTAAGGGAACAACTCAATTAGTTTTGATATATATATGTGTCAATAAATAAAACAGAACAATCCAATGTGTTCTCAAATAGATTGCGTGATCTGTTTTATTCTCATTGATGTTTTCAATTAGTGTTCACATGAATACGAGTCAATCTAATCGAGATTGAAGATGGAACTACACTAACTAATCGGGTAATGATTAGCATGATTGATGATAGACTCAAGAATCTTAGTCATATTGTGTTGTATGCTGTTGATGTTGACAAATGTAAGTAGTATGTATCACCAATCGAAAGTGGAATGCCTGGTAGCAGAAGGTTGAGAAGTTTGATGAGAAGAGAACAGCAAGAGACTGATGGATATGGAAATGAGAGAACAATGAAGTATGAGACAACTGATGGACATTTTGCAAAAGAATTATTTATTGTAGGGTTCTGTAATGTTGTGTTGAAATACATTTGATTGTCCCTGCATGTGTTCTCATTCACTACAATATACCAGCCTATCCATCTGAAGTGAGCATTTTCATCTAAGTAATGATTGTGTGGTAAATTGAAATCAGCCTGAAGTAATCTCCAGTGTTAGAGATGTTTCTTGAAGTAGAGATGTTAATCCACATAATCATGTTGGATAATCCCTGATCAATAGTTGAAATCATGAGTCCGTTGAAGTTAGACCAACATGGTAAACCATCCGGATCACCAGAAATGTATTATGATCAACAATTCAGTTTCATTATTGTTTTTACAACATTCACTTCTCACCATCCCATCCCATTTGCATTAGATTAATGCGTTTTTAATTGTTACCAACATGAAACATGAAACTCATATCGTTGCATGTCACACGAATAATCAAGCACTAAGTCATTTCCACACTTGAAAACACCACACCACACCACACCACATCACATCCATCGAATTCATGCCTAGTTAAACAACCCATCAAACAGCTATGCATGTTCATCTGTCAATATTCTTATAAACTACTTAACAGGATGAAACTTTTGATGAAACTACTTGTTAATCGAATAGGTTGGTGAAATGCGATATGGAATGATGCTCGTCGGAGAAACACTATTTAAGAAACTATGAATTAATATTACCTGTTAACAACGTGTGAAAAATTCATCTGTTCTATTATGGTAGTATTCTGTAAGAAGAAACACGTTTGTCTCTGTGTAGATATATATACATGACTGTCATGGGTTGTATGTGTATGTGTATGTGTATGTGTGTGTGTGGATGGGTGGGTGGTTGGGTGTGTTGCAAATTTGTTATCATTAGAATGACCATGTAAGAACAAGTGAATAACGCCTCCATTCAGCATTGTTGTCATGAAAATTCTTTGTCTGACTTATATTCCCAGTGTTTTTTTTTCAACAATTTCATGACATGTTTTATTCATGAGATTGTTTAAAATGAGCTTGTAATTCAGGGAGTAACCCTCCTCCTCCTCCTTCTCCACATCACTATCTATTTGTTCCCTTCATTTAATTAGTTACTTAGTGAGTGTGTGTGTGTGTGTGAGTAAATGGATGGATGAATGTGTATAGATGTGGTGAAGACGAGTCAATAATGAATAGTTCATCATCATTGATAACATTCATTCAGCTTATCAATAACATAATGTTCTGCATCTTTTGATCATTGTATTATGTAATTGTTGTTGTAACATGCTAACTAATTTCAGGTTAGTTGTTCAACACAATGTGATCATCAGTAGAGGGTAGTGGCGATTGTAGACATTTGAATGATGCCATGTATCCATGAATGTTAGAGTACAATTAAAAATCTGGAAGCGGTGGATGGATGTTTCATCCTAGTATTGGACTCCTAAGTAGTGTGCATCTACGATCCAGCACATTGGATTCGAAACCAGGATCTTCAGCTTCACACGGGAGACTGTTGAGGAGTCCCGTATTAGGACGTACTCAGATCTGTTATCGTAAATCTGATTGGTTCATCCATAAATTATAGTTTTACCGAAATGGTCTATTCTAGCAACTAATTTACATGAGATAATATGAAATCTTTAAATCTCACTAATGAGTAACTGCCTCACTTCTTACAAGTTTAATCTCAACTACTAGAATCTTATCAAGGTCAATCATTTGAACAAAATATTTAAGTAGTAATACTAATCTAATTCAAAGTAACCAATTCACAGTGATCTTAAAAGTGTTTTAAAAGTATTCAAAACTTAAATGGTACATTTATACGGTTTATAATTGGTGATGATTCTATTTTAGGTGATACAAATTTAATGTATAAACTTATCAATTACAGTCCTAAAACAACAATGAGAAGATACAAACAAATAACTCTCCATTACACAAGCAGTTGGCTATCAGGACTAAAAAGCTAAATGGATAACATGCTTGCGTTTGAAGCGAACGATACTGAGTTCGAGTCCCAAATTGCTTGTCAACTCCGGGATTCAGGTACATCTAGCTGACAAATCCCAGAATAGAAAGATACGCGCATCAAACTAGATTCCACTGCTACCCACTATCCATATATGCTTAAAAAGCTTGTGACTGAAGGTAATATCAAGGCAGTCTGTACAGTATGCACACGTACCAACAAGAGATTGATCAATTACAGTCGTAAATTACAACTGGAAGATACAAACAAACAATTCCAAGTGAATTTAAACTCTACCCCCCATTACACAACCAGTTGGCTATCAGGTCTAAATAGCTAAGAGAATAACATGATCGCATTTGAAGCGAACGATACTAGGTTCGAATGCCATAGTGAACATTAAGTCTAAGATGGAGGTACATCTAACTGACGAGTCCCAGAATAGAACGGATCGTGCTCCCTGGATTTCACATCTAGCCACTATCGCATCTAATGCATATATACCAATTAGATACTAATCTATTGCCATGGTAACCATCCATGAAAAGCAAACTATACCAAAATGTATAGATTTTGTTTTTACAAAAAAAAAATCTAAATAAGTCACTATATTCATATTGATCATTCTGTTTATACAGTTATCCATATAAATAGATAAATAAAATGTGAAGAACAGCTGTTTCTATTAACTCAAATTAATCTCACCCTCGTCAGTAGATATTCAGGTCTATATACACATGCATATATCTACACTGTATTACATTTATATATATATATATACACCATTTACTGTCTTCTTATATACATTTCTCATTGGAATATAAATACGTATTTACTATGGTGGATACAAAGGTAGGTAGGTATATGAATATTATGAAATATTGAAAATGGAATCCTCTTTCTTTTTTTTCTTTTTTTCTTTTTTTTTCTTCTTCTTCTTCTTCACAAATGTTAAAAACGAGTAAAATTGAAAAACTTTCATTCATTCTATCATGTTTTAATCAATTTTAGTAATAAAAAAAGAAAAAGAAGAAAAAAGAAAAAGAAGAAAAAAGAAAAAGAAAAAAGAAAAAGAAAAAAGGTTTTTATTTTCTGTATTTAACTCGGCAAGCGATCAAAATATACAACAGCTGTTCAGTAATCTATTTAGTGAAAAGATGATGATTATGGTGATGGTGATGATGACGATGGTGACGGTGGTGGTGGTCGTGGTGGTGGTGGTGGTAGTGGTAGTGATAGCGATGGTGATAAAGTATAATAAATTAAATTGTTTATGGAAAAATTCAATTTTTCACTTCTATTTAAATAAATAAATCAATATCAGAAAGGGGATTTTGTAGATATTAAAGTTGAGACCAACTAACGGTGTTAATGTCTAACTTGAACTAATAAACAAAATTGAGTGATACATTCACTATTAATTTCCTGGATTAGTTGAAGTTAAACATTAACAGTATTGGATGCCGGCTAGCTCAATGGTTTAGAGGTTAAACGTTCGCGAATGTGTGATAGGTCCTAGGCCCCCAAATGCTCTGGTACGGCCGAAAGTGGGGAGAGTCCACTCTCCCTCTACAAATGCACTCACATGGCCACGCGTATATAGCCTCTGACAGGGAAGTCCTACTCACTGCCTTTTCGCATCAGGGGTGTTGTTTACGAAAATGAGAGGACGAAAAGCGAATGTACGGCGCTATAACAGAATCCCAAATCAGTGGTGCACATGGGCTCCAGTATCCTGAAGGTACAAATGGCGTATGAATCAATCGTTGGTCACCGGCTACCATGAGACCGCATCTCCTTACGATTTTCCACTGCCTTGTGGGTCAGACCTTTAAGTTGAAGGTTCGGGGTGTTGCTCCCTTAAGAAAACCACCTGATTCGGTTTGGGCAGCCGGGCAGTATCACAGCCCTCACACATATCAAGTAACATCTGTGTGGAGCATATGTATTGTGTGCCTCCTTGTACCAATATCTATGTGTTAAAATAAACAAGTAAACTAAAAAAGATAGGTCCTAGGTTCGAATCTTAGGAGGCGGGATCGTGGATGTGTAGTACTGAGAAGTTTTACAATAGAACGAAATAAACGTCCAGTGTTTCAAGGTTTTCCATGATGGTGGTCTAGATTCAACTGACTCATGATCCATTGAACCATTGAAATAAATAAATAAATAATTATCGAAGTGATCCAAACCAATAGTATGACTTACGCTTATTACCCTTTATGGAGGAACACAGGCCAACCGCCAGTACTCTCTATCCAACTCTGTCCTATGTAATCCTTACCAGATAGTTCCAGTTTCTATTTATCCTTTTCCTATTTGTTTTCAATTCCCGATGAAGTATGTTGTACCGCTCTACTTTATCATTTTCCTACAGGATTTCAAGTTAGGGTTCGTCTCATGATACTAAAAATAAACACACACACGCACACACACCAAAACTAGTAATATATCGTATAATAACACAAGTGGTGTGTATTTTTCAACAACAACAAAAAATCTTCTAGAATTTTCTATTCCATCTATTTTGATCTACAGATCTTCTTAATCATCTCAAAATCATATAAGCGTAATACGCTTCTGGTTGTTCAAAAGTGGAAGAATTCAGCTAAAAGTCAGGCTTCCATTCGAGAATAACTGTATTTACTCCATGAGTATCTTCATCAACTCATGTAAGATATAGATCATCTAACTCAGTGAACAAAACTCTATCAAATTTATCCACTTCAGTTACAAATCTTCTTCATCATCTATTCCATCTATTTTGATCTACAGATCTTCTCAATTATCTCCAAATCATATAAGCGTAATACGCTTCTGGTTGTTCAAAAGTGGAAGAATTCAGCTAAAAGTCAGGCTTCCATTCGAGAATAACTGTATTTACTCCATGAGTATCTTCATCAACTCATGTAAGATATAGATCATCTAACTCAGTGAACAAAACTCTATCAAATTTATCCACTTCAGTTACAAATCTTCTTCATCATCTATTCCATCTATTTTTAATGAAGTGAATTAGTTTGTTTTTTTTTTTTTTCTTCCTTTTTTCTTTTTTCTTTTCTAAGATAATTTTTTTTTTCAAATTTTATTGATTATTTGTTTTTAGAAAAAAAAAAATTAAAGTAAACAAAATTTTTTTTCTTGATTAACAAAAATAGTACTGAAATCCAATTTTATAACTAAGATGTTTATTTAAAATTTTTTTTTAAAAAAAAACAATGAAAAAAGAAAACAACGAAGAAAAAAAATGAAGAGAAAACTGTTTAGATACATATGATTCTATCATTGGATTAAATTTAAGAACTACTCACCAAGAAGGGATCATTTTGTGTCAGTTAGCTACAACGTAGGATCAGGGATATATATATACATTGGTCTAAGTTGTCATACTTCATTAGAACAACAAGATGAACATCAAATTGATAGAAGTAGTTAATTCGATGGTAGTAATATAGAAAAGAAAGTTTGTATATAAGGAAATAGTACAGAAACAACGAATTAGCTGGTAGAAAGTAATTTTCACCTCATGATTTAAAGGAAAACGAAGAGCGTATACATCTACACTATTGTGATCGATTCTGAACCATGTCACCAAGAGTCTCCAACCATTGGTTACGATAGTCACGCGGACTTCAACCAAGTAGTCTATATCTACCAACATTGTTCAGACTAGAAGTTCGTGACTTTATGGACTGATGTCACGTTTTGGTTTGGCTGCCCTAACATTCTTCCAACTGTTTCCAATACTAGTCATGATTGCACGTCGTGGTAATCGGTGTTTAGGTATACGTAACACGTGACCCAAACATCTCAGTCGATGATGATCTACAACCTCATCAAGTACTTTACCACCGTTCTCTAATACCCTGTGTCGAACCTCACTATTACTTATTCAATGATCTCAGTAGATGCGAGCAATATTTCTAAGACATCTACGATTGAATCCTAGTAACTTACGAGTACCTTATACTCTTAATGGTCACGTTTCTCAGCCGTAAACTAAAACAAAACGAAATGTTGTGCAATGTACTCGTTTCTTAATTGATAGACGTATATCTAGCCTTTGCCATAGGTGATGTAAGTTGGCAAAAGTCAAACGAACTTTTTAATCCATGTCAAGATTTCTTCAGACATCAACCCGTTAGAGTTGGTCAAACTTCCATCATTATAATTAATAACAATGTAGGTATTATATGTCCCATAACTAATCGTCATTAAGTATATGTTTATGATTATGATGAATAAACTAAAAATCGTACATCCAACGGATGAAATGTAATTCACTCGTTGTGAGGTTTACACAATTTCAAAACTGTACAATCGTATATTATCAATCTAATGACCTACTTGAATATCTGGTCTACCTGTTTCTACCCTTTAGATATTTCATACAGGTTATCTGTTTTTATTTGCTATCATACATCAATATGTGTATTAGTCGCATAACCTACTTAAACTGGTTTACCACCTTTCAATTAGTAAGCTACAAAACTGTATAATCAAAGACATCGTGGTGGCTAGTAGGCAATATACATTGAAAAGAATGAACACTATTCAGATATCGATTTTTGAATTGTTAACATCTAACTGGTGATCACTAATTGGTAATATGGACTGTCTTCAATGTCTAAGCATGTATCGTAATTGTGATGTAATTACAATTTAAGAATCCTGGTTAAGTGATTTACAAGACCATTGCTCAGTATCATTAGAAGATTTCGATGTGTCGTCTGGATCAATCAAGCAATAACAAAAGGAAACTCCTAGAGTTCTAGTGAGAAGCAGTGACCAGTGGAGTTCAATCAGGTCTGTTGTGAGATATCAACTCATTGAAGACAATGGTGATGGTCGCGCAATTTCATGGATTGGTTGAAGTTAGAAATTAATACCGTTAGATGGTGGCCAGCTCAGTGGTCTAGTTGGTTAAGCGCTCACGCGCAAGACTGATAGGTCCTAGGTTCGAATCTCGCGGTGGGCAAGATCTTGGATGCACACTGTCGAGGAGTCCCATACTAGAACGAAACGGCCGTCCAGTGCATTCAGGTTTTTCATGATGTTGGTCTAGCTTCAATTCACTCATGATTTCAACTATTGAAATTCTATATTGTATTAAAAATACAATATTGAATAAAGTAGTAGTAATCATAGTATTATTATTATTATTATTATTATTATTATTATTATTACTATATGCTGACTGATCACATGTTACTACTCATCACACTACTCATTACTATGAGTAGAAATTTCTTCAATCTCAAACCGGATGTTTGTTTTTTTTTTCTCCCCACATTCCAAACGCAATAAAAAAAGAGGAAATATGAATGACATATAATATAATAATGGCGCCATATCATTCAACTACTCATTCAATCAATTGTATAAACTTGAACAGATTATTTATTGAATAAAGTACTTCTATAGAAGGAAGAAAGAAAATAACGTTTATTTATATTTTAACCGCTTGTTATGGGTGCTTAGTTACATGGTTGATGATGAAAACAAATGCAATTGATTATTGTGTTTATGTATTACATTTTATTGAATAATAGAAGTGTAAGAATGAACTTCGGTGAATACAAGAAGCTGATATCACTTTGAAAATAATCGATGAAAAAGTGAAACTATAATTTATGGATGAATCAATGAGGTATAAGATAACAGGTTTGAAATTTTGGCGCGAAATTTATTCATACATTTGGATAAATAAAGTTTTAACATTATAGCTGATGTACGTTTGTGATGAACACCTTCCCCCCCCGCCAACAACTGTAAATCATAATTCGAATTCCTCACGCTCATTTAAAACCTTCATTTGGTCCTAGTTATTAGATGGATACTCTCAAGATCAGTTTAGCATCGCTTAAAGGTCGTTCATAAATTATAGTCTCATCTAAGAATACATACAATAGATCATGTTGATTTGATATTTACACAAAAGAAGTTTTATATACGAGTCTAGTTATCACAATTGATTGATCACTCGGTGACCAATGTCATGCGTGTCTAGTCCTTATTATTAGTGTAGATCGAATGCTATCGAGCAAGTTGCAATGTGGCCACCAGTCTAGGTGACTCGACACCGCGGGCACTATTGTAAGATTAGATGGTGGCTGGAGGTAGTCAACAGGAAACCCTGAACCCGGGTTTCGAGCTACTTGGCACTCGTCAACAAGGTGTACCTGTAATCTTTGAGGGAACTGATGCTCCCTGGCGGATTCGATCCCGTGTCACCCAGCTTCACAGTCAGAGACGTTACCACTGAGCTATCCGGGCCGCGACCGACTTCCTGTAGGACTGAGATGTAATTACAATTGGTAGGTCACTGGGTGACCAATGTCATGCGTGTCGAGTCCTTATTATTAACTGTAGATCGAATGCTATCGAGCAATTTGCAATATGGCCATCAGTCTGGGTGACTCGACACCGCGAGCACTAGTTAGGTTGGACCACTATTGAAAACCAGGAAGCATCGGACGGTTATTTCGTCGTAGTTAACGATTCATCAGTAGTACACATCCATAGCTATCAAATACCTTCAGGTTTTCAATAATGGTCTAGCTTAGAATAACTCGTGAATTCAACTTTGAAAATACTACAATGCTTACAAATCCCTCATACTAATAAAAATAACGTTGTCGAATTTATCTGAGTACTCAAATCACAGAATCAAGTGGTAGCTCAATTCAATACTTTTAATACTGACCATTTTTATTGATTAGCCAAATCAAAGGATGTTCAAAGTTGCTTTTTTTTCTTTGATGAAGTACATTCTTGAATTCAGTATTCTTTTTCTTTTTGTAGATGAGACGAGATTTGTCTTCATTTATTGTTGTACATTTTGATCTGGATGAAATAGAATATTGATGTGAACAGAAAAACAAGAGGCCTTGACGAACTACGGAAGCTTTTTTTTCGAGGGACGTTATTTCATTTCATTCAAAGATTGTATGAAATCGGGAAATCGGGAACCAGATCGGAATCGAGAATAAATCGAGTAGTGTTTCAGTTGACCTGTCTTCTCTCATTCGCGTACTTGTCAGTCAATCAGATGATAGAACTGTTTTCTTCTCTTTACTCCACTTTGAACTTACGAATACTAGCCTCAAGGTTAAGCCGGTCAGCTTGTCGCGTGAAAGTTTTAATCTAGATTAGACAAGTTATCCTCAGCACCAAATGTGGGTAGACAGGTTAAGTTCGTAATAAATATAGTGATTATGTTGGCTTAAAAGCAAGGGTAAGTCTTCGTAGTGATCTCTGAATTGTTTTTGGTTTATGATCACCCAATTTGTTCTCAAATCTTTTGTAGTGAATTTATTATATTATTTTGGTTTCGTAGATATATTTTAAAGGATTTAGAGGAGCATGATACCTGCTATTATGCAACAGGAAGAGATGTGCTTTTACTTTTTTGAAGCGGGATGACTTTTAGATAAGCAGAACATTTATGGCGTAGGCGAGATATCCGTCTATCAACCAAAGGACGTGTTTACTGCACAGAAGTTCGTTCTGTCCTACTTTATGGCAGTGAAACAAATCCAGCAAGAGTAGAGGATATTCGTAGGTTACTACTAGTATTTGATCATAGGTGTCTTCGAAACATTGCTCGTATATCTTAGGACCACCGAGTAAGTAATACAGTTGCTAGGAAACGGGTGCTAGGTAAGGATAGAAAATCAATTGATGAAGTATTGAAACTTGGTCAGTTGAGATGGCTGGGACATGTGTTACGTATGTCCGATCACCGACTGCCCCGACGTGCGATTTTTTCTGGTGTAGGAGTAGGTTTGGAGAAAGTTAGAGGCGGCCAGACCAAAATTCGTGAAGTCACTGACAAGTGGACTGAGCCATGTTTGTACGTGTAGACTACCTGGTTGGGATCCGCGAGATGATAGCAACCGATGGTTAGAGACTTTGAATGACATGGCTCGAAATCGTTTGCAATGGCGCAAGTGCATCCACACTTTGTGTTCTCCCAAATTCTAATCTTCTGAATTCTTCATGTGTTGAAGACGACAGATCCCCAAAAACTCATAGTTTGTAATTTATCTTGTGGAGCTTGTATGCAGATGTATACGTGGGCATTTCTTACCGCCCACGCACATAGTTGATTGACGAATTTATCGATTAAATGTTTAAATATTTCAATGGCAGTCAATTGACGAACTTATCGATTAAATGTTTCAAAGCTCCATGACAATATCGATGTATATATAATTGTATATATACGTTTTGAAATTGTCTTGTAAAAAGTTTGCTGGTTTTCTGGTTGTTACAGAATATACTTTCATTCTAAGCTTGGTCTTCTCACTCTAGATAGCGGGGCTGGGACGCGTCAATAGATAGCTTACTGGACCTTGGTCACCGAATCCTCGATCTCGTTCTCCAACTACGTGAACCCGTGATAGCTCTCTCTCTCTATCTCAAAACCTAACATCATGTCCCTTTTTTCTCTTCCCATATATAATTCACGGTATTATACTCGTTGAATAACATCTTCAAACCCAAATCTTTGCGATTATAAACAATGTTATTCGAATAGTAACAATTCATCTATTTCTTTGTATGACTATAATCACTATTATGTTTGTATAAACGTGTATGCTTAATCGCATGTGACAACCTACTCAGATATCACTCTACAGCTTAAATATTGATCTCATAAATAACTTCTATAGTTGAGATCATGAAACCATTGAAGCTACGCCACCACCATGGAAAACCTGGAAGCACTGGGCGGCCGTTTCGTCATATTGTGGGACATCTCTACAGTGCGCATTGACGACCCCGCCCTGAGAGATTCGAATACAGGACCTATCAGTCTTGCACACGAGTGCGTAACCATTAGATCACTGAGCTGGTCAGCATCCAACAGTGTTAATGACTAACTTCAACTAATCCACCAAATTGGGCGATACATTCACCAATGTCATCAGTGAGTTACTATCTCACAACAGACCTGATTGAACTTCACTGGTCAATGCTTCTCACTAGAACTTCAGGATATACATTTTGAAACCAGTCACTAGTGAGCATATGTTGATTAGTAGCAGAAGAGTTCGAATTCCAGGAGGCAAAGTCGTAGATGCGCACTGCTGAGGGGTCCCACAATAGGACGAAAGGGCCTTCCAGTGCTTCCAGGTTCTACATAGTGGTCTAGCTTCACTTGACTCATGATCTGTACTACAATCTCCACAAAACCCCATCTTAAATAACTCTTGATAAATCATTCTCTTTCCCATGTATATATGTACTCGAATCCTATTAATAGCCTTTGCCTTACCTTGCTACACCTTGATTCGAATTCATCATTAAATTCGCCCATATACCCCCTCTTTCACACACACACACACATACATGCTAACACATACATTAGCCTTTCTACTCCAATTCGCTCGATGTATTTATAACTTTGTGATCTGTGCTATCCTTTAATAAAATCTAGTCGCCCCATCTTATTATCTTCTGAATTCAAACACCATTGGGAATTTATATGCTAATGGTTACCAAGGTGATTGATTAATGTATCTAAGTCACTACAACCTTAATACTAAGTTTTGCATACAATTGGCATCTCAGATAAATAATAATAAATGATTTTATTTCACTTTTGAAAGAAAAAGAAAGATAGAATTGAACAATCAACATTTCTATGCCTAATGATATTGTGAATGCTCTCTGATGATTTCATAGTGAAATTCAGTTCAGGATGTAGATTTTCTGATGTTTTGTAACTCAGTGTAAGCCACTTCTTTAGAGTAAATCAAGATTGATCCAAGTTTAAGTAATACAAAAGAACAACACATGAACATTATCTGCGATCAATCAAAACACAAGTCTGAACAAATCAATGACAAGTCACTGTGGTCGAGGTGATTCATAAGCGACATGTATGTAGATTTGTGTGTGTGTGTGTGTGCATGTGTGCACTGTTGAGGATGAAAAATGTGTGACCTATATGATGAGAAAGGGTAAAGTTTAATTTGTATGTAAGATAATATTGTGAATTGTGTATAATATCAGACTCGGTGGCTAGGATAGATGGATAGTTCAAGTAGGATGTATAATAAAGCCTTTTTTTCTCATTTTGATTTGTTTACTTATTTACTCTGAAGAAGTGACTTACACTGAGTTACGAAACATTAGAAATACAATTTTTTTGTTTACTCACAAGGATATTACAAGTATACTAATTTATTTATAACCATCTATCCATTGCCCAATTTATTCGAAATTATCAAAGCAAACCTTGGTAACGATACTCTCTAGTTTGAAGAAAAACTAACAGGATTGACAAAACTTACATCCACTATTTGTCACAAGCTAAATTCATTAAAGCAACGATGGATAGTGGCTAGTAGTGGAATTCGGGATGCGTGTTTCGTCTTATTCTGGACTCGTCAGTTGGATATATCTGTATCCCAGAGTTGATGTTCACTCAGGCACCTGTGTGTATGTGTGCGTATGAGAGAGAGAATATATAGGCGAATTTATAGTCAAATGGAATCAAGATGCAGTAAGGCAAAGTAAAAGCTATTAATGAGATTTGAGCACATATATACATGAGGAATACACATATATAATGGCTTTATGCAATATTGTATTCTTGGCGTAGCATAGAATTTTCAGCACAAAGTATTTCAATAAGTTTCGTTTTTCAATAGTTGAAATCATGAGTGAATTGAAGCTAGACCACCATGAAAAACTTGAGAACACTGGATAGCCGTTTCGTTCTAGTATGAGACTCCTCGGCAGTGTGCATCCATGATTTCACCCACCGCAAGATTCGAACCTTAGACCTATCAGTCTCGCGCGCGAGCACTTAACCACTAGACCACTTGACAGTTATTTTGAGTTCCAGATGTTCTTCAGTTGTGAGTATGCTGCTCTTGCTTTGCCGATCCACTCCTTCACATCTGCATCAGATCAATATGTAAAAGTTTTTACATCTTCTAAATCTTCTTCTTCAATTGTAATTGGATTGATGCATATTGTGTTGTATCGGAGAATCTTACTTTTCCCTTTGTGCATGTTGAGACCTACTGCTGCTGAGGCTGCTGCTGCTACACTGGACATCTTCACCATTAGGTTGCCAATAATGATGTAATATCTAAAATTCTTGTATTTTTATAAATGATAAGCCTTTAGTACGAAATAACTCTTCAGAGATGTTACATTTTAACATTGTAACTTGTTGCTGAATAGAATCGACATTATTTAGTGAATGAACATTGTACTATTGAAAGGAAATCACTTTATTGAATGTAGGAACAGTATTTATTTATTGAATAATGATCTGAAGCTGATCATATTACAGGATAACATTTTTACTGGCAAAACTAATCATCATTTGGTTTATGTACAAAATATAGTATGTTGTATACTACTTATATTGATATATATAAGTAGTATGTAACGTTGGTTGAAAGTGGAATGACTGTAAGCAGAAGAATGAGAAGATTAAAAATGAACAGAGATGAAGGAATAATAAAATTTTTAGGAGCTAATTCATGGATGTGCAAATGATGTATTTAATCAAGCAAAACATTCTGTAATTTTTAGTTTAAACAATAGACTTGATAAGTTTATGGTTCGAAAAAGCATATATCGACTTTAGTTTGGACAGTTGAGTAATATCGCTAGACGTGAAACATAGCCGTCTACCCACCTCAAATGACCTGATACGGCTGAGAGTGGAGAGAGTCAACTATCCCTCTCTAAATAATCTCATATCGCCATGTGAATATAACCACTGACAGGGAAGTCCTTCTTCACTGCCTTCTTGCATCACAGGTATTTTTTACAAAACTGAGAGGACGAAAAGGCATTTTAACCAGGTCGGTGCATATGGAGGATTCACCCAAAGGAGTTGAAAAACCCAGATTACAGATTAATGGTGCATTTAGACTACAAGATCCTGAAGGAATAAATGGTGTATGAACCAATTATTGGACACCGGCTACCATCAGACAATATATCTCCTTATGTTGTTCCACTTCATTGTGGATCAGACGTTGAGGTCAAAGGCTCCGGATGTGACCCCCCCCCCAAAGAGAACCGCCTGTTCTATTTTGGGCACCAGGGCAGTATCTCGGCCCTCACATAAATCAAATAATTTATGTGGCCCATATCTATTTTGTACCTCCTTGTACCAATGTTTATATGTTTAAATAAAACAATAAATAAACATAGTGTAGCTTAAAGTCGAACAAAACAAATATATACTTGTAAAGTGGATAAGGTTCTGAAATAAGCATTATTTGATTATTTGAAGAAATAGATATCTCATTATGAGTAAACAATACCAGCCTATTATAGTATCTATGACCTAGTGAACTTAATACACCTGTAGTGATATGTGACATTATGTAATAAAATCATATTATCAATTAGTGATGAGTCATTTTTCATTGCTTTAAGCCATTTATATACTGACAAATAATCTTGAAAGTAATTTAGAAGTTTGTGCTGCGGATGATGTCGTTCAAAAGAATGATGAAAGCTCTACGATTAAACCATCCAGATCAGAGAACAAAATTCCATCAAAATCATTCATCTGAGTTATAAATCTTCTCCACCAACTCAAAATTCTTGTAATTGATGTCCTAGATTTCTGTTATCATTGTTATTCTTATAATTTCCCTTGAGTATATATATATAATATACATAAACTTTAAAAGCCCTAAGTTCATTTTTAAGATTTCAATTTGTTGTTTTGGTTAGTTGATTTCAACTATATTGAATGAGAAGGAATTACCTACCAGTAATATTTGAAGATGATTCCAGTTAACAAGTAAACTATTGATTGACTGTCTGATGATCAAAGAGTTAAGAATAGGTTGTTAGTTCAGAAGATCCTGAATTCAAACCTTAAAGTGAAGTAGTAATTTATGATACCTGAACAAAATCAATGCCTAATGGTTCTGAGATTTCAATGATTTTCTAATTAAGTTCAGTTCATGATGAAAACTTTAATGTTGGTTACTAGTGTTAAGCCTATATAACTCATTCTAGCTTTTATTCTTCTTGAGTCACATTTAGGCCTTGTTAATTATTCACTTATTAACCTTAACTGATTTTTTTATATGAACGATATGTGTGTACCCTTCTTATCCGATTCATCCCATGTATTTAGGCTATATTTATGAAGTGATTACAAGTTCATCTAATCTGAGAATGGAACAAAGATTCTATGACCAAATACCAATAAACTAACTATTCCAATGTGCCCTTAGCCTCTCTAACTAGAAAGAGAAGTTCAAATTCGAAATGGGGAAATATATTTTGCAAGCAACCAGAAGCATGAGCAATAACAACAGACACAAATCAAACGCATATATATATACAGCATAAAATTGTCCATTGGAAGCGTTACAAAATAGTATATTAAAAGATACTATGAACCAATAGTGTTTAAGTTTCTCCCAAGTAGAACATACAAAAAATGGGCGCTACTGGCGCAAAAAAACAAAAAACTCAAATTTTTAGAATAAAATTATAAAAACAAGGTAATTACCAAGTGAGTTCTGGGGTATCTAATACCCCCCCCCCTCAATACCCCATATCATTATTCCACCTTCTATATTAATAACAGTGAACAATATAAAAAACAAACAAAGAAAACTGAAAAAAATTGAAAAATTAAAAACATAAAACATCAACATTTTCAAGAGACTACTATTCTGGTATCCAACGGTTTTAATGTCTAACTTCAACCAATCCACGAAATTGAGTCATTAACTTCAGTAAGCTGATATCTCACAACAGACCTAGTTGAACTCCACTGATAACGACTTCTTACTAGAACTCTAGCAAATGCATCTTAAAGTCTAATGGTTAAATGCTCACGCGCGAGACTGATAGGTCTTTGGTTCGAATCTTGCGCGTCAGGATTGTGGATACACACTACTGAAGAGTCCTATACTAGAACAAATCGGCCGTCCATTGATTCCAGCTCTCCACAAAACTCCTTCTGTTCATTTCAAAGAGAAACAAAATAAAAAGAACTACAATATATAAAAGAAAAACAAATCACAATCAAAGAAATAAATAACTTCCCAAATATACAATGAAAGAAAAAAAGAAAGAATAGAAAAGAAAAGAAAAGAAAAGAGAAAAATAGAAAACAAGTCACAATTTAAAAGATACTGATTAACAAAACAAAAAGAATCAAGTAAATACCTTTAACATTTCATTATTTATTTATCTATTTGCTATTGTTTATATCCCTTATGAATTGATGATGTATTACATTAGAATCAATGCATTCTCATTTATTAGTTATTACATATAGATTGCATTCAATGATGAACATTATTATGATTATGATTATGATTATTAATATGCTTCTCGTAAGAGAAGAAACGATAATAACAGTACAGTAACAAAGTAAACCAAGGTAATGATAATAATAATAATAATATTGATTATTTTTTGTTTATTTAAACATATAAACATTGGTATAAAGGGGTATCAAATAGATTTGTGTGAGGGCTGGGATACTGTTGGGGTGTCTAAACCGAAATAGGTGATTCTCTTAGAAGGCCATACCCGGAGCTGTTGAACTAAAGTTCTGATCTACAATGAAGTGGAACAACATAAAGAGATATATTGTCTGATGGTAGCCGATGTCCAATAATTGGTTCATACACCATTTATTCCTTCAGGATCATGAAACCTATATGCACCATTAATTTGTATTCTGGGTGTTTCAACTCCGCTGGCTGGATCCTCCATATCCACCAACCTGGTTAAAATGCCTTTTTATTCTTTCAGTTTTGTAAACAATACCTGTGGTTCAAGAAGGCAATGAGTCGAACTTCCCTATCAATGGTTGTATGCATATGATCATGTGAGATCATTTGGAGAGGAATAGTTAACTCTTTCCACTCTCAGCCATACCAGGGCATTTGGGGGGCAATAATAATAATAATATAGTTTACCTAATATTATAACAATAAAGTAAACGAATATCAAAACAAACCATTGAAACAATTAAACAACAACCAAAAAAATAAAGAATCAATGAATGATGATGATGATGATGATTCAATGTTTAATGGATTGTTTGTTATACCAATGAATAGGTTTATTTACTTATTTGTTCTTTGCTGTAAGCAAAACATACTTCAATAAAGTGATGAACAAATCTAATGACAATTGATGAATATCATAAAGGATAATATAAAGGAAAACTTTGATCTTTTGTTTGTTTCCCAAAGGGCATTTTACATTGAATGACCTTATTATTAGTATTAGTGTTATTGTTGTTGTTGTTGTTGTTGTTTTTCTCTTCTTAAGAAATAAACTGTATATATATATATATAATTCATCAACTGATAAATACATACTCTAATGGTAGATATACAATGGAAAGAGTGAAATCAGTTAATCAGTGAATACAATAATCTTGAATGATATTAAAGGTATTGAGAGTAGTTATCATTTTCCGATTGCTCACATCGGGGAAGAGATCTTCTAGAAGTATCAGAAAAGAAAAGTCGTAGTCTTAATAACTTGAGAGAGTGACAGAAGTGACCAAGAGGTCGGTTACACATGACCTTTTTGTAGGTGATTTTTGTGTTAGCATTGTACTTGTTGGGACCTCACCGTCGAAGAAGGATATTCATGGGATATGGCAAGATGTGCATTTTTAAAGTGAAACATTCCTAACCCCATACCTTGTTATGGAAAGGCAGTATCTCTGTTATGCTGGTTGTCTGAGGGAAACACCTTACTGCTGTCATATTTCTGTACATTCAGCAGTAAGGCTTCGTTTTCGGACCTTGGGTTTACTGTTTTTATTCTTGCCGTTCTTCAACCGACCTGTCTTGCATGGTAGAACCTTGAAGAACGATTGTTCTGGCTAGTATAGTTCGATTGGTTCATCACAATAAGCAAGTCCTACCACCACGTCAAGGTAGCACCAAAGGTCGGGAAAAAGAGTAAAATAAATTTAATGGAAAATATTCATAGTTTAGGTGGATGATTTTGGTGGAGTTTTTCGTTCACTAAGCACAATAATTATATCTTCTGAACAACATTATCAGTATAAACTATAAACAGAAATGAGATGTTTGAATCTTGATTAGTTGTTGTCGATCTTTGATCTTTCCTTTTGACCTATTTATTGATCCTTTTTTACTTCTAAATGAAGACCTTCTAATTCCCAGGGCAGAGTTTACACATTGTTAACATTGATTGAATGACCTATTCAGTATACAGTGAACCGGAGAACCATGTACTTATTTATATTCGATAATTTTGATGTTTGATTCCATATTAATTTGAAAAAACTTGGATCAGATTATTAGACGAAACGTTGAATTTACTTCAAATTCTTTCGCCAAGATTTCACAAATACAACATTCTTCCTCTTTGATATCTCACAGTTTAAATGATTTGAGTTGTTTTTTCTGGTTAACGTTCTTTTTAGCGGGATGGGGTCGCTAACTTCATGCCCAACTCTCCTCCTTCATCCGGACTTGGGACCGACAGTAGCCCCAGAAGTGTTCCAGTGATACCTAAAACGACCTTGAAACGCTTTTGTTCACTTATTAATGAATAAATATAGAAGTTAGAGTAATCACAAATGCTGTCATAATTAACTGAACATTGAATTCATATGATCAGTTTAAGTAGTTTTGAACAAACAAAGTAGAAAATGTCCAAAGAACAGTAGTGTTTAAATCTGAGTTTTCCAATGCATAGTATCTCAATAATTCATAAACTTTTTCTAACAACGTTTGAGTGCATATAGTAAAGATTTTGTAACATATATATAAACTTTAATAGTTGAATTTATGAGTCAATTGAAGCTAGATCACTATGGAAAACCTCGAGGCACTGGATAGTCGTTTCGTCCTAGTATGGGAATCCTCAGCAGTGGGCACCTATGATCCCGCCTCGCGAAATTTGAACCCAGGATCTATCAGTCTCTCGTGAGAGTGTTAAACTTCTAAACTACTGAGCAGACATCCAACGATGTTAATATCTAATTTCAACCAGTCCATCAGTGCAATTCAACCCAGTCTGTTGTGAAATACTAACTCACTGATGAAAATAGTGAACGATGACGCAATTTTGTGCATTGGTTGACGTTAGACATTAACATCATTGGATATCGACTGAGTAACGTAGAAGTTAAGCGCTCGCACGTGACAGTGATAGATCCTGGGTTCGAATCTCATGTGGCGGGATCGTGGGTGTCCGTTGCTGAGGATTCCAGTACTAGGACGAAACGGATACTCAGTGCCTCCCAGTTTTCCATGGTGATCTAGCTTCAGTTGACTCATAAATTTAACTATGAAATTATTATAATACCCACAAAAACCCTTCTCTGATATATAAATATATATACGAAGAATATTCTATTCAATCAATTCTCTTCAGATTCTCCAATTTGTATGCTTCAACTTATAATATAAAAAATAATGATCAAGTTTTTAATCCATAAAAGCACTATGGTTTGTTACAATAGTTGTACATTTTAAAAAGTAGAACATATAACATTTCAATGCTTGACTGATTACACAGTAAAGCAAAGATAATTTATATAGGTGAATAGAACGTTGAAAATTGAATTCGAAAGAGAAAAAACCGCGCTTGAGATTATTGATTTTAGTAAAATCTAACAACAAAAAGATTGAAAAATCTTATGATTGATTTAGAAGAGAAATGAAGTTGATCAATTTAATCTAATAAGAAATTTTCTTAATCCTGAAAGATTCATACTTACTTACACTTGTTACCGATTGTCAAGGAGTATAGGTCGTCTGCCAGTATTCTATAATCAAATAAGTCTTGGACATTCCTTTCCAGTTAGTTCTAGTTGTTATTTATTCGTTTCATATCTGCTTCTATTTCTCGACGCAATTTTTTCTTGAAACTTCTTCTTCACCGTTTTCATTGAGGATTCTAAGTTAGCGTTTGTCTTGTGATGCAGTTTGATGATTTGAGTAATATATGTCTGATCCACTTTCATCATCTTTTGCTAATTTCCTCTTCAGCTGGTAGTTGATTTGTTCTCTCCAACAGTAGACGGTTTTTTATGATATCCGGTCAATGGATATTGATTATCCTACAGTAGAACAGTCTTGACGTTCATATTGAAGATTCTGACTTTGATATTGTTTCACAGACAGTTTCTTTGAGTTCCATATGTTCATCATTTGTAAGAATGCTGTCCTTGCTTTACCGAACCTCACCTTTACGTCTGAGTCAGATCCACCTTTATTGATCGATGATGTCTCACAGGTACGTGAAAGATTTCATATCTTCCAGAGTTTTTCCGTCAAGTGTGATTGGGTTGCTTGGTGTTCTCCGTGTTGTATTTGAGGATCTTGTTTTTTCCTTTGTGTATACTGAGGTCTACTGATGCAGAGGCTGCATGAAATAAGTCAATATGGTTGAACTACACAAATCATTCATAAATAACAGAACTAATAAAATGTGATTTCGATTTACGTGATAGAAGAACATTCAGCAATTGCTCGCTCATATTATTAAAATACGAGAAGTAGTATATAAATGTATATGTACACACAGACACACATACAACTGTCCTATTGAGAGAAAGAAGCACCTTGATAATTAACCATAATTACTTACTTGATCCTGTTACTCATAATGGAACATACGCCACCAACCAGCATTTTCATACCCACTCTGTCCTCAATCTTCCCTTCCACTTCCTCTTCAATCATTCTTCATTCTTCTCATGTCTATCTCCATTTCCCGGCGTAATGTGTTCTTTGGTGTTCCTCTTCACCACCTTCGACATTGAGGATTCCATGTGAGAGCTTGTCTTGTGACACAGTTGTGTGCGTTCCTCAATATGTGACGTATCCACTTCTAGCAATTCTTCATGATTTCTTCCTCCACTTGAATATGGTTTGTTCTCTCTCATAGCAGGTTGTTACTAATAGTGTCTGACCAACGGATTCGAACTACTTTGCGTAGACAACTGTCAATAAACACTTGTATCTTATGGATGATGGCTTTAGTGATTCTCCAGGTCTCCACCCTATACAGTAGAACTGTCTTGACATTTGTATTGAGTTCCAGATGTTCTTCAGTTGTGAGTATGCTGCTCTCGCTTTTGCGATCCGCGCCGTCACATCTGCATCAGATCCACCATGTTTATCAATGATACTGCAGAGATATGTAAATGTTATTACATCCTCCAAATCTTCTTCGTCAAGTGTGATTTGTTAATTGAAAACTTGAACAAAAATTCTCCAGAAAATGTTGTTAAATTAAATGAGTCTAAATAAAATCAACATACATAACAGTTTTAGTTGAGATTATAAGTTAAGCAGTGTTAGACCATCATTGAAAACCTGAAAGCAGTTAATGACCGTTTCGTCTTAGTATGGGATTTCTAAACAGTATTCATCCACGATCCAGCATGTGGAACTCGAAACCAAGATCTTCGGTCTCTCATAGATGTTTAGTCTCTAACCTCTAAACATTATAAAAGTGAATAATTTTATTTACAAATACATATTTATCAGCTTTCTATTTATTATTATTATCATCACAACTAGTACAAACGGTATCAAACTATCAGTTGACAATGTTTTATTGTATATGTTCATCTATGTAATTCATTCTACCGTTATCATTGATTCATAAACTGCTTTGATTAATTTATGATTGAGATCATGAACCAATTGATGTTAGACTAACGTTGGAAACATGGAAGCACTGGATGGCCATTTCATCCTATTTTGGGTGCATACTGCTCAACAGTCCCAAAATAGGACGAAATGGTTGTATAATGCTTCCAGGTTATCAACAATGGTCTAACATCATTCAATTCATGATCCCAATCAGAAACTTAATAATCTCCACAACCCTATACTGATAATTGATTGATTTAGTATTTTCATATGTGCATATTAATACATTCTTTTACATGAGAGTGTCAAATTGTAAACAATAATGTTCGTTTATAATGTGTTGTTCGAATTTACAGTAAAAAGTGGGTTATAATAAGCTATTGAGTTTTTGTTTGAGCTAATGCGTTTCAGGTAGAGAAAGGTATCTACTTCAGACGATGGTCGCGCGATTTTATGCATTGGTTGAAGTTAGACATTAACACCATTGGATGCCGGCTCACTGGTCTAGAGATTAAGTGCTCAAACATGAGATTGATAGATCCTGGATTCGAATCTGGCGAGTCGGGATCGTGGATGCGCACTGCTGACGGGTTCCATACTAGCATAAAACGGCCGTCCAGTGCTCCCAGGTTTTTAATGATGATTTAACATCAATCGGTTCATGATCTCAATCAAAAACTTAATAATCTCCACAACCCCTATACTAATAACTAGCTTATTCTTTAATCATAGTACCATTTAAGAATATAGGATAGAGCATTTTTTAGAGATTACTATGGAAACAAAAGGGAAAATGGGGATAAAAAATCTCTCAGCATAGATAACAAATGAATAGATGAACGTATTTCTAGATTAGAATGATTACAGATTCATTATCAATCACAGATACCAACAAAATTAAGGGACTTGAAACAAACTACTTATAACTACTGATTTATGGTTAATTAACAATTGGCTAAAAAAATTGTCATAGCTATTTTAAGAGTTGCTTCAGGGCATATATCCTCTAATTAAAAAAATTTGGATACCTTCTTCATTTAAAACGTTGTTTTGTCTAGAAAAAGCTGTACGATGTTTTATATTTAGTAAAGTGACGTTTAATATTTAATTGTTGAATTCATAAGTCGATCTTAGTTGAACTACCATTGAAAACGTAGAACCAGTGGACGATTGTTTCGTCCCAGTATGTGACTCTTCAGTAGTGCACATCAATGATCACACATCTGGAACTCGAACCTAGAGCGTTAGGTCTCACGAGTGAACATCTAACCTCTAGAGCACTGAGTCGGCATCTCACGATGTTAGTGATGATCTTTCACAACCATTCATCCATTGTTTAAGGTAGATACTTGTATCTACCCAACACATATTGGACTCCACTGGTCACTGCTGAGGAGTCTCATACTAAGACGAAATAGTCATTCATTTCTTCCAGGTTTTAGTGGTGATCTAGCTGACATCGAACCATGAATCCAATTATTAAAAATTACTACAAACTTCACAATTCACCATTCTTACATTGAAGATTTTTACACTTAGCGAATCATTAGAAAAAAATTGATTCAATAATACAACTTAAATGTAGCAGCCATGATAATGAGTTAAGTTACAAGTAAGATTATTTTCCACAATATAATAACTCGAAAAGGTTCAAGCTCATGGATAACAAAGAAACTAGTCCACTGAAATGAATTTATCATGACCAATTCTGAGATGGTAACTCATTGGTGATAATGGTGGATGTGTCGCTCAATTTCGTTAGTTAGTTGAAGTTAGACATTAGCACCGTCAAATGCCGGCTCAGTGGTCTTGTGAATAAGTGCTCGCGTGCGAGACCAGTAGACCCTGAGTTCGAGTCCCGTGAGACGGGATCGTGGATGCGCACCGCTGAGGAGTCCCGTACTAGGACGAAACGGCCGTCCAGTGCTTCTAGGTTTTCCATGGTTGTCTAGCTTCAACTGACTCATGATTTAAACCAGTGGGATTTCTAAAATCACAAAACCCCTACTGATAAATATTATTATTACGAACTGTACAAGTGATTGTTTTACCGTACCTGTTTGTTTAAGTCTACTAAAAACACACATTCTTCCGTTGTCTGTGACTTTGCACGAACTCTCGTACGCTCAGTAGTCTTACTGGTAAACATTTGCAAGACCTCGGTATTATGTCGATACCACAAAATCACCAACAAATACATCTTACTATAACCTTCAACTGCCTTCTGATATTTGGCCTACGGAAGTATCTAACCTAGTAACTGGCAGGTAGTCTTCCTGTAGTGGTGATCATAGTCAACCGCGACTCGACACCTAATACACGCTTATGAATTTTAAACATCTTAATGACTGAATAAGGTATATTTTACTAAGATTGACACAATGTACAAGATAACAGTCTTTGCAATCAAAATTATACACAAACTAAAAGGATAAGAAACATGGACTAATGTACACATATTTCAGGTTATATATTATATAGTTAAGGATGATTTCGTGTGAATAGTATACTCCTAAAAAGAGGTCAATTATTGATCGATCCACTGGTAGCATGTCAAAAATATTTAAAAAATAGGTGATATAAGAGGTATCAGTTCTATATAGATAGATGATTGACAACACTGATAATTTACCAAAGTTCAGTTTAACCTAGATTAGATCAACTGACAACAATTAATTGACTTTAATAACTTTGAATACTGCTTGTTCATCTCTCCTGTTCTTGTTAATGATTCACTTTTGACTAGAACACTATCTAATTTCAATAATGAAATGGGATATCAAACAATGAAACAAACTAGTTCATAAGAAAAATGATGATAATTAAGTGAATAAATAAATACTCTTTCCTTTCAACACTATCATTCACTGAATTTGTACAACGTTTTAAACAATTATCAGTATTGGGGTTGTGGAGATTATTAAGTTTTTGATTGAGATCATGAATCGACTGATGTTAGACCACCGTTGGAAACCTGGAAGCACTGGACGGCCGTTTCGTCCTAGTATGGGACTCCTCAGCAGCGCGCATCCACGATCCGCTCGCGGGATTCGAACCCAGGGCCTTCAGTCTCGCGCGCGAACGCTTAACCTACTCGACCACTGAGCCAGCATTCAATGGTGTTAGTGTCTAACATCAACCAATCCACGAAATTGCGCGACCATCTTCCATTGTACTGAGGTAGATACCTGTCTCTACCCGACACGGATTAGCTCCACTGGTCAGGGCTTCTCACTGGAACTCCGAGAATTCCCTCACGAAGCTAGTCACTAGTGAGCACATGTTAATTATCAGTATTGGGGTTGTGGAGATTATTAAGCTTTTGATTGAGATCATGATTGATTATTCAGTAGTGATTGATATCATATTTACGTAATCTTTCATAATAGTAATAATGTAAGTAATGTTGTCTTTTGTACCATAAACTAACCTTGGAACTATGGTTTCTGTTTTTTTTTCGAACCTTAAATACAATGTTGCAGACCTAAAGGCGAGGATTAGCAAAGCAAGGACAGCATTCCTTCAATTAAAGAACATATGGAACTCAAAACAACTTTCAACCAACATCAAAGTCAGAATCTTCAATACGAACGTCAAGGCAGTCAGTTCTACTGTACGGAGTTGAAACTTGAAGAACTACAACAACCACCATCAAGAAGGTACAAGTATCTATCAATAGCTGTCTACGCAAGATACTCAACATCCATTGGCTGGATACCATCAGCAACAGCCTTTTTTGGAAGAGAACCAACCAACTGCCAGCTGAAGAGAAAATCAGGAAAGGACAATGGAAATGGATAGGACATACATTGAGGAAATCATCAAACTGCATTACGAGACAAGCGCTGACTTGGAATCCTGAAGGAAAGCGGAAAAGTGGAAGGCCAAAGAATACATTACATCGGGAAATAGAAGCGGATATGAAAGGGATGAATAAGAACTGGAAAGAGCTTGAAATAATTGCCCAGGACAGGGTTGGATGGAGAATGCTGGTAAGTGGCCTATGCTCCTTCACGAGGAGCAACAGGCGAAAGTAAGTAAGTAAGTAAGTTAAATGCAATGTAACAGAGTTTTAAGATAGCCTTAATTGGTTTAAATTAGGTAGTTAAGGTTAATATTAAGGATTAAGGTTTGAAGTCTTCATCATGAACTAACATGAGCTATCATTCGAAAATACTCTATAGCTGTATGAATGTTTTGAAAAAAAATCTAAGAGTTGCTTAGTGATTAGTCTATCTGTAAAACAGAATAGTATCAGGTTAACGTTCGTTTAGAATTCACTTGGTATTGTTTCCTTGAATTTTTCCATTGATGTTTAAGACTACAATTGAGCGGTCTTTTATTGATGGTGTATATGCATTCTGTATATATTGCCTCGATATTGCTTTAATTCACAAGCTTACTAAGCAAAGATGGATAGTGATAAACATTGAAATCCAGGAAGCGCGTTTCTTACTAGTGGTGAATCATCAGATAGATGTACCTGAATCTCAGAGTTGGTTTTCACTCTAAGGTTCGAACACACTATCGTTTGCTTCACACGCCATGACGTTATCCACTTAGCTACTGACTCCTGATAGCCACTTGATTGTGCAATGGGGTGAAGTTTAAATTCACTTGGTATTGTTTGTTTGTATCTTCCCATTGTTGTTTAGGACTGTGATTGATTAGAGAATGGTATTGCGTTTAAGTCTCAGAGTTGAACATCAACTCTCAGATACATGTACATTCAGCTAACAATTCCTAAATAAAACGAAACACGCGTCCTGGATTCTACTGCTAGCCACTACTAACCTTTGCTTATAATGGTTTAGAATTAGTTTTGACTTGGTTGTCATATATCATCTACAGAGACAGTAATGAAGATTCGTAACATTGAACACTATTGTTTCTACTCTATGATGGTAAAAAAAGAGTAATTTTTGCCTGGTATTTTAACTTCTCATTATATGTGCCGAGGATACTTGTCTAATCTAGATTTCGACCTTGATGCGATAGGCTGATCAGCTTAACCTTGAGACTAGTACGCGTGAGTTCGAGATGAGGTAGAGAGAAGAAAACTATTCTGTCACCTGATTGTTGGGCAAGCACACGAATGAGAGAAGACAAGACAATTGGAACACTACTCGATCTATTCCTGACTTCAACTGACTTCACTGAATTCAGATTAGCGTAAAAAGGTACATGAATAAATAAGTGAATAACCCGACCGCAACGTACAATAATTAGGAAAAATACAATTATGTCCAAAGCTGGGAATTAGAGTAGAAAATAGGGTGCAAAATAATATGTTTAAATTACAATAGCTTCGGAACAGAAAAAGGTATGGCAGTAAATGATACATCGAACGAAAGCTTATGTTCTGTAGAATAGATTAGGGACAAAAATAAATGTCAGTGTTTTACAAGCTTTGAATAAACTGAAATAACGTCCCGAAAAATAGCTTTCGTAGTTTGTCAGGGCTTCTTGTTTTTTCCCTGTTCACATCAATAGTGTTTCTTGATTCTATGTGACTTATTCCGTAGATTATACTTTTACTATATGTAAATATAATACATCATACTTCACTGTTAAACAATAATATATAAGAACTTTTATCTTAATTTGATCGAATAGTTTCATAGTATTTGAGCGCCAAGTTAATATGAGACATTAAAGAGGAAGAATGTAGTATTTGTGAAAATTTCATCGAATGTATTCGAAATCAATTCATCATTTCATTGGGCAATCTGATCCAAGATTTTTCAAGGAAATAAAGAATCAAACCTCAAAATTAATGAATATAAATAGGTGCATGGTTTTTCGGTTTATTGTATACTGAATAGGTCATCCAATCAATGTTAACAATGTTTAAAGTGTATCGGAGTATCATGTACCTATTTATATTCAGTCATTTTGATGTTTAATTATATTTCCTTGAAAAAGCTTGAACACATTGTCAGGTTTTGAGATCAACAGGCTGGATTTCGTAAGGATCGATCGTAAATAGACCGAATTGCGACACTATGGATCATCGGTGAACAATCATTTGAAACGAACTCGTCACTATACATCAACTTCACTGACTATGAGGTGTTTGACAGTGTAGATAGGAGAAAATTATGGAAAATTCTTCGACATTATGGAGTTCATGAGAAGATTGTCAAAATTATCCTGAACTCATACGACGGACTTCAGTGCAAAGTAGTGCATGGAGGACAGCTGACAAATGCATTCCAAGTAAGGACTGGAGTAAAACAAGGCTGTCTACTCTCTCCCTTCCTTTTTCTTCTGGTGGTCAACTGGATTATGAAGACCTCGACATCTGAGGGAAAACAAGGCATACAATTGACAGCTCGGAATCAATTACATGATTTGGACTTCGCAGATGACCTAGCCCTCCTATCGCATACACACAAACAAATGCAGATAAAGACAGCCAGCATAGCAGCAGTCTCTGCATCAATAGACTTCAACATACACAAGGGGAAAACTAAGATCCTCAAATACAACACGGAGAACACCAATTCAATCACTCTTGATGGCAAAACTCTGGAAGGTGTGGAATCTTTCACGTACCTGGGAAGCATCATCGATGAAAAAGGAGGATCAGACTCAGATGTAAAGGCTAGGATCGGCAAAGAAATAGCCTCATTCATACAATTGAAGAACATATGGAACTCAAAACAACTGTCTTTCAATCAATATCGAAGTCAGAATCTTCAATACGAAGGTCAAGACAGTTCTACTGTACGGAGATGAAACTTGGAGAACTACTACAACAATCATCAAGAATGTACAAGTATTTATAAATAATGGTCTATGCCAGATACTCAATATCCGTTGTCCGGACACCATCAGCAAATAACCTACTGTGAGCGATAACTATCCAGCCTCCAGCTGAAGAGGAAATTATGAAAAGACTATGGAAATGGATAAGACATACATTACGCAAATCATCACACTGCACCACGAGACAAGTGCTATCTTGGAATTCTGAAGGGAAGCGGAAAACATGAAGGCCAAAGAACACATTACGTCGTGAAATAGAAACAAATATGAAAAGTATGAATAACAACTGGAAAGAACTGGAAAGGCTCGCCCAGAACAAGGTTGGATATAGAATGCTGATGAGCAGCCTATACTCCTCCACGAGGAATAACAAACGTCAATAACTAAAGTAGATTGTCAGGCAAGATTTTCACAAATACAACATTCTTCCTCTTTAATATTAAAGATTAAGTTTACAAGTCAGTTAAATATGCCACTTTAGACATCATCTTCAGATTAAGTTTAACTTAATAAACCATAAAAGTCAACAATGTTTTATGACCAATGTTTATTTAATGGTAAGTGTATTATTATTACTACTACAGTGAACAGGACACGGGTGGGGAACAATCAAATGTAGTTGCCAACAAATTAAACAACTAGTTAGTAATATCTAACAACCATATATCGTAAATGCTCAATTTGCAAAACGTCCATCGATTGTCTCAAAATGACTCAGACTTCCTTTGTTCTTTCATTTCTATACAAATTGCATTCTGTCTTCATTCTCTATTGTTCGATCTTCTTGTCTCTCTGCTGTCAGACATCCTGTTCATGACTAACATCATACACTACTTATGGTCTACATAAGTAGCACACATCACACTCCTATTATTATTATTACTATTACTATTACTATCTCGCGAGGAGCGGGATCGTAGATACGCACTACTGAGGAGTCCCATACTAGGATGAAACGGCTTCTCAGTGCTTCCAGGTTTTTCATGGCGGTCTCGCTCCAATTGATTGATGATTTCAATCAGTGAAATTTCTAAAATCTCCACACAACCCCTTCTGATTATTATTATTATTATTATTAGATAATCTAAGAATCCTTCATTCACCATAAGGGAACTGTTGTTTATATTTATGATAATTATCTTAGTATAGAAGTAAGGAATGTATGTGTCTATCTATGTATAAAATGATCAAATACAAATGAATATGTGTTGTTTATTAAAACTGAATTATTCTATGTAGGTAACTTAATTTATGAAAGAGAAAATTACAATAATAACAATAATAACAATCAAGGGATTCTTCTTTTTCTTCTTCTTCTCCTTCTCCCTCTTCTTCTCCTTGTTTTTCTTTTTCTTTCCTTTTTTTCTTTTTATTCTTCTTCTCCTTCTCCCTCTTCTTCTCCTTGTTTTTCTTTTTCTTTCCTTTTTTTCTTTTTATTCTTCTTCTCCTTCTCCCTCTTCTTCTCCTTGTTTTTCTTTTTCTTTCCTTTTTTTTCTTTTTATTCTTCTTCTCGTTCTCCCTCTTCTTCTCCTTGTTTATCTTTTTCTTTCCTTTTTTTCTTTTTATTCTTCTTCTTCTTCTTCCTATTATTATTATTATTAGCTTTATTCAATATTATAGTTTTGGTATAATATAGGATTCTCAGCACTTCTTAGTCGATCCTAATGACAAATATTGAATGGTCGGCCAACTAGAAATTAGCAGTTCAGTTAATTAACATCTACATTCTTTTCGATGTATATTTGCCAACAACCACAATATTTGTGATTAAACCTTTTGTAACTTGTATAATGAAAAGTTGTACACTTTTCAGATTCACACTTGAATAGATTATCTAATTAATAGCTATCATGATGTAATAAAACGAAATAATGAAGTTCAAGTGAGAAGCAGTGACTAGTGAAGTTCAACAAGGTCTACTGTGAGATAGTAATTCACTGATGACATTAGTGGATGTGTTGCTTAATTTCGTGGATAAGTTGAAGTTAGATATTAACACCCTTGGATGCCAGTCGGCTGATAGGTTGTAGGTTCGAGTTTCGCCAGTCGAGATCGTGGATGCACACTGCTTAGAAGTCCCATACTAGGATGAAACGGTTGTCCATTGATTCCACATTTTTCATGATGGTGGCCTAGTTTCAATTGACTCATGATCTCAACTATTAAAATTACTATAATATCCACAATACCCCTTCCAAATATAGTTAACTTGTTGAAATATTTATATGACAGGAACAGGTAGTTCAGATATTCAAGCAGGTCGCCATTCTGTTGCATTTAAAATATACATCGAAATAGATTCTATTCCATAAACGAAAAAAAAAATAAAAATATTATTGGTTAATATACTTGAACTCCAAACCCATAGGCTAGAGACTATCAGCAATAACCTACTATGATTGAGAACGATGGTAGATAAGATGCAGTTCACAGAAAGCAATAAATTAGATCAAAAGGCACGACTTGATCTAAAATCTGGATAGATAAACGAAAACAGACTAAAGAAGGTATGATGAGAAGAATTAGAAACAAATAGTTGTTCTCCATGAGTGTTTTCGCCAGCATGTTCTACCAACAAGTGTAAGATATAGACCTCCAATCAACTGCTCATTAGGATGAAAAATAACTAAGTAAAGTAGAAGAAAAATGGTACACCTAATGATAACGGATGTATACTACAGGATCCGCAAATACTAACATGTCATAGAGGAACAAAAGATGAAGTTACAAAGGATACTCACGTCAGAACATTTAGAAATCTTGACAACAACCATCGAGATATCATGCAAATGATACAGAGAACAAAGAAGAAACACCCTAAAGAAAAACCTAATCAAGATCTCAAAAGCACCCAAAAAAAAGAAAACACAAACAACTGCGTGATCAATCTATCAAAACAAATGGGAGAATTAGAAACAAATAAGTAGTATTTGCTAACAACTTTAAAGGAGACCACAGGAAAGATATACATAAAGATCGTTTGTCGTTCAGTGGATTAGTTGAAGCTAGACATTAACACCATTAAATACTGGCTAGCTCAGTGGTCAAGTAGTTAAGTGCTCTAAGAAGTGTAGCAAGGTTATATAAGTAAATAAGGTATCTAGACTAATAGTGAAAAGTTCGGGCTATAAATACTACTTAGGAGAGTATTCACTGTGAAACTATATCAGAATAGGAGAATCACCATGAAATATCTATATTATGTTATTCAGATCAAGATTTTAAAATACGAAATCCTACAGTATCTGTCTCAATGCAAGACTGTGATTTCGTGCACACAGGTAAGAAAGCGGTAGCATAGAATAGTATTCGTATGGCTTAATTTATTATTATTAGCATCAAAAGTCTAGGAATCACGTTATATTCCATAAATAAGCGGTTAGGTTTCATAAACTTCTTTCTCTACCAAGACATTCCATTGACATTACTACTTAATCACAATTACATATAAGGGATTTCCGAAACAACCTTCTCTTGGGTAATCAAGGTAATACTATGGTTCTCGTCGAAATCAACAGCAAACATTTTTTAATAGATTGATCCACCATAACCTTGAAACTGAAAATTTCCCACTTGATCAGTCCTTTCTTTATTCTCTAGTGTTACTAAAACATCTTTTTACCTTTCCTAAATGAATGTTACACAACATTACTTTCTGGACTGTAGCTAAAAAGCAATCAGAATTTACATTGGTATCATGTATGGATCAATGTCAAACCATCATTAAAAACCTGGAAGTACTAAACGGTCGTTTCATTCAAGTATAGGACTCCTCAACAGTGCGCATCCACGATCCCGCCCTCTGAACTTAAACACATGATAAAACAGTCATTCAATGCTTCCAGATTTTCAATGATGATCAAACATTGATTTACTCATGATATCAATCTAAACTCTACAATCTTTACACACTTATACTGATAAAAACAGAATTGTGAATCACAAGTGGTTATGTAGTATAGTGATAGTCTTATAATGATTAAAACTATATATGAATTCATATATATCCCTTAAGCTAATAAAAGTGTAGATTGTCAACGTATATGATTTATGTAGAATGATTAAAGGCCTACTCAAGTTAGACGTGAATGATGTGATCAACAACTAACCTTAATGTCTTACTTCACAGTCAACATCTGACGTCGATTACTCCTTCATCGTATCAAGGTACTATAAATGTTATCAGAAAGAGTTTTGTGGAGATTGTAGTAATTTCAATGGATTAGTTGAAGTTAGACATTAACACCATTGGATGCTGGCTCAGTGGTCAAGTGGTTAAGTGCTCGCTCGCGAAACCAGTAGGTCCTGTGTTGGAATCTCGCAGGGGGCGAGGTTGTTGGCGCGCACTGCTGAGGATTCCCAAAATAGGTCGAAACTGCCGTCCAGTGTTTGCAGGTTTTCCATGGTGATGGTCTAGCTTCAACTGACTCATGATCTTAATCATTGAAAGTACTATGAATGCTTTGAAAACCATATAATACTAATAACATTATTATTACAGAAATAGATTAATTTAACTAAGTACCAAACGAAACTGTACCCATCATCGTATGAGTCAATCCATGCTATACACATTCATTGATACGCATTAGTAGTTGTCCTTAATCTTGACGGGGATCGACCCATCAAAGAAACGATTGAATAGAAATTTTCTGTTTTTTTTCCAAAAAAAAATAATAAAATTAAGATTTTTATCTAAAATAACCATACCTGTTGATAATTGAAAATCATTTTTACTCTTCTTTTTTTTCTCTTTTTTTGTGTGCGTGGGTGGATGTGAGGGTGTGGTTGGCTGGGTGGGTGATTGTTTATTTAAATGATAATTTATTTCAATTTTTCTATTAAAAAAAAAGAAAAAAAAGAGAGAAAAAAACAAAAAAAAGAATAAAACATCTGTTTATCTAAAGGATACATATGAAACATATGAATACATTTTATCAGTTTTTTTCTTCTTTTTCTTTTTTCTTTTTTTAAAAAAAGAAGGGGAGACAAAATAGATTTATGTAAACTGATATACAATTTAGAGTATTTGTATTACGTGGAACGTATTCATTCACTTAATGTAATCATCGAAAGAATCATAACAATAATAATAATAATAATTATTATTATTATTATTATAAATTCACTTGGTGTTGCTTTACATAGATCTTCCTATTGTTATTTAGGTCTGTAATTGATCAGTTTCATGTTAGTATATGTACATCTTGTGAGGATTGCCTCAATATAATCTTAAGTCATAAACTTTTATTGGTAAAGATGGGTAGTGGGTAAAAGTGGAATCCAGTTTGACGCGAGTTTCTTCTTATTCTGAAACTTGTCAGCTGGATATACCTGCATCATAGACTTGATGTTCACTCTAGGACTCTAGGACTTCAAACGCCATCTCACTCATAAATAACAATAGGAGGATACAAGTAAAACAACGCCGAATGAATTTAAACTTCATCCCATTACACAAGAAGGTGGCTATCAGAAATGAGTAACTAAGTGGATAACGTGATTGCGTTTGAAGTGAACGGCACTAGGTTCGAGTCCCGTAGTGATCGTTAAGTCTAAGATGTAGGTACATTCAGCTGACGTGTCCCAAATAGTACTGATCTTACTCCCCGGATTCCACATCCAGCCACTATCCATCTTTCTTTGATAATTATAATAGTTGAATTTATGTGTCGATTTAAGCTGGCCCACAACTGAAAACCTTGAATCAATAAACGGTTGTTTCGTCCTAGTATAGGACTCTTCAGCGATGCGCATCCACAATCTCACATGTGGGACTCGAACCCATGACCTTCGGTCTTGTGTATGAACACTCAACCTCTGGACTACTGAACTGTCGTCCAACAGTACTAATGTCTAACGTTGATCGATCTGTTCTCTTGTTTCTAATAGATACAGATTGGACTCCACTGGTCACAGCATCTCATTATTATGGTAATGATAAAGACAGATAGGCTATAAAAATTTATCAATGAAAACCGAATAATCTGTCCAAGTAAGGTAGCCGCTACATTGAATGAATTGTTAAATGCACCCATTACAACATTTCAAATGGGTTATACTATTTGAAATAGCTGTATACAATCAAATAGACTTTATATTTCTAATACTAAAAGTAATGGATTTAGTATTGTTCTACTGACCGTATTAAGATTTAGATATAGTTGATTGAAGATAACTTGCATTTTCATTTCGATCTGCCTTTCTACAGTAGGAGGGAGATGTTAAAGTTAGTCAGTCTGGAAAACAGTTCAATTTCATTATGTTTGTTGCAGGTATTCAGAATATGAGCAGAACGTATGAAAGCTAACCAGAAATAATAACTCAAATGTTTTCTAGATAATCTAAATGTGAAGCGCTGGCATCGAGTCCTGTAAATTCTAGTTTGGATCTTTAAAGATGTTACTGATGTGTATTTTTGTAGGACACACATATGGATGGAACGATTATTCAATACTACTTTGTTTTTAATAATTCACTAACAAAAGTTATTTTTGTTGTATAAACTATCAATTGAATAAATACAAACACACGTCATATAAATATTAGAAAATGAATAATTTACAGAATTCCATTTATGATTGAGAACATGAACCGTTTGATATTAGACCATCATTGAAAACCTAGAAGCACTATACGGCTATTTCATCGTAGAATGGGACTCCTCAGTAGTGTGCATCCATGATCCCGCCTCGCGGGATTCGAATCTAGGGCCTTCGGTCTCACGCGTGAACGCTTAATCTCTAAACCAATAAACCAGTCAGCATCCAACAGTGTTAATATTTAGCTTTAACCAATCCACGAAATCGCACGACTATTTTTCATCGTCTGAGATAGAAATCTATCTCTTCGAGACATGAATTAGTTTCACTGATCATAGCTTCTCACTAGAACTCCGAAAATTTCTTCACGAAGCAAGTCACTAGTGTCTTAATAATCGCCACAACTCATCACTGATAATTTTATTTATCTTGACATACATTTACACAAATTACCCGAATTCACACACACACACACACACACACACGTACACCTATACACACACCATTGATGATGATGAAAAATTTTAAAATTACACTGATGTTATGTTTTTTTTGTCGTTTCTTTTCCAAATAATCTATTACATAATCTTAATGAACCTTAATTCATAGTCTATGCAAAATTGTTTTATTATAAATGTAATCATCACCATCATCATCATCATCATCATCATCATCACCATCATCATCATCATCATCATCATCATCATCATCCAAATCATCATCATCATCATCATCATCATCATCATCATCATCATCATCATCATCATCATCATCATCATCATCATCATCATCATCATCATCATCATCATCATCATCATCATCATCATCATCATCATCCAAATCATCATCATCATCATCATCATCATCATCATCATCATCATCATCATCATCATCATCATCATCATCATCCAAATCATCATCATCATCATCATCATCATCATCATCCAAATCATCATCATCATCATCATCCAAATCATCATCATCATCATCATCATCATCATCATCATCATCCAAATCATCATCATCATCATCATCCAAATCATCATCATCATCATCATCAGGAGGAGGAGGAGTAGTAGACTCGCAATCCCAATCTTCATGTGAACACATACTCTAACCAAGTGAATGGTGCTTTAAAATACTCGACTCATTGTTTAATAAGCTATCGATTTCAGATAGTCATTAACTTGCCTAACAAATATAAGCGGGAAGCTGTGATGAATACAGTTCAATCTATATCGGGTATAAAACATTTACCCGTACATTCAGTTGACGAGTCCCAAATAGGACGAAACGCGAATCCTGGATTCCACTACCAACCACTATTCATCATTGCTTACTAAAATTGATCAATTTCATGTTGGTATATATATGCATCCTGTGAGAATCGCCTCAATATAGCTTTAAGTCATAAGGTTTTATAAGTAAAGATAGATAGTAGTGCCCTACAATGGAATCCAATTTGATAAATGTTTCGTCCTATTTAATTAATATTTTTTATTATCAGAAGGGATTGTGTGGAGATTTTAGAAATTTCACTGGTTGAAATCATGAATCCATTGAAGCTAGACCACCATGGAAAACCTGGAAGCACTGGACGGCCGTTTCGTCCTAGTATGGGACTCCTCAGCAGTGCGCATCCACGATCCCGCTCCTCGCGAGATTCGAACCCAGGACCTATCAGTCTCGCGCCAGGCGCTTAACCAACTAGACCACTGAGCCGGACAACTGTTCAACTCTTCTATTCAACACTTCTGTAATTTCATGAATATGAGATAACATTTTCCTTTTAACTACCTTGTACAATTTTCCCATCATGTATAACCCTATTAATTTTTTTTTTCTATCTCTTCTATACTTGTAATTCATTTATATTTAAAATTCATTAGACCAATGTAACTAATGAAATATCCAATGAAAAATGTCACAATCATCATTGTGTTTGTGTATAATGTGCATATGTAAATACTACTAATGGGTTCATTCATGTCATGTACATTTACATTTATATATTGTAGATATATATACGTACACATACAAGCAAATAGGGATTTCACTGAAGGTTCATTCGTTTAGAGGTCTCTCTCTGTGTGTATGTGTGTGTGTGTATGTGTGTGATATAGGGATACATACCTGTCTACCATCATGGTTAATACATATATATATAAATGTATGACAAGAAGGATAAATTACAGTAAATGGAACGAAAAGTCAACTGTTTCATCTACCGGATTGTATATACCACTAAGTTGACGACATATTTATATCTATATCTATCTATCTATCTATTTATCTACCTCTAGAGAATATTAGACAAATAAAATAAACAAAATAAAAATCAGTTATGTCGATGATATTAATGGTAATGATGATGATGATGATGATGATGCCGCTGAAGATGATGGCGATGAATATGTATGACAGTTAGACATTTAATAATTTTCTATAATCAAAGTTAATTATCACTATACATAGCAAAATTGTTTTATTTATTTCAATTCTATTTAGATACTTATACATGAATATACCCTGTACAGATATGAATACACATTATACATAGACATAGTTATTTGTAGTACATTCATTTATTTTTGTTAAATTGAGGATAATGTTACATTTATCTTCAATCTGTGTCTGATGTACACATACACACACTACGCACATACTTACACACCTACACCTACACACACATATACATATATATACACACACACACACCAACACATAGACACACATACAACATGATTTGCACTGTACAAATAAAATGAAAATACCGCTCAACTACACTGATAGTGTTTCCAAGGGAAATTATTATTAATTTTTTTTGTCTTGGTTTTGTAATGAGAATTATTATTATTATTATTATTATTAATATTTTCATTTATTCATTATGTTATTAATTCATTTGGAGTTTTATTTAAAAATAAAAAATAATTTTTTATATTTTTTATGTCAATTCATGATTTTCTTATCGAATATATGGATTTTAAAAATGATACAAGCAACTAATATCACCATGGCAACAAATAATAATAATAATAGTAATAATGGTAGTAATCATAATAAGCATAATTTATTATTTCATTCTAATGGAAACATTTTTAATATGGGAACACAAATGGATTTTATTCATCGTTTACCACGTTACACACAAATATTATCGTCGTCGTCGTCGTCGTCGTCGTCATTGTCATCATCTTCATCAACGTCAATAATAACAACAGTTCTAGGTTCAGAATTAATTCAACTTAGTTATAATTGTATAGTTTATGATGAAACACCAGCTCAATATAATTTACTTGATGAAATGAATGGAAATACATGTCAGTTATTATCCCCAACGTTATCCTCATCATCATCTCCACTCCTCATCCTCCTCATCCTCATCATCCTCATTATCGAATATACAAATGATTAAAACAAAACATTTTGAGAAATTATTCATTCATATGAAAATTATTACAACAGCAAATCCTATAGCAAAATATTTTAATATTCATACAAATAATTATACATTGTATACAAGTCAACATATTGATCGTGAAGAATTATGTAATCAAGCGATGTTCATGACTGACATGTCGTCTATACCGGATTCTTTACGAACATGTTGTATTAATCGACGAAAAGAATGTATTTTTCCATTGAATATACTTGTACAGACAAGAATTGGTAAGGATGATACATTTGCTACTACTACTACTACTACTACTAACAGTATAAATAGTAGTAGTAGTAGTAGTAGCACTATTTCTAAACATTCATTTGACAAAGGAATTAATCATGAATCATCCCCTATTACTGATACGGCAACCGCTGATATCAGTAATATAGGTAGTAGTAGTAATATTGCTGATGTTGTAAGTAGTAGTTCACGTTCAAAATTTTTTACAATTAACATAAAACTAATTGATATCAATGATAATGCACCAAAATTTCCAAATTCTCAATATACAATACATGTTTCAGAAGGAATACATATTGGATCCAGATTACCTTTACCATTAGCGGAAGATTTGGATTGTGTAGATTATAATATTGTACGGTGAGTCTGCATATATGTATATATATTCATTGTTGTAAACGTATCATGTTTCAATAATTAACATAGTCAGTGGTATTTATTAAAGCTTAGACTTGTTCATACATGATTATGTCAAGAATCGAAGCCAAATAGTTAAGAATTCACATTGAAGTTGAGAACTTAAAGGGTAATCTAATGTGGCTTCATTAATTGGAACAATACAGTTGTTATGTATTTCATAGTTGATTCCTTGAGTTCAATGTGTGACAAGGATGGTTTTCATCGCGTATTTTTACTTTCATATTCACGACTGAATTATGATCTATTCTTATTAGTATATGTACGAAGGGTACCGGTGTAATAAACAGGACACGGGTGGGGAACAATCAAATGTAGTTGACAACAAATTAAAGAACTAGTTAGTAATATCTAACAACTATATATAGTAAATGCTTAATTTGCAAAATGTCCATCAATTGTCTCACAATGACTCAGACTTCCTTTGTTCTTGCATTTTTATACAAATCGCATTCTGTCTTCATTTTTTACTGTTCAATCTTCTTGACTCTCTGCTGTCAGACATTCTGTTCACGACTAACGTCATATACTACTTATGGTCTACATATAAGTAGTACACACCACACCGGTACTGAGTTTCAATCAGAGTATTAACATTTGGATACCGGTCAATTCGGTGGATAATTTACAAAGAAGACAAAAAATTATTTCCTAAATTCTTCTATAAACTGCATTACATTTTGAAGGAGTTCCGTACTATGAACTGGATGATTTGGTCATGGAGCTTTCATCATTCTACCTGAAGTTTGTGCTAATAATGTTGTTCAAAAGAACAATGAAAGCTCCACAACCAAACCATTCAGTTCAGTGAATAAAACTCAATCAAAATCAATCAGCTGAGTTATAAATCATTATCACTACCTCACTTCATCTTATCTAAGTAAATTATTTCTGTTGAAATTGTAAACTTATATGTTAAATGATTTCAGAATGGAAACTTCACTGTCTTTCTAGACTTAACTTAAAGTACTCAATTTGAAATAATCAGGATGATATAAAAGATTTGTTAATTATCACTTTTTATTTAATAAAAATTCCATCTGAATAATACAAAAAATTAGCCTAGAAACAGATTAATTATCATCAGAAGAGATTTTATGGAGGTCGTAATAATTTCAATTGTTGAGATCATGAGTCAATTGAAGGTAGATCACCATAGGAAACCTGGAAGCACTGGATGGTCATTTCATCCTATTATGAGACTCCTCAGTAGTGCGCATCCACGATCCCGCCCCCCCACGGGATTCAAACCCACAACCTTAACCAATAGACTACTGAGTCAGTCAACATCTAACGGTGTTAAATGTTTAACTTCAACCAATCCACGAAATTGCTCCACTATCAACATTATCTTCAGTGAGCTGATATCTCACAACTGACCTGGTTGAACTCCACTGGTCATAGCTTCTCACCAGAATTATTGAAATGAATCAAATCTCCATAAAACCGCTTCTAATAATCATCATCATATGCTCACTAGTGACTGACTTCAAGATGCATTTCCTGGAGTTCTAATGAGAAGTCATGATCAGTGGAGTTCAACCTGGTCTGTTGTGAAATATCAGCTTACTACAGACAATGAGTTATTTGTTCATTATTTTAAATACATATACTGTATCTAACAAATAATATTCTAAAGAACTATGAATGTTGTTTTGTCCTTATGTGGTATGCACTACGTATAGATCCTCTAAAAGGAATTAACTATTGTATTATGAAATTCACTGAAATTCATTTAAAGATAGATGATAGTCAGTAGTAGTATTCAGGACTGAAGTTTCGTCCTGCATAGGATTCATCAGCTTGATGCATCTGTTGTACTATTGGGGAAATTTTTAAAAAAAGTTTATGTGCATTTACATAGATACAAATAAATTCTAGTCTCATCATAAGTATGTATGTATGTGTGTGTGCGTGCGTGTGTGCGCGAGCGTATGTGTGTGTGTGCTCTTAACTAAATTGGTGATAATTTACATATAATTTACTTATATATCCCCTTTAATTTACTAAGCAAATTTAAGAGATCATATGACTTGTCTAGTCTACCTTGTACAATACGTTAGTTGTTGTTGTTGTTCTCTTTTCCTCTAATAAATTGAATTAGTAAGTAATCAGTATAACAATGATCCTTCATTCTTCAATTTAGTAGACTAAATCGAAACTTATAAAGAAATACATATCAGTGGAGTTCTTGATTAAGATCATGAATTGATTGATGTTAGACCACCAATCAAAAATTTAACAATCTTCACAACCCTGAAATAGATAATGAATATGTGCTCATTAGTGACTAACTTCATGAGAAAATCCTTGGAGATCTAGTGAGAAACCGTGATCAGTGAATTTAATCCATATCAGGTAGAGATAGGTATCTATCTCAGTACAATAGAAGGTGATCGCGCAATTTCGCGGATCGGTAGAGGTTAAACATTAACACCATTAGATGCCGGCTCAGTGGTCCAGTAGGTTAAGCGCTCGCGCACGAGACCGATAGACCCTGGGTTTGAATCCCTCGAGCGGGATCGTGGATGCGCACTGCCGAGGAGTCCCATAATGGGATGAAACGGCCATCCAGTACTTTCAGGTTTTCAGTGGTGGTCTAACATCAATTAGTTCATGATCTGAAAACCCCTAAACTGATATCAGTAGAGGGTAGTATTTAAATGTTTACTTGATTGAATGAGTAGTGATGGTAGTGGAGGAGTGATATGAAGAAGTTAACCATGATGTAACTTGATTGAATTGTGAGAAAAATAACAACTTAGAAATTCAAGTTCTTTATTGTCATAGAAATTTTGTGTAATTTGTTTATCATATAGCTTCATTCAGAAGGGGTTTTTGTAGATATTATAGTAATTTCAATAGTTGAGATTATGAGTCAATTGAAGCTAGACCACTACCATGGAAAATCTGGAAGCCCTGGACGGCTATTTCATCCTATTATGGGACTCCTCAGTAGTGTGCATCCACGAGTTCGCCTCACGAGATTTGAACGCAGGACCTATCGATCTCACGCCCGAGAGCTTAACCTTTAGTCTACTGGGCTGAGCGACATTCAACGGTGTTAATGTCTAACTTCAACTAATCCATGAAATTTAGCGACACATTCATCAATATCATCAATGAGTTACTATCTGACAACCGACCAGGTTGAATTTAAGCGCGCGAATGCTTAACCACTAGACCAATGAACCGGATATAGTTAAATGACATCCATTTTGGTTAGATGGGAAGCGGTTTGTATTTAGATTATTGATTTGATTAGTAACTAGGATTTCCTATCTGAGACTAGAATGAAATACCTATAGATTTAAAAATCAACAATATAACTATGCGATAAAAGCACAAGTATAATTACACTCAAATACTTAGACATTGAATATTTCTTTACAAGAAAGATAAGGAGATAACTGTGAAATGTTTTTCATCTCGTAAAATTCCATATAATAGTAATAGTGATGATTAGTGTCAATCGTTTGTAGACATCTTTGAATTTCTTGATTGAGATCATGAATCAATCGATTTTAGACCAGCATTTGAAACCCGGAAGTACTAGACAGCCGTTTCATCTTAATATAGCATTCCTCAGCAGTGGGTATCCACGATTACGCTTGTGGAATTCGAACCAAGAGACTTGAGTCTTGCCAGTGAATGATTAACCTCTAGACCACTGAGCCAGTATCGAACGGTGTTAATATCTAACATTAAAAAAAGAAAAAAGAAAAAAGAAAAAGAAACTTAAAAAGCTCCACAACCTTACACTGATCTTTGAATTTAATAGGTTGTATCATAAAGTGACCGTAAGAGAAGTCTTATGCAAGGAGTAAAACAGCTGTTCAATACTTCCTAGACCAGAATTGGTTGCCTAAATATGATCAATTTATGACGTAATGTATAATAATACTAATGTAGTGTACAAGAACACAAGCGTGGGACAATCGAATGGATCTGGCACAACGTTACAGTACTTGTTAATAAAATCTAACAACCATATATAGTAAATGCTCAATTGACAAAATGTTCATTAGTTGTCTTAAAATGACTCAGACTTCCTTTGTTCTTGCATTTTCATACAAATTGCATTCTGTCTTCATTCTTCACTGTTCGATCTTTTTGTCTCTCTGCTGTCAGACATTCTGTTCATGACTAACATCATATACTACTTATGGTCTACATATAAGTAGCATACACCATACTAATACTAATAGTAATAATAATAACCCTATATCATTAACTTATGAATTTTGGAAACATTTTGCGTAAAAACTCAATAAATCTAGTTCCAAAGAAGGGAAAAATTGGCACATTAATGACCTAAATACTTTTTTGTTTGTCTATTTGTTTTAAAATATTTGACCTTAATGTTTAAGTCACTGAAATGGTAGTTATAAGATTCGATATGTGTAAATGACTATGCTTTTTAATCTTCAATAGATGTATATGAGATTTTCAGTATATATTGTATCTATAGCTTTTGTTTCATCAATTGAATACATACTGGATATAATTACTTACTTACTTACGCCTGTTACTCTCAATGGAGTATGAGGCCCTAACCACCATTCTCTAACTCACTCTGTCATAGGCCTTCATTTCCAGTTCGATCCAATTCTGTCTGTCTCTATTTCTCAGCGTAATGTGTTCTTTGGTGTTCCACTTCAGCATCATTGTTCTTGAAGATTCCATATGAGGGATTGACTTGTGACACAGTGGGTGACTTTCCTCAATGTGTGTCCTATCCACTTACAACACTTCTTCTTCTTCTTCTTCATTTCTTACTCCTCTGCAATCTGGTTTGTTCTCTCCCACAGTAGGTTGTTGTTGATAGTGTATGACCAACGGATCCGAAGTATTTTGTGTAGACAACTGTTAATAAACACTTGTATCTTCCTAATGATGAGTATTCGTAGTTTTCCAAGTTTCCATCCCATATAGTAGAACTATCTTGACATTTATATTGAAAAGTTGTGACATTGGTGTCAATTGACAGACAGTTTATTTTGGAATTCGAGATGTTCTTGAATTGTACATATGCTGCCGATCTACGCCTACACATCTGCAACAGATCCACTGTGTTCATCAATGATGTTTCCGACATATGTAAATGTTTTTTACTTCTTCCAATGTTTCGTCATCAAGTGTGATTCGATTGGTGCATGTTGTGATGTATTTAAGAATTTTGATTTTTACATGTACTACTACTACTACTATGAATAATAATACTACTGATTACCAATTTTTCTAACTATTAACCAATAACAATATGGAACATTCTACTAAAAGAAAAAGAATTAATGTCAATCATCTAATTGTATTCTATTCATTTTGAATAATTCAAGGATTCAATAATAACATTTAAGTAGTATGTTATTAAAATAAGAAGGAAATGTTGCTTTGTTCGAAGAGATAGGCTAAATGAATGAATGAACTTCCTGTGATGTACATATATACCTTATAACAAAGAAAGAACAAAACATACTACTTAAATCTTATCAATATACTACTCATTTTAATTTAACAAAGTATATTTTACTAAACTTGGACTATTGAATTATATGAGTAACCATCTGTAGTAAAATAATGATATCTAACATTTTCCTATCCATTTAATAAGTTCATACTGTATATAACAGCACAATTTTTATTGGGGTGGATTTTCGTTACATTTATCTAAATCTGTCAACATATATCTTCTATAAGTACGCTACAATAGTGTAACTCAATTTGTGGAAGTTAGGGTTCAAATTGTGTTCTTTACTGTAATATTCTACTCTTATAACCAGATTCTCCGATATAACACAACATGTACCAATCAAATCTGACAGAGAAGTGAACGCATGGATCGGTAAAGCAACAGCACCATATCTACAATTCAAGAACATCTAGAATTCCAAAACAAACTGTCTGTCAATTGACACCAATGTCACAACTTTTCAATATAAATGTCAAGATAGTTCTACTATATGGGATGGAAACTTGGAGAACTACGAAAACTAATCATTAGGAAGATACAAGTGTTTATTAGCAGTTGTCTACACAAAATACTTCGGATCCGTTGGTCATACACTATCAACAACAACCTACTGTGGGAGAGAACAAACCAGATTGCAGAGGAGTAAGAAATGAAGCAGAAGAAGAAGAAGTGTTGTAAGTGGATAGGACACACATTGAGGAAAGTCACCCACTGTGTCACAAGTCAATCCCTCAGATGGAATCTTCAAGAACAATGATGCTGAAGTGGAACACCAAAGAACACATTACGCTGAGAAATGCAGACAAACAGAATGAAGAAGAATTGGATAGAAGTGGAAAGGAAGGCCTATGACAGAGTGAGTTGCAAAACTCTGGTTCACAGCCTATTCTTCATTGAAAGTAACAGATGTAATTAAAGAAGTAGCCCTATATACACTATCTATCACTAATCATTCCAAAATCAAAAACGTTTAAAACTGTCGTATTCACATACTACAATTATTGATTTATTTGTGGAAATAATCATCTATAATCTATTGAAATAATGTAGATTGTGAAAACAAAACAAGAAAGATGATCATAGTAAGCGGTTTAGTATTCTGTTGAGGAAATAATAAAATATGGAATCTTTAATCATAGTTAAAATTATGAATCAACCTAAGCTAAACTACCATTGAAAACCTGGAAACTAATTTCAGTCAGTTACAGTATATTAACATTATTATTTAATCAATATGATATATATAAACAGTTATATTCATTAACCATTCTAAATGAACCAAAAAAAAAACTGGAGAGTGGCTAGCTGTAGAATCTAAGACACGTGTTTCGTCCTATTCGAGACTCATCAGCTGGATGAACCTGTATCTTATGATTAGGAATCAAACCCAGTAACTTCTGGCTTTAAACACAATCGCGTTATCCACTTATCGATTGAGTTCTGATAGCCATATGCTTGTGCAATGTGGGGGGGGGTAAGTTTAAATTCACTTGATGTTGTTTACTTGAAACTTCGTATTGATGTTTAGGACTAAAAACTGATCAGTCTCTTATTTCTATATGTTCATACCGTACGTATTGCTTTGATATTGATTTAATTCAAAAATATTCTAAGCAAAAATGGATAATGGTTAGTTATGGAATTAGGATTCTGTATCTAAATGGATAATGCAATAACGTTTGAAGCGAACGGTATTGGATTCCAGTCCTAGAATGTACTCACTCACATTCAGGTACATACAGATGACTAGTCCTAAATAAGTAGAAATACACATCCTAAATTTCATTGCTAACCAACATTTATCTCTGTTTATAAAACTAATTTCATCATTTCATAACAACCATACTATCCAGAAAAAAAAACAAAAAAAAAACAAAAACAAAACTGTTCCAAGTTAAACTAAAATCAGTCTTATTTTGTTCAGATGTTCTTTTTCTTTTCTTTTTTTTCTATGGTTTGCCTTTTCTTCTTCTTCTTCTTCTCCTTCTTCTTCTTCTCCTTTTTTATTTTTCTCTCTTCATTATTTTTTTCTTCGCTATAAAATGTTCAATTGAAACTTTTCTCTTCACTGTTTTTCTCTTCTTTTCTTTTTTTTTTTTAAACTTTATTTTTTATGATGTATTCAATGATTATGGGTTATGATTTGAATGAAATAAATAGTTTAATATGGATTACTTAATAAAGGTAATAAACCAAGTGCATTGGTAACATTAAAACTTACAAATATAAACAAAATTTATATATAAACGAGGAGGGGGGGGGAGGGTTAGATGGAGAAAAAGGTAATCATTGAACATTGAACCAATGTAGAATAATAGTTATGAATCAAATATAGATATTATTGATGTTTTTTTCTTTCTAATAGTTGAATTCAGTAGTTAATTGAAGCTAGAACATTATGGAAAATCTGGAAGCATTGGATCATCGTTTTTTTGTTTTTTCCTAGTATAGGATACCTCTGAAGTGTGTATCTATGAATCTGCCTCATGAGACGGTGGTACAACTTTGTAGATTGGTTGAAGTTAGATATTAATACTGTTCGATACCGGCCGACTTAGTGATCGCACACGAGATTGATAGGTTCGTGGATGCGCACTGATGAAGAGTCCTATACTAAAATGAAATAACCATCCAGTGTTTCAAGATTTTCCATGATGATCTAGTTTTAATTGACTCATGAATTCAACAAAATCCCTCCCTGACCAAAATAAAAAATATATTTAAATTGAATCAACAAAATAAAATTAGTGAATGTTGTAAAAGTGATGAATAAGTAACTAGTCAATGAAATGTTTAAAGATTTTTACATTGAACTACGATGAACTACAATCTTGTTATCTAAGACTGACTCTAAACAGTTAAACAATGAAACGAGGAAGTACTGGATAGTTATTTCATTCTATTTCATAAATTCTTATAAGTATGCACCAAGCTCTTCATGGAGTCACAGTTTGGATCTTAAATCGTCACAGTGAATGGGTTCATTGCATAACACTGACTTTTTTTGGTGATTTCTGTTCCTTGAATAAGAAAATTCATGATATTACGCTATCATTATCAGATGATATCGGTCATATCCATTTGATACTTGACAGAGTTAAACACTGCTGAATTTAAGTGGGGCCCTTTATTTCGTCATCATTTAGATCGGACGGTGTTTGTTGACGGGCTTGTCCACTTTAGTGGCTTGGGTCTGACTCCAAGTAGGTCGTATGAATGATTGCTGACGAAATGTATATGTCGCCTATCCTCGTATATAATTAACTTAAATCGCGTTAGTCAATAACGGAATTAAATAAATTAGGTACGAGAATGAATTTCGAATACGTATATTTCATACAATATTTAATCCAGACGAAATATCAGAGAAGCGAATGGAATAGAGCGGAGTGAAACGACGTGCGATGGTGATCGCCAGTAAGCCAACTCCATTTAGTCAAGCGTTAATCAATATTTATAGTCACACAAAAATAAGTTACAGACATGCAATGAATAGGATAGAAAAGGTACACACACATATGCGCTCATATAAAAACAGTCAAGATTAGTAAGCGTATAATTAACAAGGTCAAAATATAACTCAAGTAGAATGAGTAGATTGGCCTGTCCGAAAGCCAGAATAAGGTATATGGGTTTAACATAATAACCAACACTACAACTACTAGTAACAGTTTCAAGTCTAGACCAAGTTAGTCCATGATGTACCCTGCAAATTGAATGATCACCGTTAAACTCTATTTCTAACTATCAACGTTCCAAATGACCAAAGATTTCTAGTGTTATTTATGTCTTAATACTATGTGGTTGAAGTTAATCGTGAAGAAACACTGAACCTAATTGTTGTTTTAGTGTAGACTAGTCAGTTGAGTTTGGTTGGACTGTTAAAGGAATTGATCCTTATTGTGTTAACATAGTTCATGAGATGTAGTATCATTTAGATTAGTGATATATCATAACTTCATTTACAAAATTCGATTATCACTAAATGATGAAGATTTGTGGAGATTGTAGCATTTTCAACAATTGAATTCATGGGTAAATCAGTGCTAGACCAACATTGAAAACCCGGAATTACTGGACGACTGTTTCGTTCTATTGTGGAGCTCCTCAGCAGTGCGCATACACAATGCCGCTTACGGGATTTGAACTCAGGGCCTTCGATCTCATGTGAGAACGCAAGAATAATGTAAAACAGTAAAAAAAAATATTTTTTAAAAACAACTGGACATTATACTATTAGGAGACTATCTTTAATAAACTATAACAGGTAAAATGACCTCAAAGCATACAATTTACTCTACAGAGTGTAAACATTCAGCTGATTGCCAATCTAATTAATGTCATATACTTATCAACACAAATGTAATGTTTTTATTAAAAATGGGTAAGGGTTACCGATGGAATACAAAACATCTATTTTGTTGTATTCCAGGACTCGTTACAACGACCCACATCCATTCTTGTACTGTTGATCTAATTGAGATGAATACAAAAATGTGTCTGCTGAAGAATTTCACTAAAGGTGAAAGATATGAAATGTACTTGTGACTAAGTAACGATATCGAAGTGATTCGCTTCGAATGTAAATATTCTAATAGTAACTGACTAATTTTAGTCGTTGAAACCAATAACGAGAAAACAAATTACATTATTGGCTTAATGATATTGACCAGTGAGTATCAACCAATGATATGTTTATCTAGTTCTTTGTACTAATCGAATTTCAATGATCAAGTTCTTTATATAACATCTGGTTTAATTAACTGAATATTGTATTAATTCAGATAGTTGACAGGTAGACTACTTATCACTGATAAACTCTGTAGGATTCGTTGAAACTGTAATTTATGGACGAATCAATGAGGTATAAGATAACGGTGTGGTATGTGCTACTTATATGTAGACCATAAGTAGTATATGACGTGAGTACTGAACAGAATGTTTGGAAGCAGAGAGACGAGAAGATCGAACAATAAAGAATGAAGACAGAATGTGATTTGTATGAAAATACAAGAACAAAGGAAATCTGAGTCATTTTAAGACAATTGATGGACATTTTACAAATTGAGCATTTACTATATATGGTTGTTAGATATTACTGACTAGTTCTGTAATTTGTTGTTAAATATATTTGATTGTCACCATTGGTGTTTTGTTCACTACAATGGGTCTCAAGTTTTGGTACGAAATTTACTCATCTATTTGGCTTAATAAAGTTTTAGCATTATAGATAATGTCAGTTCGTGATGAAAACCCGAAATCTAATTTCTAACCTTAATCATTAACTGTAAATAATAATTCTATTTCCTCACATTGGTTTATAACCCTCATATGGTGCTAGTTACTAGGTGGAGACTCTCAAGATCCATTTAGCGTCATTTAAAGGTCGTTCATAAATTATAGTCTCACTTAGGAATCATCTGAAGTTCAAAACTTCAATTTCCTCAAAATTACACATTTACCTTACAAACATATGTTGGCTAACATCAAACTCATGTCAATTAATCCTTATTATATGAGAAAATATTCATCTTATATATATTTAAATATTTTAGTTAATTAGTCAATCTAAGCTAGACCACCATTGAAAACCTGGAAGTCAGTCAGTCAGTCAGCTGCAACGTAGGACCAGGCACGTATATGCATCGGTCCAAGTTGCCATACCGCATTAGCACAACAAGATGAACACCGGATTCATAGAAGTAGTTAATTCAGTGGTGGTAATATATAGAAGAAAGAGTGTGTATAAGGGGATAGTACAGGAAGATAGAATTAGTTCCTAGAAAGAAAGATTTGAAGTGATTTTAATCTCATAGTTTAAAGGAAGGCAGAAAGTGTATATATCGACGCCATTGTGATAGCTTCTGAGCCATGTCACCAAGAGTCTCCAACCATTGGTCACGATAGTCACGCGTACCCCAACTAAGTAGTCTTCATCTACCAACATGGCTCAAACCAGAAGTTAGTGACTTCAAGCACTGATGCCACGTTTTGGTTTGGCCACCTGGAAGCACTAAACGGCCATTTCGTCCCAGTATGGGATTCCACAAGAGTGTGCATCCACGATCCCATACAAGAAACTCGAACGCTGGACCTTCAAACGAAACAACCATCATTTGTTTTCAAGTTTTCAATGATGATCTAACTTAGCGGAATCCAGGAGACTTGTTTCGTCCTATTTGTCACTAGTCAGCTGAAAGATGTATCTGTATCTCAGAGTTGATATTCCCTCTGGATCTCGAACTCAGTACCATTCACTTCAAAAGTCATCATATTATCCACTTAGCTACTGAGTCCACTGGTAGCCACTTGTTTGATTATATGTAGAGATTTAATTGTTTAGTAATAAAAATTAATTTTCATAGGAAAAAATAACGAAAACTACTTAAAGTAATTCAAACTATATAGATAAAACTGGTACTAATAATAGTACTAATAATTACTTATTTACTTATTTACTCATGCCTGCTACTCTCAAAGGACCATAGGCCACCAAACAGTATTCTTCAACACATTATGTCCTCGGCCTTCGTTTCTAGTTATATCCAATTCTTGTTCATTCTTCTCATATCTGTCTCCATTTCTCAGCGTAATGTGTTATTTGGTCTTCCTCTTCACTTCCTTTGACGTTGAGAATTCCATGTGAGGGCTGACCTTGTAACACAGTTGGGTGCTTTCCTCAATGTGTGTCCTATCCACTTCCAACAATTCTTCCTGATTTCTTACTCCACTGGAATCTGATTTGTTCTCTCCCATAATAGGTTGTTGTTGATAGTGTCTGGACAACGGATCCAAAGTAGTTTTTTGCATAGACAACTGTCGTAGTTAACGCTTATATCTTCTGAATGATTATTTTATTTATTTATTTGATCACATGAACATTGGTACAAGAGGGCATCAAATATATATGCGTCACAGAAATTTTCATTTTATTTGTGTGTGGGCTGTGTTACTGCTCAGGTTCTCAGACCGAAGAAGGTGGTTTCCTTGGGGGGTCACACCTCGAGCCTTCGACCTGAAAATCTGATCCACAAGGCAGTGGAGCATCGTAAGGAGATGCAGTCCTATGGTAGCCAGTGACCAACGATTGGTTCATACGCCATTTGTTCCTTCAGGATACTGGAGTCCATATGCACCATTGTTATGGGATCCGGGTATAACGCCGGACATTCGCTTTTTGTCCTCTCATTTTCGTAAACAACACCCCTGATGCGAGAAGGCAGCGAGTAGGACTTCTCTGGCAGAGGCTGTATACGCATGACCATGTGAAAGCATTTCGTGAGGGAAGGTGGGCCCACCCCACTCTCGTCCATACCAGGGCATTATTATTACTAATAGTAATAATAATAATAAAACTTTAAGTGCATAGTTACTAAATTTTTATTTCTTTATACTGATAAAGGTACTGTTTGTTTGTTATTGTTTCAGTATTAAATTTCATTTGTATTTAAATCAACATTGATCACAATGTAAAAAAAAATGTTTTTTTTTTCTCAATTTCCTTCTTTTTCATCAATATGAATTGACATAGAAACAATCGATCTAATGTCCAGTTTTAAGTAAAAAGAAAAACCACACACTAAAAAAAAATAATAATAATTGAAATTACAGTCAAAAAAAGGGTTAATTTTCTGAAAGTTTAGTTACCTGTAGACGCTTGATTATATATATCTACAGTATCCTTCTTCTCTTTATTCTTCTTAATCCTCTTCTTCTCCTTCTTCTCCTCCTCTTCCTTCTCGCTCTTCTTCTTCTTCTTCTTCTTCTTCTTCTCTTCCTCCTCCTCCTCCTTCTTCTTATCCGTCTACTTCTTCCTCTTCCTCTCCTCCCCTCCCTCCTTCTTCTTCTCCGTTTGCTTCTTCCTCTTCCTCCTCTCTCTTCTTCTTCTTCTTCATCTCCGTGTCTCTCTCACTCTTCAATGTTTTTCGATAAGTTAAATAATTAATGATACCGAAATGTAAATAAATTATATCAGAGATATAAATTAATCCGATTATGTAATTGATCGTGTAATCTTTATTATCTTTATATTTTATATTGATTATTAATTGTTTAATAATAATTAAGAAATCACTAGAATGGGTTTTGTGGAGAATTGATAATTTCAATAGTTGAAATCATGAATCAATTGAAGCTAGACCACCATGGAAAACCTGGCGGGATCGTGGATGCGCATTGCTGAGGAGTCCCATACTAGGACGAAACGGTCATCCATTACTACCAGGTTTTTCCATGGTGGTCTAGCTTCAATTGATTCATGATTTCAACGATTGAAATTAAGAAATCATAAAATAGAAATAAACTAAAAATTCTAATCATATTTTGATCCGATGATTATCATCAAATAAGGTCTATATTTGAAAAGAACAATTTTGTTCAACTTTAATGTTACTATTTTACAATATCTACACTGTATTATCATAATTGATCTTAATGAAGAACTGTCGGTGTAACTATAATTTATGAACCATCTTTGAGTGACACTAAATTGACCTTGAAAGTGTTCACTTAGTAACTAAGACGAAATAGGGGTTATAAAGCAGTATGAGGAATTACAGTTGATGGGTAGGGGTTAGAAATTAGATTTAGTGTTTTCATCATGAACTGATATCTGCTATAATGCCATGAATCTATTTAGCCAAATAGATGAGTGAATTTCGCGCCAAAATCGGATACCAGTTATCTTATACCTGATTGGTTCGTCCATGAATATTATAGTCTCACCGAAATGTTGTAATTGACTAATCATATTAGTTAATACATTTCCCCCTTATCCTTCCTCAATTCACTGAAAGAATAACTGTTGATTACTATACAATTCATAGATCATATAAGAAAGAACATCAAGGAAGTAAGATTGATTGTAGATATGTCACGGATAAATTTGAAAATTACGTGTACCTGAACACCGAATAACACTGCGCCCAATGCTAACTGGTGTTGGGGATGGATGAAAGAAATTTAGGGGGCAGCCAAACCAAAACGTGGCATCAGTGCTTGAAGTCACTAACTTCTAGGTTGGGCCATGTTGTTAGATGCAGACTACTTGGTTAGGGTCGGCGTGGCTATCATAACCAATGGTTAGAGACTCTAGCTGAAATGGCTCAGAAGCTATCACAATGGTGTTGGTGTATACACTCTCTGTCTTACTTTAAACTATGAGATTAAAACCACTTCATATTTTTCTTTCTACCAACTAATTCTTTCTTCCTGTATTTTATCCATATATGCAATCTTTCCTTTATATATTACCACCACTGAATCAACAACTTCTATGAATCCGGTATTCAACTTGTTGTGTTAATAAGGTGTGGCAACTTAGACCGATGCACATATATGCCTGGTCCTACGTTGTAACTGACTGACTGAAATATGAATGATTGTTATTGAAATATACAAACCGCTAACCTTTATAGATAATCATCGATTTAAATCTCATTAGTGAATAACGGAATTAAATAATTTCGATGGTTGAAATCATGAATCGATTAAAGTTAGACCATCATGTAAAACCTGGAAGCACTGGACGGCCGTTTCGTCATATTTTAGGACTCTTCAGCAATGCTCATTCACTATCTCACCTCGTAAGGTTCGAATCCACGACTTATCAGTCTTGCGCGCGAGCACTTAACCTTTAGACCACTGAGCCGGCTGATTTCCAACGGTGTTAATTGAGTGACACATTGAAATCACTATAATATCCACAAAAAACCCCTTTCTGAGAAAAATCTAATATTATCTAATAGTCACAACTGATTGATCACTGGGTGGTGATCAATTTCATGCGTCTCTACTCCTTATTAGTGCACATCGAATGCTATCAACCATGTTGCAATGTGACCACCAGTCTAAGTGACTAGACACTGCGGGCACTATTGTGGCCACATTGCAATGTGGTAGATAGCATTCAATCTGCCCTAACAAGGACTGGACAAGCATGAAATTGATCACCACCCAGTGATCAATCAATTGAGATTACATCTCAGTCCTACAAAAGGTCTTTCGCGGTCCGGATAGCTCAGTGGTAGCGTCTCTGACTATGAAGCTGGGTGACACGGGATCAAATCCGTCAGGGAGCACCAGTTCCCTCAAAGATTACAGGTACACCTTGCTGATGAGCGCCAAGTAGCACAAAACCCGTGTCCAGGGTTTCTTGTCGACTACCTCCAACGACAATCTAACCATCTAATAGTAAATGTAGTCATCAAGAAAAGATAATAAGAAAATGCTTGGAAACTATGTTTCTTAGTAAAATCAGCAAATAATGATGTCCAAGATGAAAACTATGATCGTGTGAAAAATGTTTTTATTGGTATTCTGTCAAGATATATCCTAGTTAGTACACTTTTACCTATTATACATTCTTATGATTCTTACTGTGAGGATGATTCAAGGGTAAACTCAAAGAATCTCACAAAATAGCCGAAGATATTCCATCCAATAATCTTTTAGAAAAATATTCCAAAATCTTTACGTTTAACTTCTCCATTAGACATATACTAAAAACCTCTGACTATAATGATGATTTCGTTTTTATTAAAAACTATAAATACCTGAAAGTTTTGTACCAGTGTTTAAAATAGAGTTCCTTTTCACTCGTCTTCTATGTTCTCATATGAAACTTGGAAGGTTCTAGTGTTTCAGTGCTCGAGTTTTATGTGGTACATCATTAATCTAAGCTCTGGATATAACACTTACTTATTTACTTACACCTGTTACTCCTTGTGGACGAGCATAGGCCGCCAACCAGCATTCTCCATCCAACTCTATCCTGGACAATGCTTTCCAGCTTGTTCCAGTTGTTATTCATACTTTTCATATCTGATTCTATTTCCTGACGTAACGTGTTCTTTGGCCTTCCTCTTTTCCGCTTCTCTTCAGGATTTCAAGTAAGCGCTTGTCTCGTGATGCAGTTTGATGATTTGCGTAATGTATGTCCTATCCATTTCCATCGTCTTTTTCTAATTTCCCCTTCAGCTGGAAGTTGATTTGTTCACTCCCACAAAAGGCTGTTGCTGATGGTATCCGGTCAATGGATGTTGAGTATCTTGCATAGACAAATATTGACAAATACTTTTACCATCTTGATGATGGTTATAGTAGTTCTCCACGTTACATCTCCGTACCGTAGGACTGTCTTGACGTTCGTATTAAAGATTGTGACTTTGATATTGGTTGACAGACAGTTGTTTTGAGTTCCATATGTTCTTCAATTGTATGAATGCGGCTATTGCTTTGCCAATCCTCACATTTACATCTGCATCTGATCCTTCTTTTTCATCAATGATGCATCCCAGGTACGTGAAGGATTCCACATCTTCCAGAGTTTCACCATCAAGTGTGATTGTGTTGCTTGGTGTTCTCCGTGTTGTATTCGAGCACCTTAGTTTTCCCCTTGTATATGTTGAGGCCTACTGATGCAGATACTGCTACTACACTGTCTGTCTTTATCTGCATTTGTTCATGTGTATACGATAAGAGGTCTAGATCATCTGCGAATTCCAAATCATCTAAATAATTCCGATCTATTCATTGTATTCCATGTTTTCCTTTAAATATCGAGATCTTCATAATTCATTCGACTACCAGAATAAAAAAAGAGAATAAAGAAGAGAGTAAACAGCTTTGTCTGATTCTAATCCTTACATAGAATACTTACACATAATCATATGACTTAGTTTCATTAATGAAATGTTCTATATTCATAGCTCAAATCTGTTCCTAAGAAGATATACACTGTATTTCTATATTGTCTCATTGATTTACATATTCTAAATGATTGAAAAACAATCAACAGTTTATCATGATTTATCAAGTAACCATTATACCATCAAACATCGTTTCCTTAAAGATATGTCTTGTACGATAGAGAGAGAGAGAGAGAGACAGAGAGAATGTTTAATCAATGACAACAGGAAAACATAAATGTTTCAACAAAAAACAAACACCCCTCCCACCTCTTACCCATAAAATACAAGAAAAAAAAAAAAAGAAATCCTAAATAATTTTTCTTTGATTTCCGTTCAACAATAATATTCAATAATCAATATGATCTGTAAATTTAATAATCAAGTCAATGTTTATGACATTTTCATTATAAAAATTTTAGTTCCGGTATTTATTGATTATGCAAATTTCGATGGTTAAGATCATGAGTCAGTTGAAGCTAGACCACCATGAAAAACCTGAAAGCACTAGATTTCCGTTTCGTCATATTATGGGACTCCTCAGCGGTGTGCATAATAGGACGAAATGGCTATCCAGTGCTTCCACGTTTTACATGGTGGTCTAGCTTCAACTGACTCATGATCTTAACTACAAAACCCCTTCTGATAATAATCAACATATACTCACTAGTGACTGACTTCAAGAGGTATATCCTCGAGTTCTATTGAGAAGTAGTGATCAGTGGAGTTCAACCAGGTCTGTTGTGAGATAGTAACTCACTGAAGACAATGGTGGATGTGTCTCTAAATTTCGTGGATTAGTGGAAGTTAGACATCAACACCATTGGATGCCGGCTCAGTGGTCTAGTGGTTAAGTGCTCGCTCGCGAGGTTGTGGATGCGCTTTGCTAAGGAGTTCCATAGTAGGGCGAAACGGCCGTCCAGTGCTTCCAGGTTTTCCATGGTGTTTTAGCTTCAACTGACTCATGATCTTAACGATTGAAATTACTACAATCTCCACAAACCCCTTCTGATTATTAAAATATTTATCAAATAATGTACTACATAAATTGTATACATTTTTGATATGGATCAAATGTGTACGAAGTCAATCGAGTCACAAATGGAGAAGAAGCTTTAGAGGATGTAAACACATTTACATATCTGGTCAGCATCATAGATGAACACGGTGGATATAATTCAGATAAGAAGACGTGGATTGGCAAAGCAAGTGCAGCATATTTATGACTGAAGAACATCTGAAACTCAAAACAATTGGCAACCAACACCAAAGTCAGAATTTTCAATACAAATGTCAAGACAGTTCTACTGTATGGGGCGGAAACTTGCAGAATTACGAAAGTAATCATTCATAAGATACAAGTGTTGTCTACAACAGTTGTCTACACAAAATTATACTTGGGATTCGTTGGCCAGACACTATCAACAACAACCTACTATGGGAGAGAACAAATCACATCCCAGTGGAGTAAGAAATCAGGAAGAATTGTTGGAAGTGGATTGGATATACATTGAGGAAAGCACCCAACTGTGTCACAAGACAAGCCCTCACTTGGAATCCTCAATACCAAAGAAAAAGACGAAAACCAAAGGATCTATTACGACGATAAATGGAGACAGATTTGCGAAGAATGAACAAGAATTGAATAGAACTAGAAAGGAAGTCTAATGATAGAGTGGTTTGAAGAATGCTGGTTAGCGGCCTATTCTCCATCCAGAGTAACAGGTGTAAACTCTAGACCATTGAGCCATCATCTAACAGTGCTCCAACGGTATTCATGTAAAAAGTTAACCAATACGCTTTACAGTCCCTGTAAGATTTACGTAAATAAGGTCTCTTCGATGACTGTGAAATACTTATTAAATTCTATCAGAATCATTTGACATTGAACAACTCTGATAATTACTGAATCAATATCAATGTCTATTTTTATTGAGACAGTGATGATTATGAATTTTAGCGGTCAAGTATCTGATTCCAAGTGGATCGTACGAATGATTATTGAAATATACATCACAGTTGTCTTTATAAATCATCATCGACTTTGCTAGCGTTAGTAAATAATGGTAATAAATAAATCAAATACGAGAATAAATTTCAAATACATATATTCCATACATTCGTTGGTTCAGACAGACGATCAGAGAAAGGAAACGAAGGTTAAACGTTCATACATGAGACTGAAAGTTTAGGGTTCGAATACGGTGTGTGGTTCATGGATAAACACTGTTATGGAGTTCCATACTAGAAAAAAAACTGCTATCCAGTACTTATGAACGATAAACATGATATAATTTATTAGTCAGTAGTTATACAATATAATTCAGTATAATTCACTTGAATCTTCCCACTGATGTTTAGGACTGAAATTGATCAGTCTTTTATTGGTATGTGTGCATACTGTGAGTATTGCCTCGATATTGCCTTAATTCACAAGCATTATAAGATGGATAGTGGCTAGCAGTGGAATCCAGTTTGACGCGCGTTTCGTCTTATTCTGGGACTCGTCAGCTGGATGTACCTGCATCTCGGAGTTGATGCTCACTCTGGGACTCGAACCCAGTACCGTCCGCTTCAAACGCCATCGTGTTATCCACTTAGCTACTGAGTTCTGATAGCCATTTGCTTGTGCAATGGGGTGAAGTTATATTCACTTGGTGTTGTCTACTTGTATCTTCCCATCGTTATTTGGGACTGCAATTGATCAGTCTCTTATTAACATATGTGCATACTGTGTGTATTACCTCAATATTGCCTTAATTTATAAGTATTATAAGCAAAGATGGATAGTGGCACAAGCAAGTGGCTATCAGGACTCAGTAGCTAAGTGGATAACGTGATGGCGTTTGAAGAGAACAATACTAGGTTCGAGTCCCCAAGTGAACATCAACTCTGAAATGCAAGTACATCCATCTGACAAGTCCCAAATAGGACGAAACGCGAGTCAAACTGAATTCCCCTGCTAGCCACTATCCATCTTTGCTTATAATTCAGTATATATTTTAAAAGAAATGATCAGTGAGACTATAATTTATGAACGACTTTTGAGCGACGCTGAAGTGAACTTCAGAATGAACACCTACTGGTTAGGACTAAATCAGGGTTATAAATCAGTCAGAATTATGATTTACAGTTGATGGTTAAGGATAGAAATTAGATATAGGGTTTTTATCACGAGCTGACATCAACTATAATACCAAAACTCTAGATAAATTATCAAGGTTTATTTGTTCAACTGGATTTGTTTAATTCAACATTGAGGATCAAAAATTTCTGAATCTATATATATTTCATTTCATTCTAAAATAACTCATCGATGTTCATATGGGACCAGACATATATGACATTGATCACTACCCAGTGATCATTCGATTGTAAATACATCTCAGTCTTATAGGAGGTCAGTCGTGGCCCGAATAGTTCAGTGATAACATCTCTCACATGGGATCGTATCCGTTATGGAGCATTAGTTCCCTCAAAATTATAGGTACACCTTGCTGAAGAGTGCTTAATAGCACGAAATTTAGATCCAGGATATCTTATTGACTACCTCGAACCACTATCTCATCTTAAAGTAGTTACCATCAGAAACTTTACTAAGTTATTTGAAATGGACATTGTTGAATTTTACAATTTCATATCAGTGACCTTTTCTGACAATTGTTGAAAACCAGGAGATACTGATTAGTTATTATGGAATGCCTCTCTTGTGAGTATTCATGATCCCATTAAAGATTGAATCCACGATTTTCAGACCTTATAAAGAGCGTTTGACATTTAAACCCACTAAGTTGACATCCATTAGTTGAAACACCTAACTATATATCATTCACGTGACTATCATCTATTCAAAGATGTTTTATCCTTGATCTTTCTATAATCTATGCTTTTTTTTTATATATTTTCAGTCTCAAACGCCTGTTCTTTTTGCTTTTCTCTTCGATCTTCTTAACCTTCTACCTTCAAGCAATACACTTTCAATTGATGATATATACTACTTATATCTATTGACATCAGTAGTACACACTATATATAGTCTTTTTTATAATATTATGATGATAATATATTCTATAAAGATTATTTATACTACTTTAATAAATACTAAATAAAGAAATCTACTACCTCTGGCAGTGAATATTAATTAATTAAATTAATTCAATGGTTATCTATTATTCTTATATTTTGTCATCAAACTCAACTGTCATTCGTTTTTCATTAGAATTTCAAATGAGCAAAGACAAAAAAAAATAAGGGGAAAAACTTCTTTCCTTTGAATAGTTATTCTCCAGAGATGAGTTGTAGCTAAGATGGATGGCTTTCTTTTTAGGTGTTGTATCAAGATAGTGAAGAAGATTTGTAGGTTAGGTGAATGATTTTGATGGAGTTTTATACTTTGAACTGGATAGTTTGATCGTAGAGTTAAAGAGAAGGTAGAAGTCGATATGAAGTTTGTGTAGATAATGTCATTTATAAGAATGATGAAAGCTCCATGATCCAATTATTCAGCTTAGAGAACAAAACTCTATTAAAAATTATTGTGATATCCTCTGAGGTGCTATGAAATCACTCCAAAACACTAATTCGTTTTGTTATATAGAACTTCTTGTAAGCCAACACAATTATTTTAATAGTTGAGATTATGAGTTAAGTGAAGCTAGACTATCACCATGGAAAGTATGGAAGCACTAGACGGCCGTTTCGTTCTATCGTGGGATTCCTCAGCAGTAAGCATCTATGACCTCGTCTCGGACGATTCGAACCTAGGACCTATCAATCTCGCGTGTTAATACTTAATCTTTAAACCAAAATTATTTTATTTCATTCCATACTAACTGAAGGTAACCATAATGAAGGAAGATAAATGAAACATTATCTAAAACATAATTCACATCAAAGGTGTTAGATAGTACATTAGACCTGGTGGATCCCTTCCAATTTTACCTACTGATGACGTCCTGTCACTTATATTTATGTACACAAATAACAAGAGACACGACTTTAATCAGTAAAAAACATCGGAATTCTGGATCAAAGAAACTCTAATAACAGCAGAGAATTTACATGAGTATGACATTCCAATCAACCTGCAATCAAAAAGTATATAGATGTAGATAAAGTTTATCAATCCAAGCGTAATAAATCAATCATTCGTATAGACAAAGGTGAATGAATATAAAATTTGATAGGAATACAAAAACATATGGAGATAATAAAACCTTTAGAGGCAGTAAATGAAAAACTAGACCATCAGGAAAAAACTGAGTTAACGCCAATGGAGCTAATCCGTGATAGGTAAAGACAGGTATCTACCTCAGTACAATGAAAGATGGACGCACAATGTCGTGGATTGTTTGAAGTTAAACATTAATACTGTTCAATGTCTGTCAACTCAGTGGGTTAGAAGTTAAGCGTTTGCGCGCGACACTAAAGGCCCTGGGTTCGAATCCCGTGAGTAGGATTGTGGATGAACACTGCTGAGGAGTCTCACAATAGAATGAAACAGCCGTCTGGTACTTCCAGGTCTTTAATCTGAAATGTCTAATCATTTGCTTCAGATCAAATAACTTAATGACTTTAACTAAAATGGTAGTGTAACTTTATAAGTAAAGATGAATGGTGGCTAGCAATGAAATTGTTAGCTCCCGATAAGCATAATGAATGGTAACTTTTGGGATCTATTTATTGACCAATACTATGCGTATATTTTTATCGTATAATTGTTAAATAACTAAACTATTCATGTTCATATTCCTCTTATCTTAAGCCTTATTTTGACCTATGAACCATTATTATACGTTTTACCATTCTCGAGTTATGCCCTGTCTATCACTTACTATCTCCCTCATTCACAGCCACATTTGACCGAATTTTCTACAGCTGTTATTTTCTATTTTATGGTACGATGTGATCTGTTTGATTGGTATATAAACCGAGTATGTTTGAAATACATGATTCATATCACAGAGGCTTGGATTGGTGTTCTAGACTCGACTGGCCGGGCTAGGTTGAAAGCAACACCAATCAGCACTCTAGGCTGGTCGTACGGATTTACGCGTTATTGATCCGATCGATAAGTCACTGCTCTCCAGTTGGTGGTATCATTACTTATCCATTAACAGGGAACACAGGTCACAAGTTATAACAGAAATCCAGGATGTGTGTGTGTGTGTTTCATCCTATTTGAGACTTGTCAGCTGAATGTACCTGAATCCTTGATTCCACAGCCAGTCACCATCCATCTTTGCTCATAGTACTTGTAACTTAAGGTAATACTAAGACAGGATATACAAATGCCAACAAGTGACTAATCCATTGCACTTGTAAACATCAATGGGAAGATTCAAATAACCAATCTAATCTACTTAATTCATGATCCACGTTATTTATGTTTTATATTTCCTTCTCTCATTAAACTAATTAACTATGTCAATTAACTACATTATATAATCATATAACCGACACAACCATCGAAAATACCGCATTGACCGGTATATAACTTCATATTGTTTATTGTATTTACCGATATGAAGTATATATACAATGTAATACAAGCACACCATTATATCTTGTTGGCATAATATACTGAAAACTTATGGAATAGACAGAATGAATCTCAACTCTTTACAAATCTAAATGAATGGCAGATAATCACTATGATGAGAGAATGTTTGATTTTAACAATTTTTAGTGTAGGGGAGGGTAGCAACTACGGGAATGAATGAATTTTGTTTTGTTTTTTTTGTTGTTTTGTTTTGTTTAGCTTTTCAACTATAGATTGATTTCGGTAACATAGAGTTGAGTAGAAATAACATAGATAGAAAGGAATAATGATTGGTCAATATATCCATGAAATCACTGAAGTTAGAGATGTAAACTAATGAGTGTTATATTAATACTTAGTAAACAATCGGTTGTAATGTAATCTCATTTACACAGGAGGTCAGCCGTTGCCCAACTAGCTCAGTGTTAATGTCTTGAACAGTAAATCTGAATGAGATGGGATCGAATCCACTAGAAGATTGAATCACTACCTCTTTGTAATATTGTAAACAATATAATCTTATTCAAATTCACTTGGTAGTATCTCCTTGAATCTTCTCATTGATATTTAAGATTATGATTAATCAGTCTCTTATTGATATATGTGCATACTGTTCGTAGCATCCTACTGAAGAGTCTTAAATAAGACGAAACACGCATCAAACTGAATTCTACTGCTACTCACTATTCATGTTTGTTTATAATCTCAATCAATTATGAATTTATTAGTCAATAGAGACTAGTTTACATTCTATGCAATATATTTTGATAGGTGTATGTTGGGAACGATAGATCCCCCCCAAAAAAAACTCACATTTTTCGTAATTTTATCTTATCCATTAACTTATCGATTAAACGTTCAAATTTTGAATGGTAGTCAATTGACGAATTTATTGATGAAATGTTTAAAATAATTTCCATGACAATATCGATTATACATATATAGATTTCAATAGTTGAAATCATGAATCAATTGAAGCTAGACCACCATGGAAAACCTGGAAGCACTGGACGGCCGTTTCGTCCTAGTATGGGACTCCTCAGCAGTGAAGACAATGGTGACGGTGGCGCAACTTCGTGGATTAGTTGAAGTTAGACATTAACACCGTTAGGTGCCGGCTCAGTGGTCTAGTTGGTTAAGCGCCTGGCGCGAGACTGATAGGTCCTGGGTTCGAATCCCGCAGGGTGCGGGATCGTGGATGCGCACTGCTGAGGAGTCCCATACTAGGACGAAACGGCCGTCCAGTGCTTCCAGGTTTTCCATGGTGGTCTAGCTTCAATTGATTCATGATTTCAACTATTGAAATTACCAATTCTCCACAAAACCCATTCTAGTAATATATAGATTTGTATAACTACGCTTGATTTGTGTGCCTGATTGACCTGGTACCTGTAGAATACACTTTCTACATCTTACCAATACTTCTTGATTGAGTTAGCTGAGTCGGGAACAACGGACCAGAATAGCCTATCGAGTCTCTGAATTCCGTTGCGAGTAAGACGAATCAGTAGTAGCATTTAAGCTTAACAAACCTAACAGTGTATAGCTTATCAAAATTTTTAACAGACAACACCTATTCTCAGTTTTCAATGTCCCTTTTCTTCATTTTAAACTAATACTTACTTACTGATGCCTGTTACTTCTCGTGGAGGATCATAGGCCGCCCACTAACACTCTTTATCCAATTCTGTCCTGAGTAATCCATTCCAATTCTTTCCAGTTGTTATTCATCTTTTACATATCTGCTTCTATTTCTTGATGTAATATATTCTTTGGCATTTCTTTTTGATGAAGTTTTGTTCTTTGATCTAGATGGTTTAATCGTGAAGTTTTCATTGTTCTTCTAAACGACATTATCAGTACAAACTTCAGATAGAAGTGAAATGTTCAAATTTCTCCAAATCTAGTTCACAGCTTATCCTGTACACCATAATGTTGATTAGTTCTTGTTGACTTGAAACTTGTCATTGTTTACTTTATTGTTTGAAAGTTCCACAATTCAACCATCCATTTCAGAGAATAAAACTTCATTAAAATGTTAGGGTTTGAAAAGAGAGCTATCACGGGTTCACGTAGTTTGAGAACGAGATCGAGATTCGGTGACCAACGAACAGTGAGCTAACTATTGACGCGTCCCAGCCCCAGCTATCTAGAGGGAGAAGTCCAGGCTTGAAATGAGAAGTATATTCTGCAACAACCAGAAACGAGCGATTCCATACAAAACAATATAAAACGTATATATACAAATATATATAATCGATATTGTCATTTAAATTTGTAAACATTCATCAATAAGTTCGTCCATTGGTTACCATTCAAATATTTAAACATTTAATCGATAAGTTAATCGATAAATTACAAATGTGAGTTTTTTTTTGGGGGGGGGTTATCGTCCTCAACACTCCTCCCCTTTTTTGAAGATCCGGAGTTGAAATCCAGATTTTAAATTGTCCGGGTACATCCTACCCCACGAAACAGTGTTGGATCCTCATATGTCCAAGTTACAATTAATTTGAATTTATTTAAGACACAATTGTCGCTTTGAGCAGAGAATCAACTGAAAATAACTAAGTGGTGAGGGTGAACGACGTGTGACATGAGGTCATCGACGTTTGATTCTTCGGAAATATTATGATCAAATTTATTGAGAACATTACTAGTAGATAGTGGATCGCTATGATAAACAGCGTCCATCAGAACTGAATTAGGTTCTTGATTATTATTTGATACACATGACCCATTTTCTGGCAAATCGAGGGAATCTCGATTAGATTCGTCAGAAACTTCTGTCGTAGAATGCTGGGCTTCATTTGGTACAGCTGCCTTCAGTGTACTGCACGATTCATTTTCGGGGATAATGGAGTTTGGATCCATTACCGGGCATGTTTCTGGAATGGGAAGTACTGGATCACCGGGCGGATCTTGAGTGACAACTGTTTCGTTTGAAGTAAGGATTATCGAGGATTCACGGAGTCTAAAATCATTTCCTAGCTCAGTGTTCAGTTGAGAAATCAGTCCGTTCACTACCGTCGCATCTCCAACGTATGAGTGATGCAGTAGCTGCCAGCGTAAATTGACTAATAAGTCCAAGTGTCGCTCGAATAGCAGCTGTAATCGATCGAAATGGAGAATCATTTTTCATTTTACCCCGTCGCCAATTGTTAGGGTTTGAAAAGATCTATCACGGGTTCAGTTAAATTACGAACGTGATAAACACTACACCACCTAAGCTACAAATCTTTTAGCATCCCTTTTTTTTTCCTCTTCCCTTCAAGATTTCAAGTTAAGGTTTGCCTATACCGAATAACAATTCTCTATATAAACCATTTTGAATAAATTAAATTAGATTATGAATTATAATCCATAGATAGATAGATAGATAGATGGTTTTAGAATAATAATAATAATAATAATAATAATAATAATAATAATAATAATAATAATGATAATAAGTATTATTATTATTACTTCCTTATCACCATCGAAACTCATCCCCATTCATTTTCACAGGATGAATTGCGTTCCTTCCTAAGTTAAAGGGTGTGACGTAATTTATTATTATTATTATTATTATTATTCAGTAAGGTTATTCACCAACCAATTATTAAATTAATTAATTAATTAAATTTATTTATTTATTTATTTATTCATCCATTAATTTTTATTACGGTAAACAAAGAAAGAAAAAAAAGAGATTTTCGCACTTTATTTATCTGGGGTGGGGTGGGGATGGGGATGGGGATGAGGGTGATGGTGGGGGTGGGGGTGGGGGTGAGGGTGGGTATGTGTATATTGGTGGTAACGAGAAGATTAAGCGTTAAAGTTAGTAATAAATTTATCATTTTTGGCAAATATGTAATTGTGGTTTCACGTTTCTTCTGTTTGTTTGTTTGTTTTTTTGATAAAACGATGAAATTTGTTTTTTTTTAAAAAAAGGAGCAGTAGATAAGAGGGATCATTTATTGGATTTTGTTATCAACTAAAGAAAACAAAAAAAAACTTATGTCGTATACATGAGAAAGGGGATTTTTGTGTGGATATTATAATAATTTTAATAGTTGAGATCATGAGTCATTTGAAGTTAGACTATTACCATGGAATACGTGGAAACACTAGACAGTCATTTCGTTTTATTGTGAATGTCCACGCTCGTGGGATTCGAACCCAAACACAAGCGCTTAATTATTAGATCACTAAGCCGATCGACATGTAACGTTGTTCATTTCTAACTTCAACCACTCCACAAAATTGAGCGACACATCCACCATTGTAATATAGTAGAAGTATTTTTTAGGAAAGAGAAATTATGGTTAATAAATAAAATTTTTTTTAGATAAACTGACTTTCTCAAATGATAAGTTCACAGGATAAATAGATGTCATACTAAGGTTGTTTATATAGGTAAAATTACGAACTAATCTTACCTAGAGCACCATTAAAGCACGGTAGCACTGGACGGTCGTTTCGTTCTAGTATTGGACCCTTCAGAAGTGTACAACCATGATCCCGCACTCGAGAATTGAACTCAGGACCTGTGTGATTTAAATACAACAATCTCCATGAATTTTTAATAATAATAATGATCACGTATTCACTAATGATTAACTTCAAGATAAAACTATTGGAGGTTTAGTTAAAAGTCGTGACTGGTGGAGTTTAACCCTACTGTCGCATGAGAGAGTGATTCACTGAAGAAAATAGATGAAGGATTTTACAAGACCGTATATTGATTTAAATTAGAAATAAACAATATTGGTTTCCGGCTTAGTGGTCTAGAAGTTAAGCTTATTCGCGCGAAACCGGAGATCATAGGTTCGGTCTCTGTGTTCAAGATCGCGGTTACGCACTGTTGAGGAGTCCCATACTAAGATAAAACGGTCATTTAGTCCTTCCACGTTTTCATTGATGATCTAACTAAGATCAGTTCATGATTATAGCTTTAAAAATACTACTAAATATACTACAGTCTTACCGAAATAAATAAAAATTATAAGCTGTACTAATATAACAAGATAATAATGTCCTTCAATTGGCAGGTTACATGCAATAGGGAGAGTCTTTGGAAACATCAAACCGGGTTGATGTAATAGGCATTTAAGCGACAATTTGATTGGTTAGTTATGGATATAACTAACATTAGGTGCCTCTTTGCACCAATACCTATGTGTTAAAATAAATAAACTTATTGTTATTATTATATACAAGGAGTACTGACATTCAATAGTTGGCGAAGTTAAGTAGTATGGTAAAATGTGTTGTGGATGCACACTGCTAGAGTAAAGCTGCCTATAACTACTGAGGGAATTAGTGAACTCTGTACTGATCAGATGTTACAGATATATACGAACATGATTTTATATGAAGCGATTTTAATCTCACAGTTTAAGAGAAAAGACAAAGAGTGTATACACCTACACCATTGTGATTGATTCTGAGCCACGTTACATAGAATCTCCAACCATTGGTTAAGATAGTCACACGGACTCCAACCAATTAGTCTACATTTACCAACATGGTTCAAGCTCAAAGTTAATGACTTTAAGCATTGATGCCACGTTTTTGTTTTGGCCACTCCCAACCTTCATCCAACTGTTTCCAACACCAGTTAGCATTGCACATCGTGGTAATCGGTATTTCGGCATACGTAACACGTGCCTCAATCATTTCAGTCGATAATGATTCACAACATCATCAACTGACTTACCATCACCATTGCTTAATATCATACGTCTAACCTCATTATTGCTTACCCGATAATAATATCTCTAAGACATTTGTGAATAAATATAAGTAACTTACGAGTATCTTCTACTGTTGATGTTCACGCTTCACAGCCGTTAAGTAGAACGGAACAGAGCCATATCATACAGAGTCTCCAACCTTTGGTTACGATAGTCGCTTAGACCTCAACCAAGTAATCTACATCTACCAACATGGCTCAGACTAGAAGTTAATGATTTCAAGGATTGATGCCACGTTTTGATTTGGCTGCCACAAAATCCTATTTGACTATCAGAACTATTTTAATCCTGAAAGTAAATTCAATCAATTCAAGCTAAAATTTTATCAATGATTTACATAATCATCCTCCTCATCCTCATCATCATAATAATAATAATATACTTTATTAAAAAGGTCATATTTAGTCACGAACAATCAAAATCAATGACCATAACATATTCCACTGTTTTAAGAATCTCTTCATATGTATATATATATGTGTATGTTTAATCACTACGGTCAATTACTTAGGTAGTCAATGAGTTGTACTTGAATAATAAAGTTATTTTTAATGATTTCTATTATGAATTGTTTAATATAAAACAGTAGAATAACAAGCTATACAAATAATGAATGAAATGAAGCTTTCTAATTGTGATTAATCATTTTGTTTTAGGTGGAGATTATAATAATTTCAATAGGTGAAATCATTATGAGTCAATTGAAGCTAGATCACCAGTATGAAAAACCTGAAAGTACTAGACGGTCGTTTTGTCCTATTGTGGGACTCCTCATTAGTGTGCGTACAGCTCTTGTGTGTGAGACTAATAAGTCCTGGGTTCGGATCTCATTACGTGAGGTCGTGGATAAGCACCGTTGTGGAGTTCTACAATAGGACGATACAGGCCGTTCAATGCTTTCAGGTTTCCTATAGTGAAGATCTAGCTTTAATTGATTCATATTCTCAACTATGGATATATCAATAAGTTAACAATGGTAAAATGGATAAATAGTTTCCAAGCTAAAATTCTGATCTAATCAATAAAATCAGTGAATAACAAATAATGATAAACTAATGTTTTGTTCTAATTTCAAAGTTCCCCACTAACTTGAACTGTTATATAATTGAGAGTAGGTGACAAAACAACTTGGATGTAAGTTTATTCTAAATGACATTCATCACTGAGATTTTCCTGTTATCTTCAGTTAGCGAATACTGCTCTCTATGGATATGTCAGGATAATACGAGTTAATATCCCATAGAACTAGTCACTAACCAATAATTCATTAGTATGTGTTTGTAAAATGTTTAATGACGTCATAGACCTAGATTTTATGCAAGTTGCCACTAGGTAGCTGACACTCCTTATGGATTATGAACCAGCGTTACTCAATAGTAAAATCAAAGAACGTTTCCTTTATGTTATTTGGCTTACGATTTAACTCTCATAGAGTTGAATACTAGGCAGTTTTATCTATGTCTAATAATTCACTCGATAAGCAATATAACGTTCTATTCATAAAGCTTAAATGTCCACAGAAAACGATCTAATACAGATTTTAATAATTGAGATCATGAATCAATTGAAGCTAGATCATCATGGAAAACCTGAAAGCACTGGACGGCCGTTGGATGCCGGCTCAGTGGTTTAGTTGGTTAAGTGTCTGGCGTGAGACTGATCGGTTCTAGGTTCGAATCCCGCGAAGCGGGGTCGTGGATACGCACTGCTGAGGAGTCCTGCAAAAGGGCAAAATGGCCGTCTAGTGCTTCTAGGTTTCCCATGCTGGTCTAGCTTCAATTGACTCATGATCTCAATTATTGAAATTACTACAATCTCCACAAAACCCCTTCTGATTCTAAGAGATTTCAATGTCAATATCAAACAATGAAAACTGACTACAGTTGATAATGAATGTCTTACATACTTCCACAAAGTGTGTGACTGTTTGAACTTGTGATTTTGATGGTATTTTGTTCTCTAAGCTGGATAGTTTGATCTTCCAGAACTACCTGAGCTACAAATCATCTCCATTATCTTTCAATTAGTGATTTTAATGGATAATATATTGACATCAATTAATGAGTACTGAGTTCCACTTTTATTCAGAACATTGTAACACTCTACTGTAATTACATCTAACTGTTATTGATTTATTTAAACACATAAACAAATAGATATGTACCACATAAGTCATTCGATTTATGTAAGAGATGGAATACTGTCCAGGCGTTCAAAGCTAAACAAATGGTTTTCTCATTTGATATGTGTGAAGGCTGTGATACTACCCGAGTGCCCAGACCGAAGCAGGTGGTTTTCTTAGGGGCCACACTCGTAGCCTTCGACATAAAGGTCTAATTCACATGGTAGTGGAACAACGTCAAGAGAGGCAGTCCCATGGTTACCGGTGACCAACGATTGGTTCATATGCCATTTGTTCCCTCAGGACCATTGGTTTGGAATCAGGGTTTTTCAACTCGTCTAACTAGATTCTCTGTATCCACAAATTCGGTTAAAGCGCCAGAAATTCACTTTTCATTCTCTCGAATTTCGTAAACAACAACCGCACCAGAAGAAGGCAGTGAGATCATTTCGAGAAAGATTGCTGACTGTCCTCACTCTTGACCGTACCAAAGCATTTAGAGCCACATCCAACTGACGAATTGGAAAACGATTTCACCAGTAGCCAGTTTTCCACATAAGTAGTATATATCAAATAAAAATAAAATATTCATGATACCTTTATCTGCCTTATATGATTATGTCTATTTTCTTATTTAAACGAACAAACAATATTCTCTATTTGTAAGCAATGATGGATAGTGGCTAGCAGTGGAATCCAGTTTGACTCGCGTTTCGTCCTATTGGGGACTCGTCAGTTGGATGTACTTGCATTTCAGAGTTGATGTTCACTCTGGGACTCGAACCCAGTACTGTTCACTTCAAACACCATCACGTTATCCACTTAGCTACTAAGTCCTGATAGCCACTTGCTTGTGCCACTATTCATTATTGCTTACAAATACCTTGTGAATTAGGGGGGCACACACAGTATGCACATATGTCAATAACAGACTGATCAATTGCAGTCTTAAAAACCTCAATAGGAATAGACAAGCCAACCAATATTAAGTGAATATTCTCTATTAATCCAAGTAGTCAATCAGTTGTTTATTACTTATTGTTTACTTATTATTTTGTTTTGTTTTACTTATACAATTTGATCACTTGGTTAAGTTTACTATTATAAATAAAATAGTAACTAAATTCAATAGACATTCGTTGTTGTTTCCCTCTCTCTCTCTCTGTATGTGTGTGTGTGTAGGGGGGGTGTATATATATATATATATATATACATATGATGGTATAGATGGTTATATTGAAAATTATCCTTTTATAAAAAAGAAGAATAGAACAACTGTTTCAAGTTCTTATCTCTTTATTCTTTATTGAGAAAAAAAGAAAGAAAAAAGAAAAAAGGAAAGAGAGAAAAAAGGAAAGAAAGAAACACAGTAGGACGCTTGAGATGGTTTGAAAAGTAGAATAAAATAAATGAAATGATATGAAAAAAAAGAAAGAACGAAAGAAAATCATAAAGATAACAATAATAATAGTAATGATATTAAAGTGGCCACTTTTATTGTCGATACTACTCGGTTGATTACATTTAAGTAGTTCTGGTTAGTTAGTTGATTGGTTGATTAAATTAAAAAAAAAATAAGAAGAAGAAAGATATAAAAGTGATGTATCATTTCTGCTATGGATTTGTCTTATGACTTTACTTTGGTCTATTACGATATACTTCTTTTAACTGAATTAATCACATAATGGTGGTGATGCTTTGGATGATGATGATGATGATGATGATTTGGATGATGATGATGATGATGATGATGACGGTGATGATGATGATGATGATGATGATGATGATGATGATGATGATGATGATGATGATGATTTGGATGATGATGATGATGATGATGATGATTTGGATGAAGATGATGATGTGGATGATGATGATGATGATGATAATGTTGATAATGATGATGATTTGGATGATGATGATAATTTGGATGATGATGATTTGGATTATGATGATGATGGTGATGATGATTTGGATGATGATGATAATGATTTGGATTATGATGATGATGGTGATGATGATTTGGATGATGATGATGATGATGATGATGATTTGGATGATGATGATGATGGTGATGATGATTTGGATGATGATTATGATGATTTGGATGATGATGATGATGATGGTGATGATGATGATGGTTTATGTATTTAAACACATAAAGATTGGAGCAAGAAGGCAAAAATAGATTACTCGATCTGTTTGAGAGCTGGGATACTTTCCAGGTGCCCAAACCGAAACAAGTGATTTACGTAAGGATCTAATCCCCAACTCTCTGACATAAACGTCTAATCCACAAGGAAGTGCAGCAATGTAGCGTGATGCGGTCTAATGGTAGTCGATGACCAGCGATTGGTTCCTTCATGATCGTGAAGTTCATGTACACAATTGATGTGTTATCAAGGTTTTCCAACTCCCCTAGATGAATCCTCTATATCAACTAACCCGTTTAAAGTGCTGGACATTCATTTTCCACCCTCTCAATTACTTAAACAACGCCCTTTCCACGATTAGGTTGTGATTAGGACTTTCCTGACAGTAGTGGTATGCATGTGGTCATGCGAGAGCATTCTGAGAAAGTGAGCTAACTCTCTACACTCTCAGCTGGTACCAGAGTATTTGGAGGCATGATGATGATGATTTATTTATTTATTTATTTTAACACATAGGTATTGGTACAAGGAGGCACCAAATACATATGCGCCACACGAATCTCAATTGATTTGTGTGAGGGCTTTGATACTGCTCGGGTGCCCAAACCGAAGCAGGTGGTTATCTTAGGGGACCACACCCCGAGCCTTTGACCTGAACGTCTGATTCACAAGGCAGTGGAGCATCGTGAGGAGATGCAGTCCCATGGAAGCCGGTGACCAAGAAAGTGGTTCATACGCCGTTTGTTCCCGCAGGATGCTGGAGCCAGCCCATGTGCACCATTGGTTTGGGATTCGGTTAAAGCGCCGAAGATTCGCTTTTCATCCTCTCATTTTCGTAAACAACACCCCTGATGCGAGAAGTCAGTGAGTAGGACTTCCCTGGCAGGGGCTATGTACGCGTGGCCATATGAGAGCATTTTGAGAGGGAGAGCGGAATCTCCCCACTTTCGGCCGTACCAGGGCATTTGGGGGCTGATGATGATGATGAACAGGAGTATATTGTTTTCTTTTATTTTGTATATATTCTTTGTTTCATTCATGTTTATTTATCAGATTCATTTAGTTTTAAATTTAATTAAATTATTTTTAATGGAATAAAACGTAAGTAAAGTATAAAACTAACCATTGAATTACACCTATTCTAAGTGTTAAAGTAATAATAATAATAATGTTAATTTAATTAACTTTCCCTATAATGATAGTCTATACATCCATTTAGATCTTATCATGCTAGACAAGTTGGTTAAAAGAAGGAAAGAGTTAATGTTTACTCCAGGACTCAATCTGTACAGGATACACTTATGCCAATAAACGACTGATAATATACAATCCCTAACAACCAATATAAATAATGAATGAAACTTTATCCCATTATACAAGTTAGTGGTTATCTGAACTCAGTAGCTAAGTGGATAACACTTGAAGTGAACTGTACTGAGTTCAAGCTCTAGAATGCAGATAAATCCAGTTGATGAGTCCCAAGATAGGACGAAACGCACGTTCTAAATTCCATTGCTAGCCACTATCCATTTTTACTTATAATACTTGTGAGTTAAAGCAATACTGAAGTGATCCTTAAAGGATGTACATTTACTAATAAGTGACTGATCAATTTCGACACTTTGGATGATACATGTCATAGCATTAAAGCGCATCATAATCCTGATCGAACCCCTTATTCACCTCTTAAAAAACGTTTATATTCTCACTTTCAACCCTTTTTTTTATAGCTTCGTTTTTCTCCTTTGGGTTATCATATGTGGTGTGTTAACTTCGGTAGATTTCCATTTATACCCAGCTTTAAACTGATTTTAACTGACTGGTTTATGTTGTGAACTATACTGTATTGAACACTGAATAATTCAAATAAGATTGAACTTAGAATCTTTAAGTCTTTCGGTTAGCACATTTTATCTTGACATGTAGTTAATTATGTTTGATCAGTTTATGATCTCATTAGTAACAAACTCAAAATAGGAGTTTCAGTGGTAATCTGTGATTAGTGAGGCTCCCCATGCCCAATGTTATACGGTTACTTGGTTAGGATGAATAATGATGATATCACGAATCAATTGAAGTTAGATATGTAAAATATCAGATGCCGGCTTATTAGTCTGGAGGTTAAACGATTGTCATAAAACCAGAAATCTTATTTTGAATCCTCCGAGGGGCACATTGATAAGAGGTCTCATACTACGATGAAACCATTGTCCAATGCTCCGTAGTTTTCAATATTTATCTACCTAAGGAAAATCTATGAAGTAAACCTAACAAATTCAGTAGCATTCACAAGCTCCCTAAAACTAATGATTAACAATTATCAAGTTACAAATAACTACATTAAGTAACACCTATTCATCTTCTGATGATCCACTCAGAGTTATATGTAGACGAATTAGGTAGATGGTGGTTGGAGGCAGTCGACAAGAAACCCTGGACCCGGGTTTCGTGGTACTTGGTATTCGTCAGCAAGGTGTAACTACAGGTGATCTTAAGGGAACTGGTGCTTCCTAACGGATTCGATCCTGTGTCACCCAGCTTCAAATGTGACGACTTAGGTAGTTTGTTTTTCATTAAATGAAACGAAATAATTCTTGAAGAATTTCTTTTCCCTTTTAAAATCTATTCAGTATGTAGTTTCTATTAAGTGTAATACCATTACCAATTCATACTTAAGCTTTCGGAATACTTTCAACAATTGTGTTTCATTCTAGGATGAAATGGCCGTCCAGTGCTTCCAAGTTTTTTTCATGATGGTCTAACTTCAATTGACTCATAATGATCTCAAACCATTGAAATTACTAATAATATCCACAAGAACACTATTATTGCATATGATATAGTTTTATTCTCTGAACTGGATAGTATTATCATGGAGCTCTTATTGTTATTCTTTACATGTAGAAATCTACAGGAAAAGCTGTAAGTCATATTTTCAATGTTTTAAGATCATTATGAGTCAATTGAAGCTAGACCATCATGAAAAAACTTGGAAGCATTGGACGGTCATTGAATACCGATCAGCTCAGTGATCTAGGTCCTCGGGTTCGAACCTCATGAGGCAGTATCTTAAATGTGCACTGTAAAAGAGTCCGATATTTGAATGAAACGACCGTTCATAAGAAACAATTAACTAATTAATTGACTTTTATTAATTGCAATAGTGTTCTTTTATTTTTCTTAATTTTTCCGATAGAAAAACAATTCATTTTGTTAAAAGTAAACTTTACATTAAAACGTGTTTTGTTTTTATGTATGTACCTCTGTATGTGTGTGTGTGTGTGCGTATCTGTGCGGATATGACCAGTTGTGATATTACTATGAATATTATCTGTAAAAGATAGAAACAACAAAATTCTATTACTTAAACAGTTATAAAATGTCATGTTTTCGTGACTTACATCGATACAGAGAGGGAGGAAACGAGCTAGACAGTGAGAGAGAGAGAGAGTGAGTGAGTGAGAGTGAGAGTGAGTGAGTGAGCTAACAAAGAAAAGGATGTTTCTTGAATAAATTTATAACTATAAGTGAGGAACAACTTCTTAATCATATAAAACCATAGATGTAAGTGCACACACATACACACATACACAAGGATAACGAGAGTATCACGCACACATTGACAAATACAAAGTAATTACGTTTTACGAAAAAAAAAGGACACCTTTTTTGGAAAAAAAACGGTACTTTTGTGAATTGAACAAGACAACAAAACAAGTTGGAATGGAACATTAGGGGGGGGAAGAATTATCTAGGACTTGATGGTGGTCATTACTGTATGGGTGTTAGTACTAACTATGCGATGAGATACAATGGATAGTATTTTTCAAGTAGACCTTTACAAACTATATATATATATATATATATATATATATATATATATATATATATATATATACATATGCAGTGCACTAGTAGGATACTCGTGTGTAATGTACACGAACTGGTTACCAGGTGATTAAGTAGACGTAGCTCTATAACAATTTCTTGAAAATAATTTTATCTAATGCTATGTGTACTTTTAACACCACTCGTTTTTATAACTTTACTGTTATATACTACTGACTACTGTTATATACTACTAATTAAAGAATCTAAAAGTCTACATATGAATATACATATTTGAATGGATTTTTAAGTAGACAAATTCAGAGGTTGTCCTCAACCTATTATATGTTTATTAAATCTAGTGAATTCAATAACTTTAGCTACACTCCCATTTACTGAGTGAGTGAGTGTTGCATCACTATGGTGAAATTTTCTTCTCATTCGTTTTACATGTTGATGATATTGTTGAAAAGCGATATGTAAGTTTAATAACTAAGCTATCCTGTTCTCACAATGTCAATAGTTGAAATCATGAGTCAATTGAAGCTAGACCAACATTATGGAAAACCTGAAAACACTGGACGTACGTTTCGTCCTAGTATGGGACTCCTCAGCAGTGCGCATCCACGATCCCGCCCCTCCCCGCGAGATTCGAACCCAGGACCTATCAGTCTCGTGCGCGAGCGCTTAACTATTAGATCATTAAGCCGGCGTTATGATTTCAACTATTGACATTACTAAAATCTCCACAAAACCCCTTCTAACAATGTCATTTACACAAGAGGTTTTATTTCGAACCCTGTTGTTTTTCATTCATAATTTCGGTTTGTATTCTATTGTTATCTTTGTAGCCGACACTTGTAATTAACTTTAGATGTATGAAATTAGATCTTTGAAGAAATTCATACTCACTGACTAAGCTGATGAAAATATAAATGAAGTTGTTGGGGTTCGACTTTAATTTATGGATGATTTTCATCACGAACTGACATCAGCTATAATGCCAAAACTCTAATTAGTCATCTTCCTTCTAGAATTAATTGGATAGTTTTTATTGAATACTGTATTTCGGGACCATTGCGTAAGTAGTGTTGAATTTAGATGCAGGAATTTGGCTAAGGACGACAAATCGATTGATGAGGTAGTGAACTTTTATCGACTATAATAGTTAGTTAGTTACGTCAACCTGCTTATCAATGTCCCCGATTCAATTTGACGACTGGTGTAGTAGTGAATATGAAGAAAGTTGTAGGTGACCAATCGATTCTATGTAGGTAGGTGTAGACTACCTGTTTGAGGTCCGTATGATCATCATAAACAATGGTTAGAGGCTTTGAGTAACATGACTCTTATTTTTATTTATTTTATTTGAGCAAATGAATACTGCTACAAAGAGGCACCGAATACATATGCATCACACAAATCACTTGATTATTGTATGGGTTGGGATACTGTCCGAGTGTCCAGAACGAAATATGTGGTTTTCTTTGTAGGCCACACCTGTAGACTTCGACATAAAGGACTGATTCACAAGGCAGTAAAGCAATATCAGGAGATGTAGTCCCATGGCAGCCGGTGACCAACACTAGGTTCATACCCCATTTGTTCCTTCAGGTTTCTGAGGCCAATGTGCACCATTGGTGTGTTATCAGAATTTTCCAACTCCCCTAGATAAAGCCTCTATATCCACCAACCCATTTAAAGTACTGCACATTCGTTCTTCGTCCTCTCAATTACCTAAACAACGCCCTCTCCACGATTAGTTTGTGATTAGAACTTTTCTGACAGTAGTTGTGTGCACACGGTCATGTGAGAGCACTTGGAGAAAGTGAGCTGACTCTCCTCACTCTTGGTCGTACCAGAGCATTTAGGGGCTCAGGTGAATTCACTCTTCGTTTCCACTTAGATTCTATTTTTCTAAATGCTTTAAATTTTGTTTTCATTTCACATATCTATTTTTTCCCCGTATCATATCTCTGATGCCTGATTTCTCCTATTATTATTAACACTATTAATACATCTACTACACTGTGATTTGACCTGAGAATCTCATTTCTCTGTTATAATAAGGTTTAGCAACGTGAGTCAATGTACACAGAATAATCTTAGCTTATTTTTCCTGTTTATTGTACTATGCTCTTTGAATAACATCTTCAAACCTTAATCTTTCCGATTGCTGCTTACACTCTTACTACCTCTATTACTACGAGGATTTGAATCGACAATTGTATCTCTGCACTAATATGGTAATGGCAACTCGAACTGATGTAAGTACATACGAAATTCTATGTTGTTACTGACTGACTAATTGATTCTTAGCTTCTAAAGGTTTGTTTGTTATTTTATAGTTGAATATATGCTTCAATTGAAGCTAGACTATCACCATTGAAAATCTGAAAGCTTTAGACGACCATTTCATCCTAGTATAGGACTCCTCAGCAGTGAGCATATACGATCCCGCCCTCCACGAGATTCGAACCTAGGATCTATCATTCTCTCACATGAACATTTAACCTTTAAACCATTGAGCCGGTATTTAACGCTGTTAATGTTAAAGTCTTCTTCTTCTAAGGAAAATTATGTTAGAAATTATTTAACATTTTATTTTTAAAGAAACCACTTAAAGTGAATACTTAATCTTCATTAAAATTGAAACGTGGTTATAAGATCATTTTTGATATAAAAAATAACACATAATTCTTTTTAGTAAAAATGGATTTGTAGAGACTGTAGGATTTTCATTGAGAATTTGAGAGCAATTAATGATTAGAACAGCTACGTTTAAGACATCACAGGAGGATGCATCTCAACATTCTACTCGGGAATTGTACTCAAGATCTTTGTTAACACGAGTAAGTGCTTAACCACTAGATCATTGAACTGAGAACCGAATAGAATGAATGAAGCTTGCAAAGTTTTATTCACTAGCGTTCACCAGTGAGACCAATAGTCTTCGGTATGATTTTCGGATGTAGAACCGTGAATGTGCACTGTTAAGGAATCCCATATTTGGATGAAATAGCCATTCAATACTTCTAGTTTTTCAGAAGTGAACTTACTGAGATCAGATCATTATTTATGTTTGTTTATTATTTGATAACTTAAGAGATCAAAAAATGGTTTTCATCATTCATGTACATATTACCTATAACTAATCAGTAGCTTATTCCATTGAGGTATTATGGGAAGTATTTTAACATTAATTGATTACAGAATAGCTTAGTGAGTATAGTCTTGAGTTCAAGCATTTAATGATGTATCCTTTAATCTCTAAGGATATAATCAATTCTCATGGGGTTAAAGATTCATTTTGCAAACAAATGTCGATAAGGAAAGAAATGTACATATAAACTTACTTACTTACGCCTGTTACTCCTCGTGAAGGAACATAGGCCGCTCACCAGCATTCTCCATCCAACCCTGTCCTGGGCAATCCTTTCAAGCTCTTCCCAGTTCATATTCATCTTTTTCATATCTGCTTCTATTTCCCGACGTAATATGTTCTTTGGCCTTCCTCTTTTCCGCTTCCCTTCAGGATTCCAAGTTAGCGCTTGTCTCGTAATGCAGTTTGATGATTTCCTCAATGTATGTCCTATCCATTTCCATAGTCTTTTCCTAATTTCCTCTTCAGCTGGAAGCTGGTTGGTTCTCTCCCACAAAAGGCTGTTGCTGATGGTATCCGGCCAATGGATGTTAAGTATCATGCGTAGACAGCTATTAATAAATACCTGTACCTTCTTGATGGTGGTTGTTGTAGTTCTCCAAGTTTCAGCTCCGTACAGTAGAACTGCCTTGACGTTCGTATTGAAGATTCTGACTTTGATATTGGTTGAAAGTTGTTTTGAGTTCCATATGTTCTTCAGTTGAAGGAATGCTGTCCTTGCTTTGCCAATCCTCGCCTTGACGTCTGCATCTGAACCTCCTTGTTTATCGACGATGCTTCCCAGGTATGTGAAGGATTCCACGTCTTCCAGAGTTTCGCCATCAAGAGTGATTGGATTGCTGTTCTCCGTGTTGTGTTTGAGGACCTTGGTTTTCCCTTTGTGTATGTTGAGGCCTACTGATGCAGAGACTGCTGTTATGCTGGCTGTCTTTATCTGCATTTGTTCGTGTGTATGTGATAGGAGGGCTAGGTCATCTGCGAAGTCCAAATCGTCTAATTGGTTCTGAGCTGTCCATCGTATGCCGTGGTTTCCCTCAGATGTCGAGGTCTTCATAATCCAGTCGACCATCAGAAGAAACAGGAAGGGAGAGAGTAGACAGCCTTGTCTTACTCCGGTCCTTACTTGGAATGCCTCTGTCAGCTGTCCTCCATGCACTACTTTGCACTGTAGTCCGTCGTATGAGTTCCGGATAATGTTGACAATCTTCTCAGGAACTCCGTAGTGTCGAAGAAGTTTCCATAACGTCCTCCTATCTACACTGTCAAATGCCTTCTCATAATCAATGAAGTTGATGTACAGTGACGAGTTCCATTCGATTGATTGTTCGACGATGATCCGTAGTGTCGCAATCTGGTCTGTGCACGACCGGTCCTTACGGAATCCAGCTTGTTGATCTCGAAGTTGAGCGTCTACTGCGTCTTTCATCCTGTTCAGTAACACTCTGTTGAAGACTTTTCCTGGTATTGACAGTAGTGTAATGCTTCTGTAGTTTTCACACTTGCTCAGATCTCCTTTTTTTGGAATCTTGATGAGGTGTCCTTCTTTCCAATCCATCGGCACTTGTTCCTCCTCCCAAATCTTCTTGAATAGAAGATGAAGCATGCTTGTAGTTACTTCGATGTCTGACTTCAACGCTTCAGCTGGTATATTGTCAGGTCCTGCTGCTTTCCCGCTCTTGATTTGTCTGACGGCCATTCTGATTTCTTCGGTCGTTGGTGGATTGACATTTATAGGAAGATCTGTGTGTGCTGCTTCGATGTCCGGTGGATTCATTGGAGCCGGCCTGTTCAGGAGTTCCTCGAAGTGCTCTGCCCATCTGTTCCGCTGTTGTTGAATCCCAGTAATTGGTCTTCCTTCTTTGTCTTTGACTGGTCTCTCTGGTTTACTGTATTTCCCTGCAAGCTTCTTCGTCGTATCGTAAAGCTGTCTCATATTTCCTTCTCTTGCAGCTTTTTCCGCCGTCGTTGCTAGTTCTTCCACGTATTTCCGCTTATCAGCTCTAATGCTCTTCTTCACTTGCTTGTTTGCTTCTATGTATTCAGCTTGTGCTTGGAATTAATCTGCTCGTGTTTGGCTGTTGTTAATTGCTGTCTTCTTGTTCTCCCTTTCTTTGATTCTGTCCAGTGTTTCTATAGAGATCCATTCCTTGTGATGACGCTTCTTGGGGCCCAGAACCTCTTGACACGTTGAAGTTAATGTTTCTTTGATACCTTTCCAGCTATCCTCCATAGTAGTTTTTTCTTCCTTCAGTAGATCCTGTAAGGCTTGGAACCTGTTGTTGAGAGCTACCTTGAATTCATTGCGTTTGTCAGTATCTTGAAGGAAGGCTGTATTGAACCTTTGCAGCGCTGTTTGTCCAGTTTTTCTTTAGCTTCAGTTTTAAATTGGCCACAACCGGGTGGTGATCTGAAGCTATATCCGCTCCTCTCCTGGTTCTCACATCTTTCATTGTCCTTCGGAACTTTTTATTGATGCAAATATGATCTATCTGGTTCTCTGTGGTGTGGTCCGGTGAGATCCATGTAGCTTTGTGTATACGTTTGTGTGGAAATATTGTGCCGCCTATGAACAATTTGTTGAATGCACACAGATTTGCAAATCTTTCCCCGTTTTCGTTTCTCTCTCCCAGTCCATGTAGTCCCATGATATCTTCATATCCGGTGTTGTCCATTCCGACTTTGGCGTTTAGATCTCCCATCAGAATGGTGAGGTCCTTTCTTGGGCACTTCTCTATGATTGATTGCAGCCTCTCATAGAATTGATCTTTAACTTCGTCGTTGCTATCATTGGTGGGTGCATAACATTGGATAATGTTCATTGTGATCCCCTCCTTCTTTGTTTTGAATGATGCTTTGATGATTCTGGATCCGTGAGATTCCCATCCTACAAGTGCATTTCGTGCTACTTTGGATAGCATTAGAGCAACTCCCTGAGTGCGTGGAGCATTTTCCTCTTCGTGGCCGGAGTATAGCAGCATCTCTCCCATATTTAGCCTTTGTTGTCCAGCTTGGGTCCAATGGGTTTCACTGATTCCCAGTACTGCCAAGTTGTATCTCCTCATTTCCGTTGCTATTTGACTGGTCTTCCCGGTCTCCCACATTGTCCGGACGTTCCATGTACCTATAAAAATTGTTGCTCTGGTTGTTAGAAGGGGCATCGGCCTCGTGGCTTCCGAAGGAACTCGGCTTTCACCATGAAGCGTCATATTACCTCTAACTCCCAGGGCAGAGTTTAAATGGTTTGAGTTATTTTTTCTGGTTAGCGTTTTTTTAGCGAGTTAGGTTTCTACGGGATGGGGACGCTAACCCCATGCCCAACCCTCCTCCTTTACCCGGGCTTGGGACCGGCAGTAACTCTGGAAGATCTACAGGCGGAGTTGTACATATAAAGCTGTTAAACAATTATTATCAATCAATTAATATCACAATTTAACATAAGCAATACTAAGTCTTGGTGGAAATTCGTAGCTCAGCTGGATGATTTTAATCATATCATATGAGCGTATTACGTTTATCATTATTCGAAAATGGAAGAATTTCGTCAAAAGACAGGTTTCCACCCGAGGACAACTGTATTCTCTTCACAAGTGTTTTCGTCAGCATATTCTACCAACAAGTGTAAGATACAAACCTCCAATCACCTACCCAATGGGATGGAGAATATCTGTGCGAGGTGGAAGAACAATGGTATATTTAAGGATAACACAAGCAAACCATCCAGCTCAGAGTACAAAACTCCATTAAAATACCAAGTTATCTTAACTACTAATCATATAACAAAATGTACAATAGAATTTACAGATGATACTGGGTATTTTGTTGAATGGATATTCAGTATAAAGGTCTCATCTAATAAAATGTTAGTAGTAGCTAAAATGGCTCAGTAGTAACATCGCTTACAATTAAAAATACGCCATGCAAACGAATGTCATGTAACCGGGAGATGTAGCTAAAGTTTGACTGCTTTATAATTTCAACAATAAACTTAATATAATGGACAACTATTCTGTAGAGTAAATAACAAGTTGCTCAAGTTTTAGATTGAAATCATGAATCGACTAATGTCAGACCACCGTTGGAAACCTGGAAGCACTGAACGGCCGTTTCATCCTAGTATGGGACTCCTCAGCAGTTAGCATCCACGATCCCGCTCGCGAGACTCGAACCCAGTGCCTTCAGTCTCGCGCGCGAACGCTTAATCTACTGGACCACTGAGCCGGCATCCAATGGTGTTAATGTCTTACATCAACCAATCCACGAAATTGTGCGACCATCTTCCATTGTACTGAGGTAGATACCTGTCTCTACCCAACACGGATTACCTCCATTGGTCACGGCTTGTGCTTACATTTTACCTAAAGGTCTGAGATTGTAAATAAGACATACTATTGGAAAAACCAGGCACCACACCTAGTTACGGTCTCAGCCCATATATTCTTCTCTGAATCAAAAGGATAGATGTATAATCTAACCATGATTTGTGTATACATTATTTAGTTTATTAATCTAAGTTTCCTAGTATTCTCTGAGCCTTCACTTATCTTGGAAATTTGATCAGCCCTAATGGATTGTTGTCTGATGAAATCTCAGCACAGATTCAGAAAGCTCGTTTGACTTTTATCAACGTATGTCACTAATTAGGGTGAAAGCGAGATATCCATCTATCAATTAAGCGACCATTATACTGCACAGCAGTTCGTTCTGTCCTACTTTATGTTGGGGACGATAGATCCCCAAAAACTCATCGTTTGTAAATTTATCTTGTGGAGCTTGTATGCAGATGTATACGTGGGCATTTATTACCACCCACGCACATAGTCGATTGACGAACTTATCGATTAAATGTTTAAAAGCTCCATGGCAATACCGATTATATATATTTGTATATATACGTTTTTAAATTGTGTTGGTTGTGCTCACTCGTTTTCTGGCTGTTGTAAAATATACTTTCCATTCTAAGCTTGAACTTCTCCCTCTAGATAGCGGGGCTGGGATGCATTAGTAGCTAGCTTACTGGTCTCTGGTCACCAAGTCTTGTTTCTCGTTCGCAGATTAATTGAACTCGTGATAGTTCCAAAACCTAGCACTTTACGACTGCGACACGTGGACATTGAGAGTAGAGGCTACTCCTAAGCTACAAGTATTTGATCACAGATGTATCGATCACAGAAATACTGTTAGTATCTACTGGGATCACCGGATAAATAATAGTCAGGTTAAAAGCAGGATATTAAGAGACGATGGTAAATCAGTTGATGAAGTTTCACAACTTCATCGACTGAGATGATTGGACCACATGTTGCGTATGCCTGAACATTGATTAACACGACGCGCAATCATGACTAGTGTTGAAGATAGTCCCTAAATTCACTAAATTTTGACCTGAGCCATGTTGTTATATGCAGATTACTTGGTTGGAGTCCATGTGACTATCATAACTACTTCTATAAATCCAGTGTTTAACTTGCTGTGCTAATGAGGTGTGGCCACTTGAACCAATGCATAAATGTGCCTGATCCTACATTGTATCTGACTGACTAACTGACTTAGTTCATGGCTGATTGTAAAATGAAGCATATTGAAAGTATACATACCTATAAACAACATCATAAGCACAATAATGAAAAACCACAGTTGTTTTTTACTCATTTTCCTTTTTCTTTGTTTTAGTTATCAACTACTTACACAAGGTGATGATACATTTGAATTGATTCAATTATCCAATGAATTAATCAATAATCTACCTTCATCAGTTCCATCTACCTCAAACCATCATCATCATTATAATCATAATCAACCAATCTATTCAAATTATAATACACAATTGGAACATTCATATACTTATCATCAACAGAATACATTATCAACCATCAATCAATTATTACCATATCAAAATCGACCAGAACAATTATATTTAAAAGTGATGAAACAATTAGATTGGGAAACTAAACGTAATTATCATTTTATATTAAATGCTGAAGATAATGGATCACCAGCATTTACCGGTGAAATGAGTTTAATGGTAAGTGATCGTCATCAAGTTCCTGTTATACTTCACGTAATCCTTGGTATCTCTTTATACGTCCGTTGTATCAGTTCTATGAAAATGGAGTTGTAAAATTTAAGCAAAGATAGATGGTGGCAAGCAGTGGAATCCAGTTTGACGCGTGTTTCGTCATATTTGGGACTCGTCAGCTGGCTGTACCTGTATTCCTTAGTTGATATTTACTCCGCGACTCATCGCACAAGCAGGTGGCTATCAGTGCTCAGTAGCTAAGTGGATAATGTGATGATGTGTTGAAGCGAACGGTACTGGGTTCGAGACCCAGAGTAAACATCAACTGTGGGATGTAGATACATGCAGCCGACGAGTTCAAAATAAGAGGAAACGAATGTCCTGGATTTTGCTGTTAGCCACTATATATCCTTGCTAAAAAATCTTGTGACTTAAAGCTACATCGATTCAATCGGCAGTATGCACATATGCCAACAACAGATTGATCACTTGCAGTCCTCAATAACAATGTGGGAGGATACAAGTAAAATAACACCAAGTGAATTTGAGTTGTAAAATATATAGTGATATTTTAAAGGTAGTCACATAGTTGGCTATCCGATCACGAAACAACAACAAACAGTTAACAACATTAACTGACAACTGTAGAATCTATAGTAATAAATTAATAAGGAATATCCACAATCCTCTGCCACGTGATACAGTTTTGATCAACCACGGTTAAATTATAACTATTGGATGAATGAAAATCAATTCGGTTAAAGAGGTCAAGTTATTATTAGTTTCAATCTGATAATTGCACTAAAAAATCCTAGACAAAAATAAGGTTTACATCCATTTCGTGAAATATAAATGTGGCTGAGCTGCTAGGGATGTGAAGTAAATTAGATGATGGTTGGAGGTAGTCGACAGGAAACCCTGGAACCGGGATTCGTGCTACTTGGCACTCGTCAGCAATGCGTACCTGTAATCTTGACTGAACTGGTGCTCCCTGACAGATTCTATCCCGTGTCACCCAGCTTCACAGTCAGAGACGTTACCATTGAGCTATCCGGGCCGCGACCAACCTTATGTAGGACTGAGATGTAGTCACATTTGATTGATCACTGGGTGGTGAATTGGCACTCGTCAGCAAGGTGTATCTGTAATCTTGAGGGAACCAGTGTGTGTATTTTACACGATACTACTGAATAATATTAATTAATTAATGTTATCACTGGTCATTTTGAGACTACTATTTATAAAATGGTGGTTGGAGGTAGTCAACAGGAAACCCTGGACACGCATCGCCAAGTAGCACGAAACTCGGGTCCAGAGTTTCCTGTCGACTATCTCGACATAGTGCACACAACGTCGAGTCATCTAGACTGGTGGCCATATTGCAGCTTGGTCGATAGCATTCGATCTGCACTATGAAGAACTTGATGCACATGTCATTGATCACCACCCAGTGATCAATCAATTGTGATGGGAATTAAATGTTCTAATGTCTTGATCTGTCGCAAATAGTTCAAATTGTTATGAACGTGTGATCCACCTATTAGAGAGCAGCGTATTATCGATCGAAACAGGGACGCATAAAATACAAGCGAGCAGCCTAGATTCCTGATTGGTCCTGCTTTCCTGTCTAGCCCAGCCAATTGAGTCCAGAACACAAGTCTCAGCCTCGGAGATATGAATCGTTATATTTCAAACATACACTGTTTATATACCAAACAAACAGACTACATCGTACCATAAAATAGAAAGTAACATTTGTACAAGATTTAACCTTCAGGAAATGACACAAATAAATATTGACCAATAAGGAGATGACACGTTGGAAGAATATTGACCAATGGGGAAATGACACAATTTCTCATTCAGGAATAGCATTCGATAATTTCTGGGGTATTTTCTGAATACCCCAACACAAATAGCTGTAAATCATTCATAGTAGACTGTTCTTTTATCCAACATGTTTATACCATTCTGAAGATTGTATTTTTTATCGTGGGAAATTATTAGAAGGTTCTATAGTAGTAAGAATAGAATATACAATCATTGATGGTCACTGCTTTCACGTTATTTGATAACTTGTACGAACAGGGGGATAATATCTCAGGTGAAAACTAAATAGAAGAGTATGAACGCACTGTATGCAGCATTGTATGTCTGATATTGTTAAGAATTTTTTCAGTAAGTCGAAATGATCTGTAATAACATTGTCCTCACATCTTGGAACAAAAGTATATGAAATTGTACAATAGTCCAAATGTCTAGGTTTATGCATATACAGTCCAGTAGTAGACTATAGCTTAATCCAATCCTGGTATTATGTAGATGATATAGTCCTGTTTGGTGAAGACGCTGATAAAATTCAGTCTTCTGGTAGCACTAAATAACAACGTCAGGATAAATGGGATGAGTTTCTCTACATTGACTGAAGATTTCAAACCTAGTATGTTTCAGCTTATGTCGATACATGACTCTAATTGTGTTTGTTTAATGCTATGATACTCTCCATTTTACCTATATATAACATCACATGAGTAGTATGTCCTCATGTTGTAGTAGAGCCAATAAACTTGGAAGTTGTACTATAATCAAGTGACTTAAAATATGTTCACTGAACAATACTGTGTTTAATCCTTCTTCTAGAGTTAAACATATATGTTCATTGACAAATGGTCTTCAATAATGAACAGTTAGTTATTCAAGACTTTTCTGTTTGTCATCGATACTCCATGTGATAAAAGTTAATCACAAAATCAATATATCCAATGAGCAAAGATGAATAGTGGCTAGCAGTGTAATCCAGAACGCGCGTTTCATCCTATTTAACACTCATCAGCTGGATGTATCTGCATCTCAGAGTTGCCAGCCACATATGTTAACAACAGACTAGTAATGGTCTCCAACTTTTAGTGAAATTCCATTAAAAAACTAGTTGATAGATTAACCAAGTATAAATATATCACCTATCTGTGTTCACATGCCATCTCAAGGTGAAGTGACGTATGGGAAATTATCAATAAGGCATACCATTGGAAGAAGTCAATTATTCAACAATTGAAACATTCAAACTGTACATTTTTGGTCAGATACTAAAAGAAGAAAAAAAATGTAAATATGATTTGTGTATAATATGATTCAATTTAATAATCAAACACTTGTCATCTTAGTTTTCTTATCCGTATAGTAAGTACGACACATCTCACACTTTATACTACATTTAGCCTCGAATTGCCCTAGTACGGCCGAGAGTGAGGAGAGTCAGCTCTCCCTCTCAAAATTATCTCTCATCGCCACGTGTATACAACTAATGTCAATGAAGTCGTAATCACAACCTCCTCGTGGAAAGAGCGTTGTTTATGAAGTTAAGAGAAGGAAAAGCACATTTCCGGCGTTTAACCGAGTTGGCAGATATAGAGGATTCACCTAGGGGAGTTGGAAAACCCTGATTACACACCAATAGTACACATGGACTCCAGAATCCTGTAGGAACAAATGATATACTGATCACCGACTACTATCAAACTGCATCTCCTGACATTGCTCCACTACCTTGTGGATTAAACTTTTATGTCGAAAGATCCGGGTGTGGTCCCCTAAGTAAACTACCTGTGACGCATGTCTATTTGGTACCTTCTTGTATCAATGTATCAATACCAGATAATGATGATTACATGATATCTTCTATCAAATAATGTTATGGCAACTTGGACCGATGCATATACGTGCCTGGTCCTACGTTGCAGCTGACTGACTGACTATCAAATAATGTAATATCATTTCTATTTATATTTTAATTTTAGATAATTGTTACTGATGAAAATGATAATCATCCTATATTTCGTAATAAAAGTATCATAATTAGTGTACCAGAAAATTCACCTGAAGGTTTACATCTTATACAATTAATTGCTGATGATCCAGATGATGGAAAATCTGGTCAAATTATTTATAGTTTAATAAATAATGATGTCAACATTAATCCACCATCATCCTCCTCATCCTCATCCTCATCCTTATCGTCATCATCATCATCATCATCATCGCTATCGAACAGTATTGATCATTCTAATCAACATATTCATACTACTATTAATACTACTACTACTACTACTACTAATAATAATAATAGTAGTATTAGTAATGATATAAAGAAAAGTTTATTTAAAATTGATTCTAAAACTGGTTGGTTAATAATAAATGGACATTTAGATTATGAAATAACAAAACATCATCTACTACGTGTTATTGCTCGTGATCAATCTAATCATCCAGGATTTGATGAAGCAATAATTAGTATTTATATTACAGATCTAAATGATATACCACCACAGATCACAGTTGAATCAGTGAATCGTATTTCATCCAGTCAATCGATAAATGATAATAATCAATATAAAAATAATCAATTACAAGTATTTATCAATGAAACACCTGGACATAATCTAATCAATTATAAATTAGAAAATGAACATATTCATGAATATACTACTAGTACTACTACTACTACTACTAATAATAATAATAATAATAAGGATATTTTATTACCGACAATGATACAATTATTAGCATTTGTTGTTGTAAATGATCCAGATACAGGTTCCGGTGGTACATTTCAATGTCATTTAGAATCGAATACAATAAATAATAGTGATAAAGCATTTAGATCCAAGTTATATTATCCGACACAATATAGATTCAATGAACAAAGTCATTATTTATCATATATTCCAACTACTAGTACTACTAATACTATGAGTAGTAGTAGTAGTACTGGTACTATAAGTCAAAGTTCAATTGTTGGAATGTTTCAATTAAATCAAATATCTAATTTTAATTATGAATTAAATACAATTTATGGATTTGATTATGAATTTAGTAGAACAGAATCAGTTAAAGTGAGTTAAATGTTTGTTTGTTTGTTTTAAATATTGTTTTTCAAGGTTATTTATAGTAGATGTTAAACGTTTACTCGACAGACTGATAGGTTTTGGGTTTGAATCTCGTCGGGAGGAATCATGGATGAGCACTATTGAGGAGAGCCATACTTACTTACTTACTTACGCCTGTTACTTCTAATAGAACGTAGGCCGCCGACCAGTATTCTACAACCCACTCTGTCCTCAGCCTTCTATTCTAGTTCCATCCAATTCTTGTTCATTTTTCTCATATCTAACTGCATTTCCCGGAGTAATGTGTTCTTTGGTCTTCTTCTTCACCAACTTCGATCTTAAGGATTCTCAGTGAGGGCTTGTCTTGTGACTCAGTTCGGTGCTTTCCTCAATGTGTATTCTATTAACTTCCAGCGCTTGTTCCTGATTTCCTCCTCCACTAGAATCTGATTTGTTCTCTCCCACAGTAGGTTGTTGCTAATAGTGTCCAGTCAACGGATCCAAAGTATTTTGTGTAGACAACTGTTAATAAACAGTAGAACTGTCTCGACATTTGTATTGAAAATTCTGACTTTGATGTTGGTTGCCAATTGTTTTGAGTTTCAGATGAGGAGGATCATACTAAGACGAAATAACCGTCTAGTGTTTCCAAGTTTTCCATGCTGGTGGTCTAGCTTCAAATAATTCATAATCTTAACTATTAAACTTATTTATGTCATTCTATTTGTTTACACTTCAATAATTCTGTAGGTGAGACTATAATTTATGGATGATCTTTAAGTGACGGTAATGTGACCTTAAGAGTGTTCACGTAATAACTAGGATCAAATGGAGGTTATAAACCAGTGTGAGGAATTATAATTATGATTTGAACTTGATGGTTAAGGTTAAGAATTAGATTTTGGGTTTTCATAATGAAATGACATCAGTTATAATGCAAGAACTCTATTTAACTAAATGAATGAATGAATTTCGCGCCGAAATCCGAGACCTGTTATCTTATATCTGATTGGTTCATCCATAAATTACAATCTCGCCAATTTTGAATGATAGCTTGTGAATTCATCAAATTTCTTTTTTATTATCGCTTATTAGAAAGACATCGTAAAATGTGATTGAGTACTGTGTTTTAGTATGTAACTGGGATTGAATATTTTATCTAAATGAGGTTCGGATCTGGAGTATTGTGATAAATTATGCTTTGATTGATATTCGCAATGTTAATCTGCTAAAGTAATGTGATAAATGTTCGATCAACAATCCCTAATCTACATATTTATGAAGTTGTTGTGCTTACAAAAGATGTACCGATTAGCTTGTCACTGACTAACCTATGCTACTTCTACTTACTTACTTACTTACTTACTTACGCCTGTTACCCCCAATAGAGGATAGGCCGCCGACTAACATTTTTCAACCCACTTTGTCCTGAGCCTCCCTTTCTAGTTCTATTCAATTCTTGTTCATTCTTCTCATGTCTGTCTTCATTTTTCGGCTTATTGTGTTCTTTAGTCTTTCTCTTCTCCTTTGACCTTGAGGATTCCCAGTGAGGGCTTGCCTTGTGATACAGTTGGGTGTTTTCTTCAATGTATGTCCTATCCAGACAAGGCTCCAAATGGAGTTCTATGCTACTTATAACACATGGTAAATATTTATCTTTTACCTACCAAGCTCTCCATATCTGTTTGTCATAGACAACATGTTCAGTGTTGTTTAACTTGATATGAAATGAAAACGTTTAATGAAAATTAAATTACAGTGTATAGCCATTACTAAGTAAATGAACGAATAACGCAAAGTGTTTGATGTAACACATTCAAGAAACATTGAAATCAACGTCTGATATTGTGTTATTTATTTGAGAGATGTATCATACGATCAATAATTAATGTAACTATGTAAAATAATTAGAAAAATCGATCATGGTCAAATCTTATTGTTGTCAAGATGGTACAAAGTTACAAGTATATAAGATAGATTGGATACTATAACAGAAAAGAATACATAAAGGATATTGTTATAACTTGTGGGTTTGTGCCCTTATCAATGTATGATCCAATAATACCGCCAATTAGAGAACAGTGAATTATCGACCGGAACAATGAAGCATAAAACAAGCACAAGCAGTCTAGAGTCCTGACTCCTGACTAGCCCTACCTGTTAAGTGTAGATCAGCAATCTCAGCCTTCCCTATATGAATCCTATATTTCAAATATACTGAGTTTAGAAACAAATCAAACAGAGTACATCTTACCATAAAATAGGAAATAACATTTGTACAAGATCTAGCTCAACGTGGCGGTGAATCTGCAAAGTAGTGATTGATAAACACGGCATAAATCAAGAATGATAAATGGTATAATACTAGTTCATAGGTCAAAATAAAGCTTACAATAAGAGGAATATAAATATGCATAGTTTAGTTACATAACAATTATACAATAAAAGAATATATGTTTAGTATTAGTTCAGCACTAGATCCAATCAGTTACCATTCATTATTCTCACCTGGATATAACAGATATGTCAATTACAAGAAATAAAACATAAGGTTCGTTAAATACACCATATGTATACAAAATTCAGTTCTTATTCTGAGTAATGTTTTATAACTAAGGGTGGTGCTAGCTTAAACTACAAGTTACTAGTCTATACGATTGATTGAAGATGATCCTGAATTTGAATTTAACTAAATTATAATTACACTGAAATAATTTATCCTATCCCATACACACGAACAAATGAAGATAAAAACAGACAGTGTAGCAGCAGTTTCTGCATCAGTAGGCCTCAACATATACAAGGGGAAAACTAAGGTGCTCGAATACAACACGGAGAACACCAAGTAACACAATCATTCTTGATGGCGAAACTCTGGAAGATGTAGAATCCTTCACATACCTGGGAAGAATCATCGATGGAAAAAGAGGATCAGATGCAGATGTAAATGTGAGGATTGGCAAAGCAATAGCCGCATTCATACAATTGAAGAACATATGGAACTCAAAACAACTTTCAACCAATATCAAAGTGAGATTCTTCAATACAAACGTCAAGACAGTTCTACTGTATGGAGATGTAACGTGGAGAACTACAACAACCATCATCAAGAATGTACGAGTATTTATAAATAGTTGTCTATGCAAGATACGCAATATCCGTTGGCCGGATACCATCAGTAACAACCTAATGTGGTAGAGAAGAAACCAGCTTCTAGCTGAAGAGGAAATTAGAAAAAGATGATGGAATGGATAGGACATACATTCCGCAAATCACCATACTGTATCACGAGACAAGTGTCAACTTGGAATCCTGAAGAGAAGAGGAAAAGAGGAAGGCCAAAGAACACGTTACGTCAAGAAATAGAATCAGATATGAAAAGGATGAATAACAACTGGAAAGATCTGGAAGGGATTGCCCAGGACAACGTTGGATGTCGAATGCTATTGAGCGGGCTATGCTTCTTCACGAGGAGTAACAGTAAATAAGTAAATAAGCAATAATTTAAAAACATAAAGGATAATCAAACTGTTTCTGATAATAATGAACTGCACACTATTTTGACTTCTATCCATAAAATTGTGGCTATATAATTGAAATTAAGCTACTATAACTATATTTTATCCATCTATAGTATTCTCTTCAGGATCACTGTTTCAGAAAAAAATACCTTACAACATAGAAACCACGTTCTTGATTATGAGTAAAATTTGAATAAGTCAATACAAACAGTTTTTCAAAATGGTAACACTAGTTGAAATCATGAGTCAATTAAAGATAGACGACCAGCATGGAAAGCCTGGAAGCACTGAATGGCTGTTTTGTCCTAGTATGGGAATTCTCAGCAGTGTGCATCCATGATCCGGCTCCCCGCAAGATTCGAATCAAGGACCTATCATTCTCGCGCAAGGCGCTTAACCAACTAGACCACTCAGCCAGCATCCAACAGTGTTAATGTCTAATTTCAACCAATCCACGAAATTGCGCCACCGTACACCATTGTCTTCAATGAGCTGATATCTCATAACAGACCTGGTTGAACTCCACTTGTCACGGCTTCTCATTAGAATTCCAGGAAATGTCTCATGAAGTCAGTCACTAGTGATATTGTTATGAAATTATTATTTACCCTCTGTTAATCATTGAAACTAATGAGTATCCTCATCCTAAATAAGAAAAAGAGAGTCGTTGAGAGATAAGTTAATCATTAAATATTATTAACCATCAATATGTACAGGCTTCAGTTAAATTGATCTTGAATAAAAGAACACGTTTTATCAATATTTAGTCTACCAAGTAACTAACTAACTAACTAACAAGCTTAGCAACAAATATATTTTTTTTTGTGTGTGAGCAAAATTGTCCAATAACGAAGTATATTTCATTGAATAAATAATTCATTTGTAAATAGAATGAACGTGGTTTTCTTCTCTAGTTACTAAGTTATTTTCTTGCTCAGTTAATTCAGTCATTGAATGAACTGAATCAATAAAAGCACACAGATCCCTTTGAGCTGTATAAATATCTCCGATTCTCTGAAAGCAATAGATGGCCATTTTGTCCTAGTATGGAACTCCTCAAAAGTATAAATCCACAATCATGTATACAGGACTCGAACCTAGAAACTTCGGTTTCGTGTACGAAAGCTTAACTTCTGTACCGCTAAATTGGTATCTAATTATGTTAATATCTAACTTCAATCAATCCACCACTAAAGAGTCCCATACTAAGACGTGACAGCTATCTAGTGCATCCAGGTTTTCTATGATGGTCTAGATTTAATTGACTCATGAATTCAATTAATAAACTAAATTATCCACAAAAAATAGTTATTCAAAATATAACTTCTTTCATACATTCAGACTATTACTTACTTACTTACTTACTTACTTACTTACTCCTGTTACTCCTCATGGAGGAGCATAGGCCATTCACCAGCAATCTCCATCCAACCCTATCCTGGGCAATGCTTTCTAGCTCTTTCCAGTTGTTATTTATCTCGTAGAACAAAAAAAAACGCCAACCAGATTAAACAAATTAACCTATTGAAACTCTACCCTTAGAGTTGAAGGAAGAATTATAACATCTAAGAATGAAAACCGAGATTCTTCGGAGGTCAATACTCCTTCTTAAAACCATAGTAACAATTTTTATAAGTACATGGGACATCTTTTTCAAACCAAATAGTAACATAAATTGACAAATGTAAAATATTGAAACATTGATCAACATTGAAGAAAAAAAATTTTTTGGTTGATAATTAATTAAACCACATGTATAAATTTGAAGTCGAAATTCTTGTTGTCCTTCTTGTTGTTGTTGTTGTTGTTGTCGTCGTACCAAAATTTTTCTTTCATCTTTAATATCAGTTGCTATGCTATATTTTTTTCTGTTTTTCCTTTTATATCTATCTCGATCTGTCACACACATGCACACACACACGTACACATACAGCACACACACACGCACACACACACATATATATATATATATATATATATGCAAGTAATCAATATTGTCGGAAATCTACAATTCACTTTCATTAAAAATAAAATCATGATATGTTCATGTAAAATCATGATTGGTTTATAGAGAAGACAGATAAATAAAAAGTACATTCAATAAAAAGATGAATTCAATTGATTCTATAATGATTGTAGTAATTTGTATAACCATACAACAACAAAAAAAATAAAGAAAAAAAAAAACCAAAATGACACAAAGATGATATATATTCAATGAATAAACTCGAATATACTAGTTATAGGATAGGAATTTTGTATTGGATACAGTTGGATTGTTATGTATATATGTTGTTGTTGTTGTTGCTATGGTGGTGGTGGTGGTTGTTGTTGTTGTTGGTTTATATCATTGCGTAATCATATAAAATGTCGGTAATGTAAACGTAAATGATGACTGCCAAAATGTAACGCTATAAAAAAAATATTACATATCATGGTTTTGTTTATTTATGATAGTTTGATCAATTTCTTAAATAGCTAACTAAATAATACAATGTCTTTTAAAATGAAATGGGACTGTGTTCGAGTTGTAGAGTGAATATCAACTTTAAGATGAAGGTACAACATCCAGTTGACGAGTACTAAAAATAGAATGAAACGCACCTCCTGGATTCCACTGCTAGCCAATGTTCATCTTTGCATATAATGTTTGTGAATTAAGGCTATATGTAGACGATATGCACAGTATGCATATATGGGGCAATATGAGACTGCTCAATTGCAGTCCTAAACATCAATGATAAGATTCAAACAAATAATGCCAAGTGAATTTAATTAAGCAAGTATGTGTAGTTTTACAACATCAATTGAGTTTAGTTAGAAAACCATAGAATGTAGGAAATCACTAGACAGTTGTGTTATCATAATATGAGACTCTACAGTATTGTCTATCAACAAATTATAATCAGAGAGGTGTTTTGTGGATATTATTTAATTGTTGAGATCATGAATCAATTGAAACTAGATCGCCATGGAAAACCTGAATGGTGGTGGAACTTCATGGATTGGTTGAAGTTAGACATTAACACGCGCTTTCATGCGAGACTGATATGTTCTAAGTTCGAATGTTGCTAGGCGAAGTCGTGGATGTGCACTGTTGACGAGTCCCACAATTGGGCGAAACGACCTTCCAGCAATTCCAGGTTTTTCATGATGGTATAACTTTAATTGACTCATAATCTTAATAATTAAATATCAACAAATTCACCATATATCAAATACAAAATCTTCAAATTTCCTTAAAGAACTTTACCTATATTAAACCCTATGAGCTACCATCCAATAAATTCACAATATCAAATATTCACATCTCAATAACACTGAAGGATCAGGATATTGAAATCAAATGAATTAGAACATCATTCAAAGCTCAATAATGAATGAAATTAAAAGCGTGCAAAAGCTTTAATGATTAAATGGTTTGTTAATTTAACCATAGTTACTACTTATCTTATATTTCTTGTTACCAATCAATTAATTAGTCTGGATTACTAATTCACTAAATGTAACCCAAATTTACCTTATTAGGTTATTGTTTTTTTAAAGTTTCAAAATTGAATTTAACTCGTTATATTTCACTTGAATTACTTTTCTTTGTGGTTAGCGTTCCTTTTTAGCCAGTTAGTTTACTACAGAATGGGGTTGCTAACCCAATACCCAACCCTCCTTCTTTATCCGGGCTTTAGACCGGTAGTAACCTCTGAGGGGCTCCAGGTGAAGTTGTATTGTTTTACTTACAATTTAGTAGTTTTATTTTTCTCCCCTTTTATCTTTCACAGACACAGTTTTTCTCACTCATTCTGTTTTTTTTTTTGTGTGTTTTGTTTTCTTTCAATACATCCAATAGATTGTATGCAGTGATAATGGGATACCAAGTCTTACATCAAGTTATGTAATTAAAGTTATAGTACAAGATTTAAATGATAATCCACCAGTTTTTTCAAAAGATTATCATAATGTAAGTTGAATTTTATTATGATTTTATTGTTAATCTGAATTAGTTACTAAGTGAATTTTTTTGTTGTTTATATGTAAAACATAAATGAAGAAAAAAAAAAGGTGTCTGTATTTCTGGTTTTTAGTTATGTAATATAGATATAGTATATTCACTAAATGAATAGAGAATTAGAGATAGGGTTTTCATCAAGAAGTGATATCGTGGTGTGTGATACTTATATTGACATAAGTAGTATATGATGTTAGTTGTGAACAGAATATCTGGCAGTAGAGAGACAAGAGGATTGAACGGTAAGAAAATGGAAACAGAATTCCATTTGTATGAAAATGCAAGAACAATGAAATCTCAGTCATTTTGAGTCAATTGATAAATATTTTATGAATCAAGCATTTACTATATGATGGTTAGATTTTATTAACAAGTCCTGTAATTTTGTGTCAAATACATTCGATTGATTCCTCGCTGGTGTTCTTGTACACTACATTTGGCGGAGTCGGCCGTAGCGGGTGCTGTTGACGGAGAGGATTGGTGGGAAGTGAGGATGCTGGGCGGACATTGAATGTAGATGGCTCACCAAGTCGCTGGGGCACAGGCTTTGAACGTCCCAAGTGCCAGGAGGATGTCGGATGTGAATGCCTCGGCAGGTCGATGGAGATGTATAGGTCAGCGCACCACGGACTCGACATTTCGATGGAGGGCGTCGCACAGACTGCAGAGAACGGGTGCTTTAAAGAGGGGACGAGTGTGGTGTGGGTTACTTATATTCACACAAGTAGTATATAACGGTGGTCAGGCATAGAATGTATTTCAGCAAAAGATCGATAAGGAAAGAACGTAAACGGAACGAAATTAGTATGAAAAGGCATGAACAATGAAATCTGAGACAATGGACTGATATTTGCTAAAGAAACAGTGAAGTTTGACACGATGGATTGATATTTTGCAAATTAACTATTTACTATATGGTTCTCAGATTTTATTGAAATGCTCTGTAATTTCGTATCGAATACATTCGATTGTCCCCACTCATGTTATTGTTGACTACAATGTCGTGAAATACTGTTTATATTGAGATAAGTGTTATATATATGTTAGTCAGGATTAGAATGTCTGACAGCAAAGGGTCAAGAAGGTCGAGGACAGAAAGAACGAGAACAAAAAGAAATTGATATGGAAATGCAGTAACAATGAAGTCTAAGATTATTGACTGATATTTACAAAAGAAATAGACAAGTTTGAGACAATTGGTTGACAGTTAGCAAATTAAGGATTCACTTTATAATTCTCACATTTTACTAAGAGGTTCTGCAAGATCGTATTCAAACACATTCGACTATTCCCAATTGTGTTCTCGTTCAATACAGTAACAACTTCAGTGGTTCCTCATTTGTATTCGCGAGATCTTACATTAATTATTTAATGGTTTACCTATTCGACATCTGAATCTTCAAGTGATTATTTAAGTAGATAATAGTTACCTGCATGCTGATTACTAGTTAAAAGATTCATTATTTGAGGTCATACATTGTGTAGGTTATTACAATAGAAGTAATTCAGTAGCTCAACAATCTCATGCATCACTGGTTGAAATCATGAGTCAATTGAAGCTAGACCACCATGGAAAACCTGGAAGCACTGGACGGCCGAATCGTCCTAGTGTAGGACTCCTCAGCAGTGCGCATCCAAGATCCCACTCCTCGCGAGATTCGAACCCGGGACCTATCATTCTCGCGCCAGGTGCTTAAACATCTGCTCACTAGTGACTGACTTCAAGAGATACTCCTGGAGTTCTAGTGAGAAGCCGTGACAAGTGGAGTTCGACCAAGTCTGTTGTGAGATATCAGCTCACTGAAGACAATGGTAACGGTGGCGCAATTTCATGGATTGGTTTAGGTTAGACATTAACACCGTTGGATGCTGGCTCAGTGGTCTAGTTGGTTAAGCGCCTAGCGCAAGAATGATAGGTCCTTGGTTCGAATCTCACAGGGAGCGGGATCGTGGAAACGCACTGCTGAGTGGTCGTATACTAGGACGAAACGACCGTCCAGTGCTTCTAGGTTTTCCATGGTGGTCTAGCTTCAATTGACTCATGATTTCAACCAGTGAAATTTCTAAAATCTTCACACAACCCCTCCTGATAATAATCTCATAGTTCAACAGAAATGAACTCATTTTATAGGTTAGATGCATCCAGGATACTGATTCGGTGAATAATTAATATTATACTTAACGTGAAAACTGAAGACAGTTGTACACGTGTGAATCTGGCCTTAGTCACTGTTGAAGAGTTTTGATCAGTTTAAGAAGCAGATTAGAGACAAGGTTTTGATGTGTTAATTAATAAAGATAAGACCGTTCTTCTAATCAATATATGTGACCAACAGAAATTAATGTCGAAAATTTTACATTGAATATTATGGTTGATGTAAGTGTATATTAGAAAAAAAGACAGTCCTACTGTACGGAACTGAAACATGGAGAACTACTGAAACCATCAGCAAAAACGTAAAAGTATTTATAAACAGTTGTATATGTAAGATACTCTATGTCAGTTGACTGGATACTATCAGGAACAGCCTACTGTAGGAGAGAACAAATCAGATTCCAGCTGAAGAGGAAATTAAGAAAATACGATGTAATTGTATAGGATACATTTTGACAAAATCATCAAACTGAATTACGAAGCAAGCGCTAACTTGGAATCCTGAAAGGAATTGGAAAAATGGAAAGCCAAAGAACACACCGCGCCAAGAACTTGAAATAGGCATCAAACTAATGAATAGCGATTGGAAGGACGTGGAAAGGATTGTGCAGGACAAAGTCGGATGGTGAATGTTGGTGGGCGGCCTATACTCCATCATGCAAGGTAACAGTCCATTGTCAGCCACATAAATCATCTAATCACTATGTTATTTATATAACTCATGTATACCAGTATTAGGAAATTGTATTGATTAAACTGTTTCCCATACATAACGTTACAAAACCTGAAATTTAATTATAATTCAATTACTTACTTACTTACTTACTTACTTACTTACCTCCTTACTTATGTCTGTGAGCCCTCATAGAGGAACATCAACCAGCATTCTCCATACAACTCTGTCCTAGACAAACCTTTCTAGTTGATTCCAATTGCTATTTATTCTTTTGATGTCTAATTCTGATTCATGATGTAGTGTGTTCTTCGGCTATCCTCTTTTTCATTCCTCTTCAAGATTCCAAGTTAGTACATATCTTGTGATGTAGTTTGATGTGTTTTGTAATGTATGGTCCTATCCACTTCTAATATCTTTTCCTAATTACCTCTTCCTTTGAATGTTTAAAACCTAATTTACTTTATAAAATAGATAAAAAAAAATTTGCTTGAAATTAGGTAACCGTCACAAATAGGTTTAATTTTTTTGGTAAAAAAAAGTGCTAATCAATATTGAACACACATTTGTACTTGATATAAATTATTGAACATATGTGTACTATTTATTTGTAAATGATTTAAACAACTGTTTATATTTAATAGTTGAGATCATGATCCAATTGAAGCTAGATCACCATGGAACCTGGGAGTGGTTTACAGGTTAAGCATTTACACGCGTGACTGATAGGTCTTGGGTTCGAATCTCATGAGGTAGGATCTTAGATGTGCACTGCTGAAGAGTCCGACAGTAGAGCGAAACGGCCGTCCAGTGCTTCCAAGTTTTCCATGGTGGTGGTCTAGGTTCAATTGACTCATGATCTTAACTATTAAAATTACTATAGTATCCACAAAAATCAGCTTCTGATATTAAACAACTATTTATATTGAAATTGTGAGAGATATAAATTATTTTCAGAAGGGGTTTTGTGGAGATTGTAGTAATTTCAATGATTAAAATCATAAGTCAGTTGAAGCTAGACCACCATGGAAAACCTGGAAGCACTGGACGGCCGTTTCGTCCTATTATGGGACGCCTCAGCAGTGCGCATCCACGACCTCGTCCCCTGTGAGATTCGAACCCAGGACCTACTGGTTTCGCGCGCGAGCACTTAACCACTAGAACACTGAGCCGGCCAGTATCCAACGGTGTTAATGTCTAACTTCAACTAATCCACGAAATTGAGCGACACATCCACCATTGTCTTCAGTGAGTTACTATCCCACAACAGACCTGGTTGAACTCCACTGATCACTACTTCTCAATAGAACTCGAGGATATACCTCTTGAAGTCAGTCACTAGTGAGCATATGTTGATTATTATCAGAAGGAGTTTTGTGGAGATTGTAGTAATTTCAATGATTAAAATCATAAGTCAGTTGAAGCTAAACCACCATGGAAAACCTGGAAGCACTGCTGAGGAGTCCCATAATATGATGAAACCGCCGTCCAGTGCTTCCAGGTTTTCCATGGTGGTCTAGCTTCAACTGACTCATGATCGTAATCATTGAGATATGAATTAGTCTAGAAAAATTTTTCAGTTAAAAAGTAAAGAAATTTTTAGGTCATCTTCATCATATTAATCATTCTCTATTCCCGTCCTCTTTTATTATATCTTCTCAACGTTTTACTGTAAGGGTTTCCATTTTTGATTGATGTTATATACTACTTATATCTGTTGACATCAGTAGCACACTACAATATTAAATGATAATCTAGAGAATTAGGTCAGCATGAAGGATCAAACAAACATGTTAGTAGCTATTAAACAGTTCTCAGTCAATGTGAATCTGTCAAATGTAAGGAACTGTGTTGGGGTGATACAGAAAACTTTTTGCAGAAGATAAGAAAGGATCAGGAAAACACTAAGAAGCATTTTATCCAATAAGTGTTCACTTGAAGTTTAGCCAGAAACATAAACAAATTGAAAAATTACATGTAGAGTTTTTGATTGGATGATTAGATATAGTACTACTATGTTTAGTAGCATTCCAGAATTTTCGGGAAACCCAAGGACATCTAAAATACTATAAAAATCCTATGTTTTCTGTACTAGAACGAACCTTTGGAGTAAAGTGCTTCAAGCACGTTTTGTGACTTTTCTCTCATATTCAAGTCGCTGAGTAGTTCTAGCTTAAGGGTTACTAGAAGAGTTTAAGAACCAAATATAGCGTTTAGTTGGCAAGACTTATCAGGATGTAAGTCACGATATGAATGAGTTTCTTTACTTGAACACTGGAAGACACAAGTTCGAATCTTGAAAGAAATATCGGTTATCATTAAGATTATAGATATGCTTTGCTGACGACTATCGCTTATCAAGTTATTGTGCAGAGACCTTACTCTATTCAAAACCACTACAAACAGAATATAATTAGATAAACTATGAAAACGAGTTCGAGAATACTCCTTTATCAGTCAGTCAGTCAATCAGTAACAGCGTAGAACTTCGTACGTACGAGCATCAGTTCAAGTTGCCATACCACATTAACACAGAGATGTAATTGTTGATTCAAATCCCATAGTGGTAGAGGTAGTAAAACTATAAGGAGTAATTGGAAAGATTAGGGTTTGAAGATGTTAATCAACGAGTATAATCCAGCGAAATAAATTTGGATAGAGAAAAAAAGGGACATAACAAATTCAAAAGATTAGAATTTGTGAGAACACAAAGAGTGGATGCATCTGCGCCATTGCAAACTATTTTGAACCATTTTATTAAGGGTCTCTAATTATCGGTTGCTATCATCTCATGGATCCCAACCAGGTTGTCTACACCTACCATCATGACTCAGTCCACTTGTCAGTGACTTCATGGATTTGTGCCATGTTTTGGTCTGGCTGCTCCTAGCTTTCTTTCAACTTACTCCTACACCATAAAACATGGCACGTCGAGTCAGTCGGTGGTTGGGCGTACATAACATCTAGGAACCTGGCTTCAGATCCTAAGGGACAACTGCTTGAGGCCGGTCGTTCACGGCCATTTTGTAGGAGTTTTAACGCGTTAGCGCCGTTCTTCAAAAGGCCTTACCGCCGGAAACGGAGATTCTTAATGTAAAGTGAGCTGTGACATTTTCAGGGTCAAACTTTTTTAACCCCCTCCTTCCTTGTGAGAAGGCAGCATCGCTGCAGATGCTGATTTTCCGAGGGATACACCTCACTGCTGTCATACCCCTCTACGGTCAGCAGTACAAACTCGCCCTCAAACACTGAGCTGCTGCTTCTATTCTTACCGTTCTCTAATCGACCTGCCTGGCATGGTAGAACCTACAAGAACATATGTTCCAACCAATAAATCTCGACTGGTTCATCGCGGTAGGCAAGCCCGATCACCACGTCAACGTATCATCTACGATCGAGATACTCCTATATAGACAATTCATTTGCTTATTAGAATTTCCCTATCTAATACAAATCATTTTAACAGAAGCACTTTGTTATTACACTTAAAGGTAAACTAACTACGTTTGATTTTGGCTCCAAATGAAATTGTAATTAATCAGTTCATTTCCATTCTGTGTCAGCTTCATTGCAAGTTGTGTTCATTTCATTTTTAATTATTCTCTAAACTGGGTGACTACTATGTTCTTGTCTAAATGAATTGCATTAAACTATCATAGAACGGTAAAATAATCTTCTTTTTAAGCGATTAAGTTATTTTATCTTTAACCAAGAGAATTACATTCTTAGGTTGTCAGGGGTATATAAATTCTTTGACAAGTTCCTGTTTTGCTAATCTGTTCACTTAAAGTAATTGAGATTTCGATGGGAAGATATTTTTTTTCTTAAATAACCTGTCAGATCACCATTAAAAACCTGGAAGCATTGGATGACAGTTTCGTCCCACTGTACAATTCCTCAACAGTGCTCACCCACGATTAGTGCTTTCATCAATCGATTGATAATCTCAATCAAAAACTTAATAATTTTCATAACTCCATATTGATAAGTATAAACTGATGATGGTGTTATTTTGCATAAGTTATATTTACAATTTTTATGGATTGAAACTGTATACAACCCAACTATTTTGTTTGAAATTTCTCTATAAGACGATTGTTTAATGTTTAACTAAAGGCTTTATAGAATTTAAACAATGTTTATTTAGACAAAGATGGACGCTGGCTAGCAGTGGAATCCACGACATGAGTTTCGTTCTATTTGGTACTTATCAGATGGATGTCCCATCATCCAAAAGTTGATATTCACTTTGGCATTCGAACCTAGTGCCATTCGCCTGAAGCAAGTGGAAATAAAACTTCAGTAGCTAAGTGAATAACGAAACGTCTTTTCAAGCGTACAGTACTGGTTTCGAGTCCCGAAGTGAACACCGACTCTGATATGCAGCTATGTACAGCTGACGAGTCCTAGAGTTGAACGAAACGCTCGTTCTGGATTCCATTACTAACCACTATCCATCTTTTGCTCAAAAAGCTTGTGACTTAAAGCCTAATCGAGGCAATCCGCACAGGATGCACATATACCCATAAGAGACTGATCTGTCCTAAACAACAATTGGAAGATATAGGCGAACAACACCAAATTAAATATAAACTTCACCCTATTTCACAAGCAAGTGGCTATCAGGACGCAGAAGCTAAGTGAAGAATGCGATGGCGTTTCATGTGAACAGTACTGGGTTCGACCATCAGAGTGAACAACTACTCTGAGATGCAGGTATAAACAGCTGACAAGTCCAAGAATAGAACAAAACACTCGTCCTGGATTCCACTGCTAACCACTATCTATCTTTGCTTAAAAAGCTTGTAACTTAAAGCTATATCGAGGCAATCCGCACAGGATGCACATATGCCAATAAGAGACTGATGAATTTCAATTCTAAATAACAATGGAAAGATACAAATAAAACAACACCAAGTGAATAGATCAGTTTCAATATAACAATATTGATTATTCAATGAATTATCTGTTACCTAATTATGGTTGTTTTTTGTTTTTCTCATAGTTTTTTATACAAGAGAATAGTCCAATCAATACATTGATTAATAAAGTAATAGCAACTGATGTAGATAGTGAAAAGAATGCTGAAATTAAATATCAACTTAGTCAAGATGGTGAAGAATACTTTACTATAAATCAATTCGATGGAAGTATTTATACAAAAATAATATTTGATAGAGAATTAAAACAAAAGTATGTTACATTAACAGTAATGAATTATGTATTATGAAGGTATATGGAATTTGTGTTACAGGAATTATTGATTTCTCTGTAAGGTTTCAATGAATTGAAGAAACGTTTTTTTTTTTTTATATGAGATGATAATTTATGAATGACCTTTATGAGACTCTAAAGTGACCTTGAAAATATCCACCAACTTGCTTAGTTACTTACTTCGTTACTTATGCCTGTTACTTACAATGGAGCATAGGCCGCCGACCAGCATTCTACAACACACTCTGTCCTCCATTTCTCGGTGTTATGTATTCTTTGATATTCCTCTTCATCCCCTTTGACTTTGAGGGTTCCGTGTCAAGGCTTGCCTTGTGGCACAGTTTGGTGTTTTCCTAAATATGTGTCCTATCCACTTGCATCACTGCTTCCTCATTTCTTCCTCCACAAGGATCTGGTTTGTTCTCTCCCATAGTAGATTGTTGCTCATAAAGTCTGTCCAACGTATCCGAAGTATTTTGTGTAAGCAACTGTTAATAAACACTTGTATCTTCTGGATGATGACTTTCGTGGTTTTCCAGGTTTCAGCCTCATACAGTAGAACAGTCTTAACATTTGTATTGAAAATTCTGACCTTGGTGTTGATTGACAAATAGTTGTTTTGAGTTCCAGATGTTCTTCAGTTGCTTTACCGATCCGCGCCTTCACATCTGCATCAGATCTACCATGTTCATCAATGATACTGTTCAAATATGTAAATGTTTTTTTTACATCTTCCAAAGCTTTTCCGTCAATTGTGATTCGATTGTTGCATACTGTGTTGTATCGGAGAATCTTGTTATTCATCCACCTACTAATTAGAATTAAATGAGGGTTATAAAGAAGTGTGAGGAATAAGAATTATGATTTATAGTTGATGGTTAAGGTTAAGAATTAGATTTATGGTTTTCATCACGATTAGACATCAACTTTACTGCCAAAGATCTATTTATTAAATGGATGAGTGAATTACGCGCCTTAATCTAAGACTTGTTTTCTGGAATCGGATTGGTTTATCTATAAATTATAGTCTCACCATTCAATATAGGAAAATATATGCATAGTAATTATTAAAATGACATGTATCAATCATTATATTGAACAAATTAAATGTATCTATTACTTAAACATAGAGTATCAGGGAAATGATGATACGATTGATTCTCATCTATACTACATACCCATAGATATCTAACGGTAAGAGATTGCATTACGTCGCTTTTAACTGCAGAATTCACACTTGAATCGATAAGTCAACAAACTTTCTACGAAATATCAGTTTATAATTTGTTCTAGAAGTTGGATGTCTACTGATCAGTAACATTCTGCTGAGAATCTTTCCTAGTACTGTCAGTAATATGATACCTCTGTAGTTTTTACATTTGCTCACATCTGCTACCCTTAGTATCTTGATGAGTTATCCTTCTTTCCAGTCCGTTGGCACTTATTCTTCCTCTCATATGTTCCTGCATAAAATGTAAAGCATACTTACAGTTACTTATATGTTTGACTTCAGAGCTTAAACTGATATATTGTCAGGTTCTGTTGATTGCCAACTATTGATTTGTCTGATGACCATCCTGATCTCTTTGATCGTTAGTAGAATGATATTTATAGGAAAGTCTGTGTGTGTTGTTTTGATATGCAGCGGGTTCAGTTGGAGTTCTTCATAGTGCTCTCCCTCCCTCTATTCTGAAAGTACTGAATATAAGACATACTGAACACTGAAAACCCTACATACAACTTAAGCCAAAAAAGATATTCTGTCTTTTGAAATGTAGTTATTGTGTGACTTCATTTCACATATTCAAATTTGTGAGTCACCGTTACTCAATCATATTTAGTTTAGATGATTAACTACACAAACAATACTATTTAGTATCAATTTCCAATCCCTTGGTTGCCTCTTCCAACTGAACAAGTTGGTGAAGCCTAGTAGGCTCTTCTGTAGAGAAACAGGCCACATCAAAGCATAACACAACTACCGGGACTAGAATAGTTGTTTTTGTAATGTGTTGGAGTTTGCCCCGTAAGGAGCAATCCCATAAATTACATATACCACTTTTGTGAATTTTTTGTCGTTTTTCGATCCAAGACTAATTGTGCTGTAATTCTTTGTGGATTTCGTAATCATTTTGCGCGTATCGGTCAAGTGGGTGATTATCCATATCTCTACCACCCAGGTTATCGCTCACGTTAGTTCATGGGTCATCCGTCCTACTATCCAAAAGGCAAGACGCGGGTTTCGCCTCCCTTCAATCCATTAAAAACAATATACATCAAAGCGTATTATGGATCTTAATTAAAATAAAGACTACCTGCTTAAATATCTAGGATACATGTTCTTGACATCTAGATCTTTCAACAAGTTATGCCTTTTGTTTATTTCAATTGATCATTATATTACTGAATTACACAAATTATTCAGGTGTGTTTTTGAAAAATTCATAACCTATCTCTGTACAAATTAGAAAAGAGAACAATCCAAGATATTGTGGTCGCTGCCAATATGTATTGAAGAGAATCTGTTGGGGATGATAGATCCCTTCCGAAAACTCACATTTTGTAATTTTATCTTATCGATTAAACGTTCAAATTTTGAATGGTAATCAATTGACGAATTTATTGATGAAATGTTTAAAATAATTTCCATGACAACATCGATTATATATATATTTCTATAAATACGCTTAATTTGTGTGCCTGATTGATCTGGTATCTGCTGGTTGCCTGTAAAATACACTTTCGACATCTTACCAAGACTTTTTGATCGAGTTAGCTGAGTCGGGGACAATGAACCAGAATAGCCTATCGAGTCTTGGAATTCTTGATTCTTCGTTCTGTTCCGAGTGGGACGAATCAGTAGTAGCATTCAAGCCTAACGAACCTAACAGAATCAATATTATTCAGATGGATATCCATTAGATTATTCATTTCAGATATGTAAATAATTTACACTAAAGACTAGTACTCAATCTTAGACTGACATTGATAACTTGGAAGCATTGAATGGCCGTTTCGTCTCGGCATGAGACTCCTGAACAGTGTGCAACCACGGTCCTGAGCACAGGATTCAAACCCGGGACTTTTGGTCTCATGCGTGAACGCCTACACTCTAGAAGACTGAGATGGTATCCAATGATGTTCATGTTTAGTATTTCCAGGTTTTTCATGGTGATCTAACATCGATCGATTCATGATCTTAATTTAAAAATACTCAACAATCACCACAACTGATAATTATCATGTGCTCATTAGTGACTAGCTTGAACATGGATTTCCTGGAGTTCTGTTTAGAAACCATGACCAGTGCAGTTCATCCGTCTGATTCATTCGCCATTCGCTCCCTTAGGATCCTGAAGCCCATTTGCACTACTATTTTAGAATCAGGATTTTTTAACTCCCCTTTATAAAACCTCCAGATCCACCAACCCGGTTAAAGTGCCGAAAACTCACTTCTCGTTATCAGCAAGGTGATATCTGCAATCCTGACGGAACTAATTCTTTTCATTAAATTCATATTGTCATTATCGAATTATGAAACGATTTTCACTGTTATCTTCTTTAATTTTTTTTTCTTTTTTTAAGTTATCGATTTCAAGTCTATGCTAATGATAATGGTCAACCGATTGCATTAACAGCAACCACTACAGTTGAAGTGACTATTGTTGATGTTAATGATAATACACCAATGTTTGTCGGTTTAGATAGAGATAATTGTTATCATTTTCGTATAGCAGAAAATCAACCACCGAATACATATGTTGGTATGTTAAAAAAATTTGATATGTATGTTAATCTGGTTAGCGTTTTTTTTTAGCGATTTCATTTTCTACTAGATCATGTCACTAACCCCATTCCCAACCCTCCTCGTTTATCCTGGCTTAAGACCGGTAGTAACCCCAGCGTGGCTACAGGATGAGTTCATCTGTATAAATTATAATCAAAATAGTTATTTGAAAGATCTTTTGAGATTAGTTGTTATTAAATACTTTGTTTATACAAGATTTGCTTTTGATTATACAATAGTGTATTACTGATAATGTAACATAGAGTTACAATATATTATAAATTAGATTTGATTCTATGTTGAAATGTTGACTAGCCATCACTCTTCGCCAAATAGCACGAAATCCTGGTCCAGAGTTTCCTATTGACCACCTCTAACCACCATTCTATCTCAACATAGTGCATGCAATGTCGAGTCACCTAGGCTAGTGGCCGAATTGCGACTTCGTCGATAGCAATCGATCTGCCTTAAGAAGAACTTGATACACATGATATTGATCATCACCCAGTGATCAATCAATCATCATTACATCTCAGTCTTACAGGAGGTCGGTTGCTGCCCGAACAACTCAGTGGTAATGTCTCTGACGGGATCGAATCCGTCAGGAAGCACCAGTTCCCTCAAGAATACAGACACACTCTACTGACGAGTGCCAAATAGCACGAAATCCGGGTTCAGGGTTTCATGTTGACTACCTCCAACCAACATCTTAGACATCACTTAAGAGCTACTAAGTGACATGGAAATCTTGTATCCAGTACTCTATTACTGACATTGATTGGTTCTTTACCCAGTACAATTTACATTTCTTGTTATTCACCATTCTCATTCTCAATAGGTAGATATCTAGTACCAATCTATATGATATACCGACCTGAATTTTATCATTGTATTATCAGATATCAGTAGGGTATGTCTTGTAAAATTTAAAAAAAAAACTTTATTTGCGTGTGGTATATAGATGTAAACCAAAATATCTCACCTACTATCTAGTTTCCGATAAATGAATGTGGTACATATCTATGTTGCTATCAGACGGGGGTTTTGCAGAGATTTTAGTCATTTTATAGTTGATATCATGAGTCAATTGGAGCTAGAACACCATCATGGAAAACCTGTAAGCACTGGATGGCCATTTCGTCCTACTGTAGGGCTCTTCAACAGTGCACATCCATGATCTCATCTCGTGAGATTCAAAAATCTAACTTCAGACAAAGATATTAACAACAAGAAATGTGAATGATTTAAAGTATATGATTCAGGTCATTGAATATGACTTGAATTTGATTAGTTGACTTAACCAGCACTCATTTAATTGATTATTTTTGTTTTAAAAATGTATCAGATTCTTGGTTCAATAGAAAGCTTGATTCATTTATCTGATTAGATTCATATACTGATTTATTCATCTTCAACTATATACTCATCTCATGAATTTGAGTTGGTCTGCTTCACTGAATGTCATTCTTTGCACAAAATATATATCATACATAGGTTAACACTTTCAATGATTACTTCCTTATTTCCTTACTGATAAGTCTTGTAATTTGAACGCTATACTCAGTTCCTAAGCTATTCTTGTAACCCCCAAGCTAGACCTATATAGCGACCTGAACACGAGAGAGAGGTGTAAAGTATGCCAAAAATACTTTACTCCCAAGGTTCATTTTAATACAGAAAATATAGATTTTTTGTAATATTTTAAATGTCCTTGGGTTGCTCGAAGATTCTGGAATGCTACTCAACATAGTAGCAGTATAACAATCAACCAATCAGAACCTCTACAAGTGACGTTACCACTTCCTTGATGTTTCTGGCTAAAACTTCAAGTGAACGCTGATCGGATGAAATGTTTCTTAATGTTTCCTGATCTTTGCTTGTCTTTTGCAAGAAATTTTTTTGGATCACCACAACACTTACGCCTGTTACCCATCGTGGGGGATCATAGGCCACTTACCAGTATTCGCCATCTAACTCCGTCTTGGACATTTCTTTTCCACTTGTCATATATATCATACATGAGTTAACGCCTTCAATGATTACTCACTTACTTCTTTACACCTGCTACTTCTAATGGAGGATCATAGGCCACTTACCAGTATTCTCCATCCAACTCCGTCTTGGACAATTCTTTTCCACTTGTTATATATATCATACATAAGTTAACGCTTTCAATGATTTCTCACTTACGTACTTCCTTACATCTGCTACTTCTGATCGAGGAGCATAGGCCACTTATCATCATTCTCTATCCAACTCTATCTTAGACAATTCTTTTTCATTTGTTTCCAATCTCTATTCATTTAAATTTACCAACAAACCTTTTCTAGGTTTTTCGAATAAATTTTTCTTTCTTTTACGTAACTATTAAATTCTTCTTCATCTTAAATGACATAGTGTGTTATAGTTTATGACAAGTGACATCATAAAATGTTACAGTTTTAATATTTACTTGGTATTGTTTTACTTGTATCCTTCCATTATTATTTAGAACTGAAATTGATCAGTCTTTTGTTGGCATATGTGCACATTTTGTGGGCTGTCTTCATATAGCTTTAAATCACAAACTTCTTAATCAAAGATGGATAGTGGTTAGCAATGGAATACACAACAAGCATTTCGTCCTATTTGGGACTCGTCAGCTAGATATACCTGCATATCAGAGTTGATGTTCACATGGGTGGTCGAACCCAGTACCGTTTTCTTGAAACGCCATCGTGTTCTCCACTTAGCTACTGCATCCTGATAGCCACCTGCTTATACAATAGGGTGAAGTTTATATTCACTATGTGTTATTTTCTCATATCTTCTAATTGTTGTTCAAGTCCAATCAGTCTCTTATTAGCATATGTACATCCTGTGAGGATTGCCTCGATACAGTTTCATGAATGTTCATTAAAAATCATGTAAAAGGTTTACTTTTCATTTAGATAAGTGAGCTTCGACCATTTTTACCTGAGATTGTTTATTACAGATGAGTTTAATTCTAGGTTTGTAAAAATAAATAATGGATCTGGATGATAGTATTAGTTTCAATGATTTGTAGTAGATGATATGGTGTGTGCTATTGATGTTGATAGATATAAGTAGTATGTTACATCAATCAAAAGTGAAATGTTTGGAGGCAGAAAGTTAAGAAGATCGAAGAAAAAAGAACGAGAACAGAGAGTGATTGATGTGGAAACAAAGGAATAATGAATTCTGAGCCGCTTGATTGACACTTTGCAAATGAAATATTTACTGATTAATTCTCAGATTTTACTATTTATTTATTTATTTAAACATATAAACATTGGTACAAGGAGGCATCAAATAGATAGGCTTCACATAAATCACTCGATTTGTGTGAGGGCTGGGATACTGCCCAGGTGCTCAAACCAAAACAGGTGGTTTCCTTAGTGGGCCACACCCGAAGCCTTAGACATGAAGATCTAATCCACAAGGTAGTGAAGCTACGTCAGGAGATTTAGTCCCATGGTAACCGGTGACCAACGATTGGTCCATACGCCATTTGTTATTCCAGGATACTGAAGTCCATGTGCAACATTAGTATGTAATTAGGGTTTTTCAACTCCCCTAGGTGAACCCTCCGTGTCCACCAACCCGGATAAACGCTAGATATTCGCATTTCGTCCTCTCAATTTCGTAAACAACACTTCCGCCGCAAGAAGGCAAAGAGTAGGACTTCCCTATCAGCTGTTTTATGCAGATTTTACTAAGTCATTTTGTAATTTTGTATTCAAATACATTCGATTGAACCCAGTTGTGTTCTCGTTCACTACAATGGTAGTAAAGAACTATCGTGAATTACTGAAAAGTATTTCAGTAAGTTATCTTCAAAATAAGGTTTATGAATCAACCCAACATGCCACATTTCATATTCGCATACTGTAAATAAAAACATTTGCACGCATTGTAAATAAAGTTTCTAGTCAGAGCTCGTACCCGAGACGTTCATATTTATTTATGTGGCCCAAATTAACAATCAGTGATTTTATGTCCAGAATATATATCTCGCGAGACGGGATCGTGGGTGTGCACGGCTGTGCAGTTTTATACTAGGACGAAAAAGCTGTCCGGTGCTTCCAGGTTTTCCATGGTAGTCTAGCTTCAACTATTAAATTGCTATAATATCCACAAAACCCCTCTCTGATCAGAATATATATGTTTCTTCAGCAGCCTTTTTTAACAAATATTATAGGTCTAGGAAAACGATAGTTAAACATTCATAGCCCTGAAGAATGAAAACACTTACGTTAATACCGCTAATTCTAAATCACTCTGTGTTTCTCAATCAAAGATTTCATTTAGGATATATATATATCACAAGGGGTTTTGTGGATATTATGGTAGTTTTAATAGTTGAGTTCATGAATCAATTGAAGCTAGACCATCACCATGGAAAACATCAAAGCACTGAACAACCGTTTCGTCCTATTGTGAAACTCCTCAGTAGTATGCATCCACAACCCTGCCTCGTGAGATTCGTACCCAGAACCTATCAGTCTCGCGCACGAACGCTTAACCTGTAGACCACTGACTTGATATCCAAAGGTTTTAATATCTAACTTTAACTAATCCATTTTTATACTATTCAAAACAATAGTTTCAACTGACTCATGATCTTAACCATTGAAATTACTATAATATCCTCAAAAACCCCTTGAGATATTATTCAACAAATGCTCACTAGCGACTGGCTTCAAGATGTATATCCTGAAGTTCTAGTGAGAAACAGTGACCAGTGAAGTTCAACCAGGTCTATTGTGAAATAGTATCTCACTGAAGACAATAATGGATATGTCGCTTAATTTCATGAATTAGTTAAAGTTAGACATTAACACCGTTGGATACTGACCAGTTCAGTGGTCTAATGGTTAAACGCACGCGAGCTAGACCGATATGTCCTAGGTTCGAATCTCTCGCGGGAAGGGGGGAGCGGGATCTTGAATGCGCACTGCTGAGGAGTCCCATACTAGGACGAAACGGCCGTCCAGTACCTCCAGGTTTTTCATGGTGGTAATGGTCTAGCTTCAATTGTTTCATAATCTTAACCCTTGAAATAATAATTGGTTAAACTGATTACATACCTTAATCTAATTACATCTAACTGTTTTTGTAATTTATGATTATGGATTATTATGTAAACTTAACTTCTTTCGTTTTTTGTTCAAATCATTAATAACTACTATATAATAACTATCATTTACTATTATATGAATATACTTTTGTTTTTTGGCTCCATATCATAATAGGAGACAATATTTACAACTAAACTAATATAAATTATTTATTTCAACCGCTAATCTCTTATTAAATAATAAAATTACAATAAATAAATAAGAAAAAAGGAGAAAAGAAAAGAAAAGAGAAAAGAAAAAAGAAAAAAAGAAAAAAATTAGTTTTTTTTTGTTTTTTTGTATCGATTTAATTAGTAGCTTCAAGTTGTATGTATAAAATTCATATAAGGTAAAGAAAAAAAAGAAAAAAAGAGAAAAAGAAAAAAAAGAGAGAAAAAGAGAAAAAAAGGAGAAAAATGAGAAGAAAAATAACAACAACAACAACAACAAACAAACAATTGAATACTCTAATGATAATCATAAATTTTCTTCTTTTACTTTAATAACTAACATTTTATTATGGTAGTAAGTGTGTAATTCATCAATTGTAGTTTTCATATTAGTAGTATATATAGTATGTATCAATGTGTATAGATTGTTATCATTATGGTTTGTGCTAAAAAAAATGGTGCTATATATACATTACAAAAAAAAGACAATAAAATATACTACTAATTGAATCAAAGCATTATGGTTATTTAGAATGTTGTTAATCATTAAATATAGTTAGTGATAGGCCTGATCTTATGTTGTATATATGTAACTGATAGTGAATGATATGTCAATCCATTTTTACGCATGATGAATAGATTATATTGATGAGATTTTAATGTATGGATGAACCAATCAGAAACGTTTGAGAGGTTTCAAGGTTATGGCGCCAACTTCAGTGCTTCATGTTAACGTACGATCGGTTGAGCGGTTATAATAAAGAAAATGGTGAGACTATCATTTGTGAATGAATCAATCAGGTATAAGATAATAGATTTTGAATTTTGGCGTGAAAGCCTTTCATCCATTTGGCATTACAGCTTATATAACTTCGTTATGGAAACCCTATTTATAATTGCTAATTAAGACAAATTATGATCATTATTGCGAACTGGATAACAAGAATGAGCCATTAACATTGGCTGCAGCCAGGTATTACAATATATAAGAATGTTTGGAGAGCGTATAATGTAATAGTGTTGGGACTAATTTATGGACGACTTTTGAGAGATGATAAAGTGACCTTAAGAATGCCCATCTACGTGTGGTGTGTATTAGTTATATCGACATAAATAGTAATAGTGTAGTGAATAAAACACCAGTGGGGACAATCCGTTAAATTTAACAACAAATTACACAACTAGTTAGTAAAATCAAACAACCATATATTGAATCGTTAATTTGCAAATTGTTCATCAATTGTCTCAAATCATTCAGAATACCCTTGTTCTTGCATTTTTATACAAATTGCCTTCTGTCTTCATTCTTTATTGTTCGATCTACTTATCTGTCTGCCGCCAGACATTCTGTTCAGTGCTCACGTCATATACTACTTATGTCTACGTAAGTAGCACACACCACAATAGTAGTAGTCGTGAACAAAATATCCGGCATCAGAGAGACAAGAAGATCGAACAGTAAAAAATGTAATTAGAATGCAATTTGTATGAAAATGCAAGAGCTATATAGTCTGGATCACTTTGAGACAATTCATGGACATTTTGCAAATTGAGCATTTACTTTATGATTGTTAGATTTTATTAACAAGTCCTGTAATTTTGTGTTAAATACATTCGATTGTCTCTCGACCCGTATTCTTGTTCAGTACATACTAACTAGGATCAAGCCCCCAAATGCCCTGGTACGGCCGAGAGTAGGGAGAGTCCGCTCTCCCTCTCCAAATGCTCTCACATGGCCATGCGTATATAGTCTCTGCCAGGGAAGTCCTACTCACTGCCTTCTCGTGGCCTTACTGTTGTTTACGAAAATGAGAGGACGAAAAGCGAATGTCCGGCGCTATAACTGGATCCCAGACCAATGGTGCACATGGGCTGGCTCCAGTATCCTGAAGGAACAAATGGCGTATGAACCAATCGTTGGTCACCGGCTACCATGGGACTGCATCTCCTCACGATGCTCCACTGCCTTGTGGGTCAGACGTTCAGGTCGAAGTCTCGGGGTGTGGTCCCCTAAGAAAACCACCTGCTTCGGTATGGGCACCCGGGCAGTATTATAGCCCTCACACAAATCAATTGAGATTTGTGTGGCGCATATATATTTGGTGCCTCCCTGTACCTATACTTATGTGTTAAAATAAATAAATAAATACATAAAATAACTAGGATCAAATGAGAGTTATAAACTATGGTGAGGAACTAGATTAGGGTTATCAATAACTGACATCAGCTATAATACCAAAATGATATTTTACTAAATGTATGGATAAATTTCGCGCCCAATTCCAAGACTTTTTATCTTACATCTGATTGGTTCATTTATAAATTATAGTCTTGCCATATCAACTTGTATAATTATCACCAGCATTAGTGGTTTACTGTTGGATACGCAGATGAAAGAACATGTTAGTTAACATATGTTTGTTTGTTTTTGAAAATTTATTATTGATTTAAATAATAAACGAAATTTCACTTCTAACTAAATGAAATCATTAAACTCTATTTAAGACAGTGGTGGATGTGTCACTCAATTTCGTGGATTAGTTGAAGTTAGACATTAACATTGTTGGATGACGGCGGGCTCAGTGGTCTAGTGGTTAAGTGCTCGTGCGCAAAACCTATAGGTCCTGGGTTTGAATCTCGCAAGGGGGCGAGGTTGTGGATACGCACTGCTGAGGAGTCCCGTACGAGGACGAAACGGCCATCCAGTACTTCCAGGTTTTCCATGGTGGTCTGGCTTCAATTGACTCATGATCTTAACCATTAAAACTCTATTTATTGTTAAATTGTAATGTGAATGTATTACAGGAAGATATTGTGAATTGAATGAATAGGACATATAGGTTCTGGTTTCGAATCTCTCAAAGGGGGGTTATCCTGGATGCACATTGCTGAGGAGTCCTACAATGGGACGAAACAGCCGTCCAGTTCTTTCAGGTTTTTCATGGTGATGGTTTAGCTTCAATCGACTCATGATCTTTAACTATTAAAAAGTACTGTAATATCCATAAAACCCCCCTTCTAAAATATGTTATATGTTTTTTTTTAAATGATTCATATTATAAGGTAAAACTAAACCGATCTACTATATGATTGTTAGTTAAATAAATTACGTATTACAGTAAATGACTGATCAATTTCAATGATGAATAGGTTAGCTATGAAATTTAGAATAATTCTGTAGTATTTTTCAATAAATAAACTTAATAGATACAATGCTTTGACTTAGGGCTTATCGATTTTAGGTACGATTTATCTGAATGTTTCCAGATATGTACAACGGAAGTGTCATATTATCAGGATGAAACAATTCAATCAAGAGTTTATATTTTCAAAATGGTTATGTAACTAAAGTCAATGCAAAATCATTGTCACCTAGTAACAATCAATAATAATCAATAGTTTTTTTTTTTTTATAGTTTATTACAAGTATTAAATTAGTTAGGATAAAAGTGTATTTTTTTCTATTAAAAATAACTTTAAATTATAAAATGATTGTACTTGTCAACTACTATTTGACATACATGTTTACTATTTGTTATAATTCATTTCAAAAAAGAAAAAAAAAAAACAGACTGTAACACATTTATAGATAGAGTTAGCTAACCAATATAACAACGTAAAAATATTCAAGCAAATATACAAATATAATTTGGACAGTACAAAAAGACAACCTGAAATGGTTTTTTTATGGATTTATGGCTTATTTAATTACTCTTATCATGATGATGATGATGATCACGCTTCTGATGATGATGATGATGCTTCGGATAATGATGATGATGATGCTTCGGATGATGATGATGATGATTTGGATGATGATTTGGATGATGATGGTGATGATGATGATGATGATGATAATGCTTCGGATGACGGTGATGATGATGCTTCGGATGATGATGATGATGATGCTTCGGATGATGATGATGCTTCGGATGATGATGATGCTTCGGATGATGATGATGCTTCGGATGATGATGATGCTTCGGATAATAATGATGATGATGTTGATGACCATCACGATAAATATAAACGAATATCTATTTAGTTTTTTTCTTAAATATTGTTCCATTTTCAATGGGAGGGGGTAGTTTTACATTTCTTTCTTTTTTGTTAGACTTCAAGCAACTAATTACAAGTTGTTGTTTATTTTGTAATTCAAAATGACTCATCAAATAAGACTAATAAGGAACCAATTCAAAGTAATGAATATAATGAACTAGTTAGTGTGAGTTTGACAATTAATTTTGTTCATTGGATTCATTGTTAATGTTTTAGGTAGTTGCTTCGAAAATTAGACAAGAATATACATCTTACCAAAGCTTGTTACTACTGTTGGAGCATAGACTGCCAATTCTATAACTTACTCTATCATATACTCTACTTTCCAGTTGTTTCCATGTCTTATTCATTTAGTTGATGTGTAATCTTCAGTTCCCAGTGTAATATGTTCTTTGGTTTTCATTTTTATTTTGTCATCAATATTCCAAGTTAGAGTTTGCATCTTGAGAGAGATTGATGATTTTCATAATGTATGTCCTATTCAACTTTAGAGTCTTTTCTTAATTTCTTCTTCAATTGGAAGCTGGTAGATTGTTACTGATGATATTTGGTCAAAGGATCAAGAGTATCTTGAATGGACAATCTTCTATAAATACCCGTACTTTTTTATAGTGGTTGAAGTAGTTCTCTAAGTTTCAGACTTCAACCACTTTCAAAGCTTCTCCATCATGTGTCATTGGATTAATGTCTTCTGTGTTGTATATTATAGTTTTAATTTATCCTATGTAAATACTGAAACCTACTGTTGTGTAAGGTACTTTTACATTGGCTATCTTCATCTACACTCATTACTGTATATGGGATAGGAAAACTAAGTCATTTGGAAGATCCAAACCGTCTAACAATCTCCAAACTACCTACTATATTCCATGCTTCTCCTGTCATGCAAAGGTTTCATAATCTAGTCAAACACCAAAAAGAAGAGAAAGAGTAAGAATAAAAAGCTTTGTTTGACATTGGTCTTCACTTAAAACGCATTTGTGAGCTTCCCTTTAAATACAATTTTACAGTATAGTTAATCGTAAAATTTCTATAATACTGACAATCATCTCAAATATTCTATAGTGTCAATGAACGAAGTTGCTAACTTTGAACCATGAGTAACCGTAGACGGACTTATGATGAAGCTATATTAACTATCCAATTCTAAGATGAAACAATCTTCTATAACATTCCAACTAAAATGAACCTATGACAAATACTACTTAAAACTACTTATTTGAATCAATTCATAAACATTGATGATATTGATTTCATTCAATGTTTCATTTTTAATTTTATTTCCAAAGGTATCCTACTTGGTACTGATAATGATATTGATGAAAATGCTCAATTACATTTTCGTTTACTTAGTACAACATCATATTTTAAATTGAATAGTACTACTGGTGAATTAACAACATTACAATTATTAGATCGTGAAAAACAATCAAATTATGAATTAATTATATTATTAATTGATCATGGTAAACCATCACTTTCATCAACTGTTAAAGTTTATATACATGTTACTGATTTAAATGATCATAATCCTATTGTTGTATTTCCAGTAAATGGTAAAGGTAATATTACTGTATCTTATCGTGAACCACCAGGTGAAGTAAGTACAATTTAATTAATCCTTATTTTTTTATTTTTTTTTAAAAAAATAAATAAATAAATAAAAAATCAATAAATTTCATAACTTTGAAGTAAAAATAGATGATGATAGTTACTTACTTACTTACTTACTTACGCCTGTTACTCCCAATGGAGCATAGGCCGCCGACCAGCATTCTCTAACCCACTCTGTCCTCTGCCTTCCACTATAGTTCCATCCAATTCTTGTTCATTTTTCTCATTTCTATCTCCATTTTTCGGCGTAATGTATTCTTTGGTCTTCCTCTCGTCCTTCGACCTTGAGGATTCCATATGAAGGCTTGTCTTGTGACGCAGTTGGGTGCTTTCCTCAATGTGTGTCCTATCCACTTCCAGCGTTTCTTCCTCCACTGGGATCTGATTTGTTCTCTTCCACAGTAGGTTGTTGCTTATAGTGTCCGGCCAGCGGATCTGAAGTATTTTGCGTAGACAACTGTTAATAAACACCTGTATCTTTTGGACGATGGATTTCGTAGTTTTCCAGGTTTCCGCGCCATACAGTAGAACTGTCTTCACATTTGTATTGAAAATTCTGACTTTGGTGTTGGTTGCTAATTGTTTTAAGTTCCAGATATTCTTCAGTTGTAGATATGCTGCTCTTGCTTTGCCAATCCGTGCCTTCACATCTGCATCAGATCCACCGTGTTCATCGATGATACTGCCCAAATATGTAAAGGTTTTTACATCTTCCAAAGCTTCTCCGTCAATTGTGATTGGATTGTTACATGCTGTGTTGTATCGAAGAATCTTGCTTTTCCGTTTGTTTATATTGAGACCTATTGCTGCTGAGGCTGCAGCTACACTGGTTGTCTTCTCCTGCATTTGTTGTTGTGTATGCGATAGAAGAGCCAGATCATCTGCGAAGTCTAGATCATCCAATTGCATCCTAGCTATCCACTGTATCCCGTGCTTCCCTTCAGATGTTGATGTCTTCATGATCCAGTCGATCACCAGGAGAAAGAGAAAGGGTGAGAGTAAACAACCTTGCCTGACACCGGTCTTTACTTCGAACGATTTTGTCAACTGTCCTCCATGCACGATTTTGCAGTTTAATCCATCATAGGAATTCTGTATGATATTGAATATCTTCATGATGATAGTTAGTCATGGAATTTCGGACTCATGTTTCGTCCTATTTTGAAACTCTTCAGATAGATATATCTGAAGCTAAGAATAGATATTCACTTTACTATCTATTTCTGTTTTGAATGTATATGATTTGTTTGGAAATATTCAGATAATTCGACTAGAATTTACATATGCTCAAAATTGACTGATCTATGATAGTCTTAAACAAGTGAATGGGAAGATCCAAAACAATTAATTAATATTATAATAAATTTGTTTACTCAACTGAATAGTCAATTCTCTGTTCCCTCTGAGAATGATTCATTACTGTTTCAATTTTCATTATCGATTGGGGTACAAATAGAAAACCCTTGAAGTCTATGTTTAGTGAGTAATGATTAGACCAATAGTGATAATCGACTCGTTACACCCAACATTCTTAGAATCCCAGGTAGTTCTATATAATGATACACCAATGATTCAGAATGAATTAAAGCTACTCAGTTCAATTTGTACTCAAGAGACACAATACAATCAAGCTGTCATAAACAAAATAAAATGACTCGTATAAACTACAAACATAGTTCCATCGTCAAACGATGAATCAATTCAGCAGATTTAATCAGTAATAACTAAGACTAAAAATCTAAATAGCAGTGAACAAAGTATATGTGTCAGTATGGGCTTGTGAAGATTATTGAGTTTTTGATTGAGATCATGAACCGATTAATGTTAGACCATCATTGAAAACCTAGAAGAACTGGACGGCTGTTATGTCCTATAGTTGGACTCCTTAGCAGTGCGCATCCACCATCACGCCAGTGGGATTCAAACCCATGGCCTTCGGTCTCCCGCGCGAACACTTAACTTCTAGACTGTCAATAAAATACGATACAATGTCAAAGAATTGATAAAAATTGAAATTGTAAACAAAAAAAGAACTGTAATAATCGTATTGAAAATCAAGAATTAATATAATACACATGAATGGACGAATTTTCACATACACTCCCTAATAACCATGCGTACAAATAGGATGTTACACAAGTTACCTGAAATTTTTCTTAAATAAAGGAGTAATGACCTCGCTTTACATGTTCATTGGAAAGACAATATATACCATTATGCTTTCTTCTACTGATATGGAACTCAAAACAAATTTCAATCAATATCATAGTCAGAATCTTCAATACAAACGCCAAAACAGTTTAGTTGTATGGAGCTGAAACAAGAAAAACTACAACAACCGTCATCAAGAATGTACAACTACTTATAAATAGTTGTTTACGCAAAATACTCAACATCGATTGACCGGATACCACCAGTAACAGCCTAATATGGGAGAGAACAAACCAACTTCCAGCTGAAGAGAAAATTAGGGAAAGATGATTGAAATAGATGGGAAATACATTACAGAAATCACCATACTGTATCATGAGACAAGCCCTAACTTAGAATCATGAAGGGAAGCGCAAAAGAAGAAGGTTAAACAACACATTACATCAGGAAATAGAATCAGATATGAAAAGTATGAATAACAACTGGAAAGAACTGGAAAGCATTGTCCAGGATAGAGTTGGATGTAGAGTGTTAATGAGCTGCCTATTCTCCTTCACGAGGAGTAACAAGCGTAAGTAATTAAGTAAGTTTCTTCTACTAGTTGGAAGCGAAATTCTAAAATCACTAAGCAATTCCTTCGCTAAAAATTACAAATTATAGTTTGGAAATTCTTTATTTTCATCCTTAAAGTAAAATCTTATCTGATGTTGAATTGTTGAAGGTATTCAACAAGTAACACCTAATCTATACTTTGTTTTACCTTGTACTTGTCAGTAACACATCTTTATACCCTTTAGATGGATCTGCTGACCTTGAAATAAAACCAGACTATCCGCCCTCCTTGCATTGTTCTCATGTTCCAGTTAGGGTTTGGATGATTACGAAAGCTATTATCTTCAACACATTGTAAGACCTATCAAACTATTTTATAGTTAGAGACCTTAAGCTTCATAGTTTAAAATCAGTCACTGTGAAGCAATATATAAAGATGTTCTAACTACTATTAAATTATATGTTCACATTTTACTTACTCACTTTACTTACCCTGTTACTCAGAATGGAGCATAAGCCGCCGATAAGCATTCTCCAACACTCTGTCCTCGGCCTTCCTTTCTAGTTCTATCCAATTCGTGTTCATTCTTCTCATTTCTATCTCCATTTCTCGGCGTAATAGGTTCTTTGGTTTTCGTCTTTTTCTTTGGTATTGAGGATTTCAATTGAGGGCTTGACTTGTGACACAGTTCAGTGCTTTCCTCGATACGTGTCCTCACCACTTCCAAAGCTTCTTCTTGATTTTTTCCTCCATTATGTGTTCACATACTACTGCATAGTTTTCATCTCGCTTTTCATGTTTTTGTATCATATTTTAATGTAACTTACTAATTTCTTTCAGATAGTAGCACGAATTGAAGCACGTGATCCAGATGAAGGACATAATTCTTTATTACATTTCAATTTATATTCTGGTAATGAAGCTTCAATCTTTCGTCTTGGTAGTACATCAGCTGAATTAATAATTGATCGTGAATTAACTATACAAGATATTGGTTTATATCCATTAGTAATACATATACAAGATGCTGGTATTCCATCACGTACGACAGAAGTGAAACTATTGGTTAAAGTAAATGTTTATTTTTATTTTTACTTTTAAAAAATCTTTTTTTTTTTTTGAGTTTTAACTTGACTAGTCTATAGACTGTATTACAGCAATATTCAAATGTATTGAAGTCAACCAGGCTATATTCTGTATTTATAGTTTTTGACTATGATCATGAACTGATTGATGTTAGACCACTATTGGAAATCCGGAAGCACTGTGAACTCCTCAGGAAGGCGCATTCACGATCCCACTCGCGGGATTCGAATCCAGGACCTCCGGTCTCGCGCGCGAACGCTTAACCTCTAGATCACTAAACCAGTCGGCATCCAACGGTGTGAACGTTTAACCTCAACCAATTCACGAAATTGCTCAAACATCTTCCATTGTACTGAAGTAGATACTTGTCTCTATCCGACACGGATTAGCTGCACTGGACACGGCCATCCAGTGCTTTCAGGTTTTCAATGATGGTCTTACATCACTCGGTTCATAATCTCAATCAATATGCATATTAGTTTGAAGACCATAGAGAACTAATGTCAAGAACTCATAATTTGTATTTAACTACGTCATTTATAATACAAAACTAAATGACAGGTATATCATTAAGTAACTGTAATTTATCAACAATAGAATATATAACAACAATTACAAATGATTGATCACTGCGTAGTGATCAATATCATCTATGTCAGGTTCTTCTTAGTTCAAATCAAATCCTATCACCCAAGTTTCAATTTGGCCACTAGTTTAGGTGACTTAAGATTCCATGCACTATGTTGAGATAAGATAGTGATTGAAGGTAATCAACAGGAAACCCTGGACCTAGACTTTGTGCTATTTTTCAATTCATCAACAAGATGTACCTGTAATCTTGTTGAAACTGATACTCCCTGATAGATTCTATTCCATGTCATCTAGCTTCACATTCAGAAATGTTACCACTGAGCTATCTAAACCATTACTGATGAATACCAATTAGCACAAAACTTAAGTTCAGAGTTTCTTGTTGACTATCTTCAACTACCATCTTATACAACAACAATTAATACGTAATGAATATAGAATCCAAATATGTATAATCATCGGACGTAGAATTACTTTTTGGAAGTTTTAACTTTCTTAGCCAATGGCCTATATCATATATTATATATATATGGTTAAACGATAAAGTTTTAAATCACATGATTCCCTGTTAATTAGTAACATTTAATATTATCAATGAAATACTGTCACTACTTTACTTCACTTAGTTACTAACTATAAACGTCGTCATAGATTTGGTTATAACGATTTGTAATTACTAAAGAATCTATGTTTATCACAATTCTTTTCTTTTCTTTCCCCCCACCCCCACTTCATTTTAAATCAATGATTTATTCTTTATTATTTATTTTGTTCACTTTAAATCATAACTAATTGTGTATAGACATTTATCTATAAGAATAGATATGGATATATATATCTAAGCGGTTACATTATAGACAACATATCAACAGAACAACAACAGCAACAACGACAACAAATAGTATTTAAAGAAACTTTACAAAATAGACAAACATTTAAATTTCCGGTTTTATTCTTATACTCATTTAATTTTTTTTTCTATTTTATTTACCATGATAGAAAACAATTTAAATTAGACTTTTAAAACAATTAGTCCCTTTTATAAATTTCGATAATGTAATAAGAAGACGGAGATTATCAAAACTATGTGATATATTAGCGCAATACATTTCGAACAATCTGATCACACATATACTTGTTAAGAGCATTTATATATAAAAATAAAAGGTCAACTAGACTGGAAATGGGGTAAGAGGATATAAGGATAATAATAAGAGTAATAATAATAATATTAATAATAATCTGAACACAATTCAAAACCTAATCACTCTGGATAATAAGTCAATATTACCAGGGTAGGTTTAAGGTAAGAACAAACTGTTTTTGAATACACAAAGGGGGTTTGAATTTTCGTATGGCTAAGGCTTCAATAAACCTTAGTATACGCCCTTTTACACTTTTATATAATACCACAAAAGCCGAGTTTAGATCAATCTTGTGCCCTGTTTCAATTATATGTTTAGCAATAGAGGATGATGGATGTTTATCCTCTGCTCTTATTGGGTCACTTGATTGTATTTGTTTTTGCAGCCATTTGGGTACATGTTCACTCACCCTAATGTTAAGATTACGATTGCTCCTCCCTATGTATGTGTGACCACACACACATTTAAATTGGTAAACACAGTGGGATGTGACACAATCGTTTTCATGTCTTTGAGGTTTTGAATGAAACATGCACCTTGTTCTTTCTTTGACAATGACCTTTGCTGCGCAGTACGTTTTGCTGATGACTGATTTAAGTCTTTGTTTCAATAAGAGACTATTTGAATCACCTCTGAATGGTAAGGTGATGTAGACAGGCTTTTTTTCCACCGAGGCTACAGTAGGTCTCACTGTACCGTGGACTTTCCATCTATTTATGAATTTCAGGGGGTAACCATTTTCTATAATGTTTTGTTTAACAACTTAACATCATCATCAATGGCGTCATTTGTACAAATGCGATCAAGCCTGTTGAAAAGACACCTTATCAAACCACGTTTGTATTGCACAGGGCTGTTTCTATCTTAGTAACTAAACTTGTGTATGTGTGTGTGTGTGTCTTCCTACCTCCCTCCCACCTCTCTCTCTCTCTCGCTCACTTTTTGTGTTTGTCTTATATATCCTACTCATTGAATATCGGTATCGGATATGGTTTCATGAAAAAAACAAAAAAAAAAAAGAAAAAATCAAAACATATTATTCTGTAGTTAAAGTACATGAGTAGTAAGTTTATTACTATGTGTATATCTATAGGAATGTTTATATGTAGATATGTGTGAGTATTTTTGATATTCATGTGATTGTTACTGAATTGTTCTAAATTAGAAAAGAAAAGAAAAACGGGAATTAGATTTTGAAAACTATCAGCTATTAAAATTATATATATATATATATATATATATATATATATAGAACAGTCTTGTCTGAACTTCTTCAGGAAAATAATCAAATATCAAGAGGTTATGTTTTTTTTTTTAATGTTTCTCAGTATGGACTTGTGAAGATTATTAAGATTTGGATTGAGATCATGAACTGATTGATAATAGACCAACATTGACAATCTGGAAACAGTAGACGGACGCTTCGTCTTATTGTAGGACTCGTCAGAAATGCGCATCCACGATCACATTTCGCGAGATTTGAATTCAGGGCTCTAGGTCTCGCGCGCGAAAGCTTAACCTCTACACCATTGAGACTGACGGCATTTAATGGTGTTCATGTCTAACTTCAACTAATTCACGAAATTGAGTGATACATCCACCATTGTTATCAGTGAGTTAGTATCTCACAACAGACCTGGTTGAACTCCACTGGTCACTATTTCTCACTAGAACTCCAGGATATACCTCTTGAAGCTAGTCACTAGTGAGTATGTGTTGATCAATATCAGAATAGGTTTTGTATATATTATAGTAATTTTAATGGTTGAGATCATGACTCTAGTGAAGTTCAACCAGGTCTGTTGTGAGATAGTAACTCAATGATGACAATGGTGGATGTGTCACTCAATTTCGTGGATTAGTTGAAGTTAGACATTAACATCGTTGGATGCCGGCTCAATGGTCTAATTGTTAAGCGTTCGCATGCGAGACCGATGGCCGTGGATTCGAATCCCGAGAGGTGGGATCTTAGATGTGCATTGCTGACGAAATGTCCATTTAGTGCTTCCAGATTTTCCATAGTCCTCAAGCTTCAACTGACACATGATTTCAACCATTGAAATTACAAATACCGATAACATCTTCAATATAATCTAATTACTTAGTAGTGATCCAATAGAAATCCATATAATGATCATTCATAAATAATTCTTCACAGTGACTATTCACTTACTCTTCTTTCAAAAAATCAATACATTATCATTCTGAATGATTTATAATTAGAACAACACATATAAGTGAACAATCTTGTTTTCAATAAAGATCGTCCTAAGGCTTTACGCTAATATACAGTAATGTATTTATTACGATAATGTTAAACCAATCAAGGCAATTTAGGTCGGTAATCACTATGACATAGATTAACTCACCATACATAATAGATAAAAGTACAAGTTGATAGGAGGAAGACAAGTGTATTGATAGTAGGTAAAAATAATAAAATACAATATGACAACAAAAATCACATCAGTAGTTAAACATTAGAAATAGTAGGTCAAACATGGGTAAATAGACTTGGAATGATCATCACAAAAACATTGAAAATCATTACGTAATAAGAAGTGTGTAAATAATTAGATAGTGAAATATACAAATGGAAAGAGGCGGATAATTACAAACAAATAATAGATGTCAATAGTTGAAATCATGAGTCAATTGATGCTAGACCACCACCATGGAAAACATGGAAGCTTTGGACGACCGCTTCGTCCTAGTATGGGACTCCTCAGCAGTAGGCATCCACGATCCCGCATCCCCGCAAGATTTGAACTCAGGACCTATCGGTCTCGCACCAGGCGCTTAACTTACTAGACCACTAATAATGGATATGTAAATGAAGTTAATGATAGAATAATAATAATAATAGTAAAGAAACAATAAAATAAATTCATCGTTAGTTAAGTTATAACTGACCATGGAAGGAATAGGAGGGTTATAAATCTCTTCTGTACACATAAATTGGGGTTATATATATACGAATTTCTATGACTTCAGCTATATGTAGGAGGCAGGAACGAACTCTGTTGGGAAATGATAAAGGTATACGATACATCACTCGAAATGATTTCGATTTATCTACCAGATGACTGCTATGAATAAGATGTGTATTGCTTTTATTCGGCTCTTTATATAATTTATAATTAATTATTCATATTCATTATTTCTATTATTTTTCTCTCCCCCTTCCATCACTACCACCACCACCACCACCACCACCACCTTTTTTTTGTATATAGATTATTGATTCACCACCACGTATTTATTCTAATCGATTTACCAATTTACATCATACTACAAATGTATTAAATAATAATAATAATCTAAAATCATTAAATTTACATCATCATTTAAAAGATAATCAATATTATCCGTTATTGAATGAACATGGAAAATTAATAAAAACAAATGATTATAATAATCTTAATGAAATAAATACATTAAATACTAGTTCTATATTAGTTGCTATAGTTGCATTAAGTTGTGCTATCATACTTGTATTATTAGGTATTACTGTTTATGTATGTGGTCGACGAGGTTTTCAAAGTTTACGTTATCATCATAATAATAATACTAATAGTAATAATAATAATAATAATAATAATAATAATAATGGTATAAATGGTCGAATGCAATATCTATTACGTAATCATAATTCATTAAATAACATAAAAATAAATGATAATAAATTTAATTGGAAAAATTCAGAATATCATACAAATCATCATCATCATAATAATAATAATAATACAATATTATATCCTAATAAATCAATAATCAATAATCAATATCCTTCAAATCAATCAATATTATTCAATAATGAAAATAATCAATACATTGATCCATTCAATAATTTATCATTTCAATCAATATTAATTGAAGAAAATAATCAATTAACAAAACAACAACAACAACAACAAAAACAAAAACAAAAACAAAAACAACAACAACAAAATCATCATGAAAATTATCAAACATTTTTACCATTAAATTATCATAAAACATTACCATTAATAAATGATAAACAATCAATCTATTTAACTATGCCAATAAATGATAATAATAATAATAATAATAATAATGAAAAATATTGGATTATAAATAAAGATGATTATACATTACCACAATATAATCAATATGAACAAAATATAAGTAGTACATTAATGAATTCTAATTCTGATTATATACAACAATATCATCATAGTCATAATAATAATAATAATAATAATAATAATAATAATAATAATGATCCATTGAATCTATGTAAAACAATAATCAATGATGAAAATTTAAAAAATAAATCAATATTATCAACGAATATATCAACAATCGATAGAAGAAATAGTACAAATACTGTTACCATGGCAACAGACACTATGAATAGTATCATGAATAGTAATAATAATAATAATAATAATAATAATAATAAAATGGATCCTATTTATTTTACACAATCGTTAAAATTAAAAAAATCAGAAAAATTAGATAATTCAATAAATGTATTGAATACATCAATTCATGATAATAATAATAATAATAATCATAATAATAATTTAAATGAAATAAATCAATTAAAAAGTGCTAGAAGTTGGGAATATATTGCAATACCACATAATAATAATAATAATAATCATAATAATCAAGTGAGTTATGATACTGATTGTTTATTTATTTATAAATGAACCAATCAGATTCAAGATAGAAGGTCAAACATTTTGGCGCGAGATTCATATATATTCATTTAGTTAAATAATGTTATAATTTTAAATTTGGCTAGTAATCACATAATTAATATCTTAATTGAAATGTAACTTATTCATTCTTGTACTATACTATAACCAATGATGTTCGACTGATATAAATAGTCTAACGTCTTTATTGGTTCTTTAATTGCTTAGCCCGTCTAGTTCAGTCCAGAATATTAACACCATCTACCACTATACGAATCATTTATTTCAAATAGATTTAGTTTATATACCAGTCAAACAGATCACATTATACCATATAATAGGAAACAACCTTTGTACATGATCAAGCCGAAAAGTGACTGTGATTATAGTGGGGGGGCGGTAATTAATAAACTAGACACAACTTAAGAACAGGGAATCGTATAATAATTTGAACATCACTAGGATATAACAAATACGATTTCATTATTATAGCTAATGTCAGTTGATGATGAAAACCCTAAATCTAATTCATAACCTCTAACCATCAACTGTAAATTCTAATTCTTATTCCTCGCATTGCTTTATAAACTTCATTTATTCCTCGTAAGTAGGTGAATATTCTCAAGATTATTTTACTATTACTCAAAAGTTTTCCATAAATTATAGTCTTATGTGTCCTATCCACTTCTAACACTACTTCCTCTGGGATCTAGTTTGTTCTCTCCTACAATAGGTTGTTGCTGATAGTGTCTGGCCAAACGATCCGAATTATTTTGCTTAGACAACTGTTAATAAACCCTTGTATCTTATGGATAATGGCTTTTGTAGTTTTCCACGTTTCTACCCCATATATATATATATATATATTTGTATTGAAAATTTTGACAATTTACCGAATCAGATAATGCATTTTTATATAATCACATTGTGACTACCAATGGAATCCAAAATGAACGTTTCATCTTATATGAAGTTTTTCCGTTGAATTCATCTCTATCTTAGTGTTAATTCCATAATGGAACTTGAATCTGATATCTAGTGCTTCAAACATAAACATCTTATTTACTAAAACACTCAAGTCAGGTACTAAGTTACATGTTCAATAGAAATGAAAGTGTCATGAATAGTCTTTTAATTTCCTGTTGTTAGATTTAAAGATTGAGATTAATCAATCTCTATTACTATATGTGCATTCTGAAAGATTTACCTGATTAAACCTATTTAGTCACAAGTTTTAGAACAATCAGACTGTGATTTATAATGATAAAAGCTACATTGGTGTTATCCACTAAAGATAAATATATAGCAAAACAGTCATAAGCAAAACTATAATTTATGGACGAACCAATTAGATTTACGATAACACGTCTTGGATTTCAGTGCAAAATTCATTCATCCATTTGGCTAACTAGAGTCTGGACATTTTAACTGATGTCAGTTTGTGATGAAAACCTTAAATCTAATTCCTATCCCTAACCATCAACTATATATCACAATCCTTATCCTTCATACAGATTTAACCTTAATCAGTAGGTGAACATTCTCAAGGCAATTTCAGCGTCGCTCAAAGGTCGTCCATAGTTTATAGTCTCACTCAGTCTTAAATTTCAACTAAGGTAAATTACAAATCATTGTGAGGTAGACACATTTATTCTCATTGTAATTGATAGTCACAAATATATGCTGATTATTCCTACTTAATTTTACAGATTGAATTAAGTAATGTGTTGAAAGCAGTGTGCTTAAATTATTTACTTAAGTACGAATTCTATACCCCTCCATCCATGGTTCAATTTAAAAGCTTTGAACTTTGTGGATAGATGATATATCGATTAGGTGATCTAAACACATTGCTTCAATCTAATCCTATCACAAATAACAATCTTTATTACTTAAATAATCAGAAGGGGGTTTTGTGGAGATTTTAGAAATTTCAATAGTTGAAATCATGAGTCAATTGAAGCTAGACCATCATTTAAAACCGTTTCGTCCTATTATGAGACTCCTCAGCAGTGAACATTCACGATCCCGCCCCCCAGAGAGATTCGAGCTCAAGATCTATCAGTCTCGCGTGCGAGCGCTCATCCATTAAACCATTCAGCCGGCCGGTATCTAACGGTGTTAATATTTAACTTCAACCAATCCACGAAGTTGCGCCACTATAAACCATATCTTCAGTGAGTTGATATCTCACAAGCGCTCCCACGTGAGACTGATAAGTCCTGGGTCCGAATTTCGCGGAGGGGGGGCGGCTCGTGGACACGCACTGCTAAGGAGTCCCATACTAGAACGAGACGGTCGTCTAGTGCTTCCAGGTTTTTCATCATGATGGTTTAGATTCAACTGACTAATGATTTCAACTTACTTACTTACGCCTGTTACTCACAATGGAGCATAGGCCGCCAACCAGCATTCTCCAACTCACTCTGTCCTCGGCCTTCCACTCTAGTTCCATCCAATTCTTGTTCATTTTTCTCATTTCTATCTCCATTTCCCGGCGTAATGTGTTCTTTGATCTTCCTCTCCTCCTTCGACCTTGAGGATTCCATGTGAGGGCTTGTCTTGTGACGGAGTTCGGTGCTTTCCTCAATGTGTGTCCTATCCACTCCCAGCGCTTCTTCCTGATTTCTTCCTCCACTGGGATCTGATTTGTTCTCTCACACAGTAGGTTGTTGCTTATAGTGTCCGGCCAGCGGATCTGAAGTATTTTGCGTAGACAACTGTTAATAAACACCTGTATCTTTTGGACGATGGATTTCCTAGTTTTCCAGGTTTCGGCCCCATACAGTAGAACTGTCTTCACATTTGTATTAAAAATTCTGACTATGGTGTTGTTTGCCAATTGTTTTGAGTTCCAGATATTCTTTAGTTGTAAATATGCTGTTATTGCTTTGCCAATCCGTGCCTTCACAACTGCATCACATCCACCGTGTTCATCGATGATACTGCCCAAATATGTAAAGGTTTTTACATCTTCCAAAGCTTCTCCGTCAATTGTGATTGAATTGGTGCATGCTGTGTTGTATCGAAGAATCTTGCTTTTCCCTTTGTGTATATTGAGACCTATTGCTGCTGAGGCTGCAGCTACACTGGTTGTCTTCTCCTGCATTTGTTGTTGCGTATGCGATAGAACAAATTGAAGATTATTCAATATATCATTAATCCCTATCTATAATATTAGTGTAATACATAACGAAAATGTTCTTTATGAGTAATACATACTACTAATATCAACAGATATCAGTAATATGTATCATTAATTCAATAAGTAATATCTATTATCAGATGATTAATAAGATCAAAGTAAACAGAACAAGAATAAAGAATAATTACTGTAGAAACAAAAGAACAATTAAGTCTGAAATATATTGATTGACATATTGTTGAATACTTAATTTTTACCTAGAGATTCTGTAATTTTGTATCCATATACAACATTTGATTGTCTCTATTAGTCTACTGATTCATTATAAATGGAAATTATTCAATTGTTCAATTCTTATTTAATTGGTAACAAATATTGTTTTTTATTTGATGATTGACAATAGAATTTCTTATTTCAATATTTCCGGTTATATAATTTATGTGTTAATCAGTATGATACCATTCATATTAGATCTATTTCCTTAAAAAATTAAAAAAAAACACAGAATAGTTACCATGTCGATTTAAACTGTTCACAGTTAAAAGGAAGTAGATAGAAGAAAAAAAAACAAAAAAAAAAACAAATATTGATATTATAAGTTATGCATTGAGAATCGGAAAAATGGAATTTGTCTAGATTGTTGGAATAATCTGATTGGTTAATTTATTTTGTTGTTTTTTTTTCAACCAATCAACTATTGAAATTATTATAATACCTCATTCAAGAGGTATTTCCAGGAGTTCTAATATGAAGATGTGATCAGTGAAATTCAATTAGATTTGTTGTGAGATAGTAATTCATTGATGACAATGGTGTACGATGGCATAACTTTGTGGATTGGTTGAAGTTAGATATTAACACCGTTGAATGCCGACAAGCTCAGTGGTCTAGAGGTTAAACGTTCGCATACGAGACGGATAGGTCCTCGGTTTTGAATCTCAGGGGGTGCGGGATCATGAATATGTACTGATGAGACGAAATGGTCGTCCAGTGCTTCCAGGTTTTCCAATATTGGTTTAGCTTCAATTGACTCATGATCTCAACTATAGAGATCATTAAAATCTCTATAAAACCCCTTCTGATATAAATATTTGTCTACTCAAATTAAACTTAGAAAAATAAACTTGTGTTACTAAATTGAGTATATAATTTTCAGCAATTAGTCCATTTTTAAACAAAGATGGATAGTGGCTAGCGGTGGGATCCACGCGTTTCGTCCTATTTGGGACATGTCACCTGAATCTGCTTGCATCTCAAAGTTGATATTCACTCTGGGACTGGAACCTAGTAACATTCGCTTCAAACCTCATCGCATTATCCAATTAGCTACTGAGTCCTGATAGTCACTTGCTTATACAATGGGGTGAAGTTCAAATTCACTTGGTATTGTTTTACTTGTATCTTCCGATTGTTATTTAGAACTACAGTTGTTCAGTCTCATGTTGGTATATTAGTCCCTTTCATAAATTTTGATAGAACAATATGAAGAAGAAGAAGAAGTTGATCATAAAATTGGTGATGTATTTGCGCCATACATTTCGAACAATCTGATCCCACATATATATACACTTATCAGAGCATTTTATATGAAAACTAATCAAGATCAATGAAATGAAAGTTCAAGTAAAAAAGTAACAAAAGGGTAGAGAAATACTTTTACATCACATAGAAACAATAAGAAATTGTCGCTTTATTCTAGATCATAGAATAATTTAAGGATTACCAGAGTAAAATCAAGGTTACAACAAATTGTCTTAGTAAATATAAATTGGGGGTGGTTACTTACTTACTTACTTACTTACGCCTGTTACTCCTCGTGAAGGAGCATAGGCCGCTCACCAGCATTCTCTATCCAACCCTGTCCTGGGCAATCCTTTCCAGCTCTTTCCAGTTCTTATTCATCTTTTTCATATCTGCTTCTATTTCCCGACGTAATGTGTTCTTTGGCCTTCCTCTTTTCCGCTTCCCTTCAGGATTCCAAGTTAGCGCTTGTCTCGTAATGCAGTTTGATGATTTCCTCAATGTATGTCCTATCCATTTCCATCGTCTTTTCCTAATTTCCTCTTCAGCTGGAAGCTGGTTGGTTCTCTCCCACAGAAGGCTGTTGCTGATGGTATCCGGCCAATGGATGTTGAGTATCATGCGTAGACAGCTATTAATAAATACCTGTACCTTCTTGATGGTGGTTGTTGTAGTTCTCCAAGTTTCAGCTCCGTACAGTAGAACTGCCTTGACGTTCGTATTGAAGATTCTGACTTTGATATTGGTTGACAGGCAGTTGCTTTGAGTTCCATATGTTCTTCAGTTGAAGGAATGCCGCTCTAGCTTTGCCAATCCTCTCCTCGACGTCTGTATCTGAACCTCCTTGTTTATCGACGATGCTTCCCAGGTATGTGAAGGATTCCACGTCTTCCAGAGTTTCGCCATCAAGAGTGATTTGATTGCTGTTCTCCGTGTTGTGTTTGAGGACCTTGGTTTTCCCTTTGTGTATGTTGAGGCCTACTGATGCAGAGACTGCTGCTATGCTGGCTGTCTTTATCTGCATTTGTTCGTGTGTATGTGATAGGAGGGCTAGGTCATCTGCGAAGTCCAAGTCGTCTAATTGGTTCTGAGCTGTCCATCGTATGCCGTAGTTTCTCTCAGATGTCGAGGTCTTCATAATCCAGTCGACCACCAGAAGAAACAGGAAGGGAGAGAGTAGACAGCCTTGTCTTACTCCGGTCCTTACTTGGATTGCCTCTGTCAGCTGTCCTCCATGCAATACTTTGCACTGTAGTCCGTCGTATGAGTTCCGGATAATGTTGACAATCTTCTCAGGAACTCCGTAGTGTCGAAGAAGTTTCCATAACGTCCTCCTATCTACACTGTCAAATGCCTTCTCATAATCAATGAAGTTGATGTAGAGTGACGAGTTCCACTCAATTGATTGTTCGACGATGATCCGTAGTGTCGCAATCTGGTCTGTGCACGACCGGTCCTTACGGAATCCAGCTTGTTGATCTCGAAGTTGAGCGTCAACTGCGTCTTTCATCCTGTTCAGTAACACTCTGTTGAAGACTTTACCCGGTATTGACAGTAGTGTAATGCCTCTGTAGTTTTCACACTTGCTCAGATCTCCTTTCTTTGGAATCTTGATGAGGTGTCCTTCTTTCCAATCCATCGGCACTTGTTCCTCCTCCCAAATCTTCTTGAATAGAAGATGAAGCATGCTTGTAGTTACTTCGATGTCTGACTTCAACGCTTCAGCTGGTATATTGTCAGGTCCTGCTGCTTTCCCGCTCTTGATTTGTCTGACGGCCATTCTGATTTCTTCTGTCGTTGGTGGATTGACATTTATAGGAAGATCTGTGTGTGCTGCTTCGATGTCCGGTGGATTCATTGGAGCCGGCCTGTTCAGGAGTTCCTCGAAGTGCTCTGCCCATCTTTTCCGCTGTTGTTGAATCTCAGTAATTGGTCTTCCTTCTTTGTCTTTGACTGGTCTCTCTGGTTTACTGTATTTCCCTGCAAGCTTCTTCGTCGTATCGTAAAGCTGTCTTATATTTCCTTCTCTTGCAGCTTTTTCCGCCGTCGTTGCTAGTTCTTCCACGTATTTTTGCTTATCAGCTCTAATGCTCTTCTTCACTTTCTTGTTTGCTTCTATGTACTCTGCTTGTGCTTGGACTTTCTCTGCTCTTGTTCGACTGTTGTTAATTGCTGTCTTCTTGTTCTTTCTTTCTTTGATCCTGTCCAATGTTTCTATAGAGATCCATTCCTTGTGATGACGCTTCTTGGGGCCCAGAACCTCTTGACACGTTGAAGTTAATGTTTCTTTGATACCTCTCCAGCTATCCTCCATAGTAGTTTTTTCTTCCTTCAGTAGATCCTGTAAGGCTTAGAACCTGTTGTTGAGAGCTACCTTGAATTCATTGAGTTTGTCAGTATCTCGAAGGAAGGCTGTATTGAACCTTTGTGATGCTGTTTGTCCAGTTGTCCAGTTCTTCTTTAGCTTCAGTTTCAATTTGGCCACAACTAGGTGATGATCTGAAGCTATGTCCGCTCCTCTCCTGGTTTTGACATCTTCCATTGTCCTTCGGAACTTTTTATTGATGCAAATGTGATCTATCTGGTTCTCTGTGGTGTGGTCCGGTGAGATCCATGTAGCTTTGTGTATACGTTTGTGTGGAAATGTTGTACCGCCTATGACCAATTTATTGAATGCACACAGATTTGCAAATCTTTCCCCGTTTTCGTTTCTCTCTCCCAGTCCATGTAGTCCCATGATGTCTTCATATCCGGTGTTGTCCATTCCGACTTTGGCGTTTAGATCTCCCATCAGAATGGTGAGGTCCTTTCTTGGGCACTTCTCTATGATTGATTGCAGCCTCTCATAGAATTGATCCTTAACGTCGTCGTTGCTATCATTGGTGGGTGCATAACATTGGATAATGTTCATTGTGATCCCCTCCTTCTTTGTTTTGAATGATGCTTTGATGATTCTGGATCCGTGAGATTCCCATCCTACAAGTGCATTTCGTGCTACTTTGGATAGCATTAGAGCAACTCCCTGAGTGCGTGGAGCATTTTCCTCTTCGTGACCGGAGTATAGCAGCATCTCTCCCGTATTTAGCCTTTGTTGTCCAGCTTGGGTCCAATGGGTTTCACTGATTCCCAGTACTGCCAAGTTGTATCTCCTCATTTCCGTTGCTATTTGACTGGTCTTCCCGGTCTCCCACATTGTCCGGACGTTCCATGTACCTATAAAAATTGTTGCTCTGGTTGTTAGGAGGGGCATCGGCCTCGTGGCTTCCGAAGGAACTCGGCTTTCACCATGAAGCGTCATATTACCTCTAACTCCCAGGGCAGAGTTTAAATGGTTTGAGTTATTTTTTCTGGTTAGCGTTTTTTTAGCGAGTTAGGTTTCTACGGGATGGGGACGCTAACCCCATGCCCAACCCTCCTCCTTTACCCGGGCTTGGGACCGGCAGTAACTCTGGAAGAGCTACAGGCGGAGTTAGATTGGGGGTGGTGGTGGTGGTTAAATTCCCGAATAGCCAAGACTTCAATAAACTTGATAATTCGTCTTTGACAATTTCTTTACAACGTTTTAAACGTTAGATTAATGTCAATTTTGTGCCTCATTTCAAATAATGGTCATTGAACATGTGCCTAAATGGCTTTAAAATCAGTTAGTATCAAATAATCCAATCAATGTAGGAAGTAAAAAACCATGTTCATCGATAGCGAAACATATAATTAATATGAGGCACAAAAGTGACATGAATACAACTTTTAAAACGTTGTATAGAAATTTTCAAGAATAAATTCTCAATGATTTGATCGTGAAGGTTTCATCGTTCTTCTGAACGATATCATTCGCACAAACATCTACCATACAGTTCAGTGAACAAAACTCCCCCAAAATTATCCACCTGAGATACAAATCTTCTCTACCATCACTTATTCTCAAGTTTATTGAAGTTATGGCTATTCGTAAATTTAACAACCACCTCCCATTTATGTGTACAAAAATACTTTATCGTAACCTTGATTTTACTCTGGTAATCTATGGATAATGCGACGAAATGAATATTATTTAGCACAGTCTCATAGTAAGATGAAACGGTCATCCATTGCTTCCAAGTTTCCCATGAAGATCTAGCTTCAATTGACTCATGATCTCAACTATATATATATATATATATATATATATATATATATATATATATATTACGCCTGTTACTCACAATAGAGCATAGGCCGCCGACCAGCATTCCATGTGAGGGCTTGTCTTCCAGCGCTTCTTACTGATTTCTTTCTCCACTAAAATCTGGTTTGTTCTCTCCCATATTAGGTTGCTGTTGATAGTGTCTGACCAACGGATCTTGAGTATTTTGCGTAGACAACTGTTAATAAATAGTTGTATCTTCTGGATAAGGGCTTTCGTGGTTTTCCAAGTTTCGACCCCATACAGTAGAACTGTCTTGACATTTGTATTAAAAATTCTGACTTTGGTGTTTGTTGCCAATTCTTTTGAGTTGCAGATGTTTTTCAGTCTTAAATATGCTGCTCTTGCTTTGTCTATCCGCGCTTTTACATTTGCATTAGATCCATGGTGTTCGTTAACGATGCTGTCCAGATTTGTAAATGTTTTTAACATCTTCCAATGTTTCACTATCAAGTGTGATTGGATTGTTGCATGTTGTGCTGAGTCGTAGAATCTTGCTTTACCATTTCTGTATGTTTAAATCTACTGCTGTTGAGGCTGCTGCTACACTGATCGTCTTCACCTGCATTTGTTGTTACGTTTGCGATAAAAGAGTCAGATCATCTGCAAAGTCTAGGTCATTCAACTGCTTCCTATCTGTCCACTGAATCCCGTGCTTCCCTTCACATGTTGACGTCTTCATGATCCAGTCGATCACCAGGAGAAAGAGAAAGGGTGAGAGTAAGCAACCTTGCCTAACACGGGTCTTTACATCGAACGACTTTGTCAACTGTCCTCCATGCACTATTTTACAGTTTCATCCATCATAGGAATTCTGTATGATATTGACTATCTTCTGAGGCATACCGTAATGTCGAAGAAGCATTTATATATATATTCTTTATTCTTCTAAATGTTGAACTAATCTATTGTTACTTTCTATTGTTTTATTCGGTTACTTCAAGTCATTATCTCCTTTATCATCAAGTAAAGAAGAACATAACAAATCCAATGAACAACAATATCAAGGTTAGTGTTTTTCAATGTTTATTTCATTTTATAGAATCTATTCAATATAATAACAGTATAGTTGTATAAAACTTTAACTCATCATAGATACATACTTGATTCTTCTATTGTCAGAATAGATTTCATTGATAAAATGAACATATCTAATAAATTGATATAGAAATGAGTATTCAAATCAGAACCTTATTTACTTTTATCAGCATGTGGTGTTAGTGTTTACCAATGAAATTCAACGCTTACATTTCGTCCTATTATAAACTCATCAGATGAATGTACTTGCATTCTAGAGTTAATATTCCATCATCTATCTTTGCTTATTATCTTTGTGACTTAAGGTATTATCTAGGCAATCTGTACAGGATGCATATAGGTCAATAGTAAAGGAGGAAGAAGAAGAAGAAGAAGAAGAAGAAGAGGATTTCAACAATCAATAGAAAAATGAATTCATTCTTTCATATATCTATAACTTCTTATTAAGTTGAATCATTGAATGAAGACCAGTTCATAGGTGTTTACTTTTAAAGAAATTTAAACAAGGTTATAAACCAATATCTCGTAGTTATAAAGAACCGTTTAGTTCATATTAATTCATCATGAAAATATAAATTTTAAATATTCTTAAACTTTTAAGAACAATTGGTTAAAGTTAAACATTAACATTGTTAAATACCAACTCAATAGTCTAAAGGTTAAATGTTTACATGGGAAATCTAAAAGTTCTGAGTTCGAATCCTGCTTGTACGTTCATGCATATACACTCCTGAAGAGTCTAGCTTAGATCTTAGTCTTATGATTTCAATTATGAATATACTACCATCTCTACATATATCTTCATTATTAAACATAAACAATGATTAATTATATTAAATTTCTTTCTTTCTATTTTATTTATTTAGCTTCATTAATTTCTAATAATCAAACTATTACATCAAGTAAATCAATAACAATTTTATCACCACATAAGACAACTATACATAAAATAGATAATTGTCTTTCAGTGAATCCATCTTTTAGGATTACTTCAACTTCTTCTATGACTTCTACACTTTCTACACCTTCTATTACTACTTCCACTACTACTTCCACTACTACTACTACTACTACTACTACTAGTACGAGTACTAATACTAATCCTACTACTACTAATACTACTGATTATACTATTATTGAACAATATCCTAATACATTATATACATTAAATAAACAATCTAATCATAATCATAATCATAATTTATCTGTATTATATTTAAATCATTCACCACATATGATTGATCATTATCATACATCTTTATTATCAAATCAATTAACTAATAAACAAATCAATAAATCAATAGAAAAATATAATCGATCAATCACACCAATCAATTTAATTGATTTTATTGATAAACAATTATATGATAAAACATTTGATCAATGTGATACAATTATAGATAATTCAATAATCAATAATTCTAAATATTCAATTGATCATAATCATAATCATAATCATAATACATTGATGTATGGGATAAACAATCCACAACAACAACAACGACAACAACAACAGCAACAGCAACCGAACTCTTCACATTATGATCCAAATAATGATAATATTTCATCAATTTCAACTGATTTTGTTTAAAGAAATTTATTGAATTATCGATTTTTTTCGCTTGTTTGTTTTCTTTGTTTTTTCTTTGCTTTTTTCTTTTTTTTCTTCTTTTCTTTTCTTATAGATGATCATGATAAACAATTGTACAATTGTACATTTTTGTTTTTATATAAAATAACTCATTTCATTAGATTATATAATAACATTACTAATAATAGATTTGAATTGTTTAGCGTTGTTTTTTGGGGGGGGGGGGGGGCGAGTTAGTTTTCTATGGGATGGGGTCGTTCACCTGATGCACAACCCTTCTTGTTTACCTGGGCTTGAAACCGGTAGTAACTTTAGAAAAGCTATGGGAAGAGTTAAAACTATTCAGCGCTGTGAGTTAAATACTCTGGCCGCCTGTGTGAGAGTCAGGAATCCTAACTGTTAGACGTAAAGGCGTGGATTGGGAAAGCAAGGGCAGTATTCTTATAATTGAAGAATATATGGAACTCAAAACAACTGTTTGTCAAACAATAACAAAGTCACAATCTTTAATACAAACGTCAAAACAGTTCTACTGTATGGAGCTGAAACTTCGAGAACTACTACATCCATCACCAAGAAGGTACAAGTATTTATAAATAGCTTTCTACGCAAGAGACTCAACATCTATTGACCGTATACCATCAGTAACAGCCTAACATGCGAGAGAACAAACTAACTTTCAGCTGAGGAGGAAATTAGGAAAAGACTATAGAAATGGATAGAACATATATTACAAAAATCACCATACTGTATTATGAGACAAGCCCTATATTGGAATCGTAAAGGGAAGCGGAAAAAAGAAAGGTCGAAGAACACATTACGTCGGGAAATAGAATCAGATATGAAAAGTATGAATAACAACTCGAAAGAGTTGGAAAGCATTGCCCAGGACAAGGTTGGGTGGTGAGTGCTTGTAGGCGGCCTATGCTCCTCCACGAGGAATAACAGGCATAAGTAAATAAGTAATAATAGATTTATACAAAAATGTATGAATAAAAATATAGTGTAACCAAGAGATTAATGTATGTAAAAACAGTCGAAATTTTATGAAATATAAGTTTCAATTTCAGTTTGGAAAGGATAGAAGGCTTGATAACTTATGTTAGTCCTGATAATGATGGTCTTTTAGTTGATTCAACTTTCTTTTGAGAGAATGGATGGATGAAGCCTCTACCAACTGTTAAGGTAATGAATTTCACTCGTTGATCATGATTTGATGAGAAAGTTGATATAGTCAGCTGATAAGTAATTTATTCTGGGCTTGTGAATTTTTCTTACAATTTCCTCGTAAACTCTCTGTTTTGGAAGATAAGAATAATGAGAGCATATCAGGTGTAAATTTATCAGTCAATAATTTGAAAATTGTAACCATGTCACTTCTAGTTGTTTGATATGACAACCGGAATATGTTCAGCTTAGCCAGTCGAGCTTCGTTATTCCGTGAATCAGCTTAGTTGCTGTTCTCTGAGCTTTTTTTTCCAAAAGCTCACTGTGTTCTTTTAGGCTGTCTTCAAACCTGATCATGGATGCATTCACCACATATTCACCATTCGGAAGGTTTTAGAATACAGACATGCTTATTGGCGTCCGACAATCATAGTTCTTCTTGACTTACACGTAGCATTTGACTCTGTAAATTGAGAAGTTCTGTGTTATTATAGAAAGATCAAGCTAATACTATTAGCTTAAATTGTCAACACATACTATACCAGTCTAAGGAATTACACCAACCGTTTCCTGCCTACTTGATTTATTTAACTGTTAAATGATAATACTTATGTTAAAAGATTTATATAATTTGACTAGAACCCTGAAAATGGGATGTCAGTCAATGAGCTACAATGTAGGAACAGGCACATAAATGCATCAGTTCGAGTTGCCATGTCTTATCAGCACAATCCAACAAGACGAACGTCGGATTCATAGAGGTAATTACTTCAATGGTATTAATATAAAGGATAGATTGTGTATAGGAATATAATACAGGAAGAAAGAATTAGTTGGTAGAAAGAAAGATATGAAATAATTTTAGTCTCATAGTTTAAGGGAAGACAGAGAGTGTATACACCTACACCATTGTGATCGATTCTTAGCCATGTCACACACAGTCTCCAACCATTGGTTATGATAATCACGCGGATCACAACCAAGTAGTCTGTATCTACCAACATGGCTCAACCAGAAGTTAGTGTCTTCAAGCACTGATGTCACGTTTTGGTTTGGCCGCCCCCAACCTTCATCCAACTGTTTCCAACACCAGTTAGCATTTCGCGTCGTGGTAATCGGTATTCCGGCATACGTAACATGTGGCTCAATCATCTCAGTCGATAAAGATTCACAACATCATCAACTGACTACCAT